>CM034351.1:88883131-88988637 GCA_019925275.1 Mytilus edulis | reverse complement strand
TTCCTTACGATTTATTGACTAAATTGTAATGTATTGTCCATTAACAGTTGCTCATCAGCTCGCATTAACGTGTTGTATTTACATAAAATAGTTCAGCATCGTCATACCAATTAATAAACCACACTAAAAGAATAATATCGAGGATATAAATAAATAATGATATATTGAACATTTACCCATGTGACTTAAACAAAAAAGAACGGTGACTGTCATATCAGTGACTATCAGTGACTATTTTTAAATGTCAACAATGATGGTGGCTTTAATCTGTTTACAGTTTAGCGGTTTCAGTTTGATATGAGTTAACACAACAGTAAAGTAGACCTTTCACAAAAAATTAAATGGCAAATACTATTGACGTTGAATGTAGACGTTTTACTACACCAGGTGCGCAATTCGACCACCAGTTTTTTTTTTATTATGATGTATGAGGGTAAAATGTATTTCAAAATAAATAAATAAAAACGCTGAAACAACCAAAAAGACAAAAGGTTCATCCAACAAACGGACATACATACTTATCTATCTTGTTTCCACATTTATAAGACCATCTTTGCAGGACGTATCTATTGTTCAATACGTTATCGTTATGAAATTCAGCAATTTACAGCACTGGACGTGAGGCAAACAGCATTAAATGTTAACAAAATTTTGAACTTTTGTAATATTAAGGCTTTTCTTCCTCAGGAAAAGATTACCTTAGCTGGTTTTGGCAAAACTTTTAGGAATGTTTGGTCTTCAATGCTCTTGAACTATGTACTTGTTTGACTTTACAACTATTTTGATCTGAACGTCACTGATGAGACTTATGTAGACTTACGCGCGTCTGGCGTAAATATGATATTTAAATCCTGGTATCTATAATGAGTTTATTTATCATCTATCCTGCATATTATTTTTTGTAACAACTATATATATGATTTCAATGATTTATCAAGACTAAAGTTTTATTTAATTATGGTTGAAAGAAACCTCTACACAGTAACAAAAAATATGAGATATTTGTCAATGAAAAAGAAGCCCAAAAACAAACAAAATTAATCAGTAGTAACGATAAAATAGAGTAGTCCCAAGTTATCATCTCAAAACGAGCAGCCACGAAATAGCTCAAAAGAGGCGTTAAAACACCAAAAAATTATAATCAAATCATATCCAATAAGTATTTAACAAAAATATGCATGCAAACTTAAACAAATGCAATATCAAGGTAAACAAACAACACAAATGCTGGCATTTTGACTTTTTCATTTTCTTAGAAAGGTAAATGGTCGATTCAGACACACCACAGGTTAAAAAGTAACTCATAAACACAGTCTTTGGTTTTCTACATTGTGTTTCGTATAATATTTTTGACTTTGGTCTTTTTTTGTGTGTTTTTTTTTATTGGCATTGTCAGTTTGTTAACTAATTATGGCTGTATATATCCCTTTGGTATCTTTTGACCCTCATTTAAATATTCAAGAAGCAGTATGCTACAATGGTTTATGTCATGAAGTGCTTCCCCTCGGTCGCCACTGTAAATGAAGATTCCCTTTAAACATCGGTTGATGCAATTATTATGTTTAAGAGATTCCCACTAGCAAAGAGAAATTCCTTTTGAAAATCTCAAAACTCATCAAAGATACCACGATTAAAAACAATATACGGAGAACTCGCGTTTCGTCTACAGAAGACTCATCAGTGCACTTGGCATAATTTTAAAGGGAGATTCCCCTTGGACATCATTATAAACCAGTTTTTATTTAGAGATTTTCCGATTGTCAAAGAATTTCCTTTTTCTTTTGAGCATCATTAAATCAGCAATTTATTTCCTCTTAGACATCAGAATATACATATATTATATACAAAGTGATTCCCTAGGGCAGAGTTGTAAAAGGGTATTATGCAAAATTAGAGACTCCTTTGTCATTTATAAAAAAATATCTTAGTGTTCATTCTCTGTTGACAAGGATTCTCTTGGAATAACTCTGGCTGACACACTGTCTCGTGCAGATACTCAAAATGATAGCTTTCATATAGCATTAATAATGTACATCTTTATATTGGTTTTCGTTAATTCAAAACAAGGATAATAAATGATAGATGAAATGTTTGTCCTTCACATGCCTTCATCAAATATCATCTCACATTCATGTATTGTCTGCTTTACTACTATTTACACTATTGAACCTTCTAAATGGAGGTAAATAAAAAAAAAACATATTTGGACAGCAAAATCATAAAGTTTCCTTTTTGTCATATTTGTTTTTCAAAATTTCTCCTCACAAATGTCCTGCTAATATCAAGAAAATACATAGAACGTTCTGTTCAAATTTTCAAATGTAAAGTTGACTTTAAATGTATTTAGCGATTTATTTTCCAGTACAGTTCATCAGAAAATTAGAGACTTACCTATATGTTGCTATTCACTATGTCAAGTCATGTCCAAATATACAAACACCTGAATTTCATGTGATCACTGTCACCTACCCCGACTTTGAAACGCAACGCTGGTAAAGTTAAATCAAGAAAAGCTCATCGGACCCACGAATTTATAAAGAGTTATAAAAGGGTCAAATAAAACCACGGAAATGGAAGTCAATACAGTAAAGAAGCAAATAAAAACTAAACTTGGAAACCTGGGTCCAATATAGAAGAAAGCAACTCAGGGTCCAATATAGGATTGAATGACATTTAAACTTCGAATAAAGGATTAAATTAGTTATCAAAGGTACCAGGCTTATAATTTGATACACCAGATGCTCCCTTCATCTACATAAGACTATGCTCAGTTCAAAATAGTTAAAAAGCCAAACAAATATAAAGTTGAAGCGCATTGATGACCCGAAATTCCCAAAAAATCAAAACGGTGATACAAAAGAGGGGCAAGCAAAAGGTATCAAAGGGACATTAAATAACATTACTTCATTAAAGCTAT
This sequence comes from Mytilus edulis, assembly GCA_019925275.1. NCBI lineage: Eukaryota > Metazoa > Mollusca > Bivalvia > Mytilida > Mytilidae > Mytilus > Mytilus edulis. Next base: position 88,985,720 of record CM034351.1, on the reverse strand, counting down.
TAAAACACAACATAATTTAATCAAAGTCATTCTGTCAAGATTACTAGTTTAAAATAAATAACAGTACACAGTGTAAATGGTATCATTCGCTTAATTTTAATCTCGTTTATATATACAGGGGAATAGTATTGCGTTTGTAATAGATGTATTGATATAATATATAAAAAAATATATTAATAAGAACACTGTTTCTTTGAATATCATATTAATGGATAAAGTGGAATTTTGTATACTTTTCGGGAATAAAATCGAATATTGTGTTCAAACTTTTGCTTGCCGGTTGCGTGTTTACATACATGCGGAACCCTTGCACATTCTTGATGTGTCTATACAAAAACAAGGGACTTTTATCCAATGGATGTTGTTGGCTTCAATGTTGTTTCAACATATTTTTCACTTTGAATTGTTATCATATTTTGTTCATACCTGCATGAATATTTCTCTTTTCAATTTGAACAAATTTCGAAACATAAATCTAAATCTTTCACTTGTTATACAAGATGCAAGGAAAAGAGCTGGGTAACTAAGTACTACTGTTAAATCAATTGCATTCCTAACCGGTCCGATTCTGTAAAACGTAAAAGATTCATGCGATGGCAAAGTCCAATAATAGATCTGGAAAAACATAAGCACGGTGTAAGGAACCTCAACAATAAAAACTACCGACGACAAAATGAGTATGAGTAGTACTTGAGGATGTCCTTCATGTTTATCGTATTTATTCGATACCGATTTGTATCTATCTTTCACTACATGGTGGATTACTTTTTTGGAAGCATGTGTCATGACATGATGAACTTTTGTAATCATCTTAAGATATATTATTAAAGAAATATCACAGTACAGTATTATTAAACAAGACGGCAGGATAATGGTAGTGAATTTCAGAATCATAATAAAAATAGCAGCTTCCATCCCATAACTGCCTAGCCAATCAGCAAAATGGGCATGACATGTAGTGAAACTACAATTAATGCCCGTAATATTTCCTTCACATTCCACTTGATATGGTACTAGTTTAGATCCAATAAACGGAACAATCGATATTAATGTTGAAACTATTAATGCAATGATCATTTTTATTTTTGTTTTATTCACAGTCCATTTCTGAGATCCAGCAAAAGGATGTTTTATGATCTGGTATCGTTGTAAGGATAAAAGTGTAACAAACAAAATGGAAGCACAATGAGGCACTTTTGTAAATTCATGCACGAAATACCACGTCCAACAAAGATTAAATGGAACAAATGTTTTTACGTTTCCATATGTGAATGTATATGTGTGGAGTATTGCTGTAGGTAAAATAGCCGCAATGTTAGATAGTCCAATTACAGAATAAATAAGACTGGCAACTTTTCTGATTTTGTTTTTTGATGTCCTGTATTCCTTGCAGTAAATAACAATAACAAAAGCACTTGTTATAACCACTATAACGGCGGCTATAGGAATTACATAACAGTCAATTATCCGTGTCCACGAATAGTGATATTCTCGTACTTCGCTTAGAATCCCTTTCCCCATCACTTCCAACTTATATTTTCAAGTGTATATAAGTAAACCGTATTCTTCTAAATATTTGTTAATGGTTGGTGCTTCTGTATTCATATATTCTTACAGATGCATTTGACAATGTCCTAAAGGATTTCTATGAAACCTAATTAATGAATACTGCGTGTTGATGTCTATTATATGATGGACTAAAGACAAAATAGGTCGAATCCGTAGAAAATTAGTATTGAATGTGAACATACCATCTAAGAATGATTAACTATTGTGATCCAATATATATGAAATACATCACGGACATCGCAAATGATTCATAGCTCATTTGATTTTATTAGATTCTCCAATATCTATCAAAATGTATGTAATATATCCTAAAAAAATGAGTGTTGCACAAATTGTAAACGACATGTTAAGAATCTGAAGTAATTGTACCTCGATGAAAGAATATTATAGAAAATATAAAGACATCAATGCGTGTAAAATAGATTTTTAATTAAAAACAATACGTGGTTTCTTAATAAGCTTACTCTGAAATCATATAATAGCTTGAAAAAAACCGTCTAAATGGAATAAGAATGACATCAACTAAGTAAATTGTGCGAGGTTTAGATAATATTAACCGGGAAACCTTCTAAGGTCACTTGTGTTATAAAGATATAAACAGTGTTTTTTTAACAACATAATAATACACTGTGTCTAAACCACACTGGCAAAAATTGTTCGGACTCGATGATATCTAACATCCGGCACAATGACGGAACATCCATAGACAGAAGAAAGGAATGTTTCTCCTTATTTTTTTTATTTTTTTTTATGATATCAAAGAATATTTATACAGATACAACTATTTTCTATTGTGAGATGCAATATTTTATAAAACCGTTCTATATTAACGAAGAAATAAGTAAAAATGCATATCAAAATGACGAACTGAGTGAACCTCGCCTCGGAATTGTTTAATTTCTCGTTAAATTGTTCACATTGTACGGAAAGAAAGGTACAGGAAGATAGATCCGGACACGGAGATTTCAAAACTAGTCATTATGAACATCTCAATATCTATATGTCTGAGAATGGAACGAAAGAAATAGGTCATGTCAACATGGAACTGGCCGGTTTTGTCAATGTTTACCTATCGGTTTTGTCATAAATTTCACAATGCATAAGGCGGTTTTGTCAAATAAAAACAATTCGTAATCGCATAACATAATAATTTATTATTTAACTGCAGCGTTAAAAAGGAGTTTTGTGGGTCGTTTCAAAACAAGTTCTTTCACAGTACAACGGCTTATTATTTATATGAGTCTCAGATTCAAATAAATAATAAGCAAACACTTGAATTCCTATTCTTATAGAACGCAAAGAATTTCAATTTTACTTTGCATTCCAAATTTTTTTAACAGAACAATAGATAGAAATGAAGGTTTTAACGCAAATTGAGGTTAAAGCTCTCTAAATATGCGTTTTCTAAATGAATTATGGAAAATATGATTAAACTTGAAATAAGAGTTTACGGTCTTAAAAATCGAAACACACCATTGATATGTGATTTTCTCGCACAAGAGGATGGGCACCTTTATAAGGGTGCATTTCTTTCTAACGAAAACGATGCAAACGACTAAGCGCGCACATATTTTGATCATTTCTTTCAAACATACGTTTGCAAACGTTACATAAACTTTGAAAAACTATGCAAACGCTAAAAATGCGTCTGCAGTTTGTCGTTTGTCGTTTGTTAGTACACACGCAGCATTTGTTTCTAACTTCAAGCTAATTAAACGAAGTATTTTTTTCTACGTTTGTAAAAAAAAAGCCTGTTTACCAACAACATGTGCATGCTTTATTGAAAGTTCAAACAGGGTTAATTCGAACAGCTTTTACATACCGCAGAGCGTAGCGAGTCGAACAATATTTTCACTTTTTTGCTTTAAAAAATCTTTAAATACATGAATCAATATAGTTTGGGTCGGGGCCTGCAACCTATACGACTTCTAGCTTCGCCACAAATCTTATAAAGTGTATACCGAACTGATATATTGTAAGAAATAAGAAAACAGGGACACCCCGCGCGAAATCGGATAATGTTTATAATAAACATTCGAACTGAAATTTTTAAACCAGCGAGACCAAGTAATTCGAATTCATAGCGTTTTGAACTATTTGTATAAAGCTGCATATGTCAAAAGTTAGAAGGTTTGAATGCAACATATACAAGTATGGAACACAGATCTAATTTTTTTTTCTATTTGCCATAAGTCCATTGCCCTTGCCCTTGAGCTCATTTCTATATTATTTTTCCTTTGGCCAGATGACGATTTATTTGACCGTGCACTTATTTCCTTGATTAATTGGTGAATGTTAAGGGTTTTGTGTTGTTGGTTTTAATAATTAGAATGTTTTTCATAAACAATCGGTTAAGTTTCTGTGACCATTTTTTTTTATCTAACAGACCTTCAAAATAAATTACGATCATTTAAGCTTTTATGACCTGTCAGTGCGTACACTTAAGTATAGATAACATGTCTTATTTATTTTTGTTGAGAAAAAAAAACGCCAGTGAAGTTGTTTGTTATGTCCGATCAAGTTATCTCGTTCGTGAAATTTAAAATTTTCAGTTGTCACACAATTTGGTTTTAAATTCAAGAACGGTGCAATTTTGTTTGGAATTCTTATTTGTTTTTAGCTCACTTTGACCCAACAGGAAAAGTCAATTTTTTTTCATCACTTGGCACCGGTCGACCGTCTTTCATATATTTTTTTACATAAATTTTCACATCTAAAATTACTAGGCTGCATTTAACAAACCTTATCTAAAATCATATTTCTTTTTGAAACTAGTTTTAAAAGGTTTCTTTTTATCTAAAAAGAGTTTACTGTGACCACGAAGCCCGTCAATGCTAAAAAATAAAATAGGGGGACATGCAAGTGCATGATGTCAATTATTTAAAAACAGCCGTAGACATAGAAAATCGAAAGGGCCAAATGATTATCTGCAAAATGTTGAGCTCTACCATTTGTCCATTTACTTCAAAATTCTCACATTTCGTCTTGAGGGAGTCATTGCATTGCCCTTAAATGACGAATTTCAAGTTCTTTTTATCAATTGCTATCTATTATTTTCAAATATATAAAAGTAATATAGCAAAAATGATAAGGAAGAGAAGATATACAAATAAGTCGACTTGGCCGATATCCTTATAAACTTATTAACCTTTAATTACGATTTTTTTCCCATTTCTTTGCGTTTTTACACGCCCGTCACAATTTTGACAGGACATACATGTATTATTGTATACATCCGTTCGTCCGTCTGTCCTTCCTCCCATCCGTCCGTTCATCCTTCTACCAGTCATTCTGTCCGTCTATCTATGTGTCTATCATTCTGTCCAGCGTAAACATGTCGCACCGTAAATTGAGAACAGCTTATCTAATTTTCATGAAACTTAACATAGTTATTTCTTATAATGGTCAAACGATCTGTAAACCTTTTAGTGAAAATCAAATTAAATCTTTTTGAGTTACAGGACTTTGTAAGTAAAACAGGAGTGTCCGTTTTTTTAACATGTCGCGCCATATCTCAAAAACAATTTATTATTTTTGCATCAAACTTTACACACTTTTTAGTTATATAAATCTTAACTTCTGTATACTTTTTGGTGATGTTTTAAATTTTGTTTAAGCGTTATTGAGCTTTTTTGTAAAAAAAAACAAAAAAAAGGGGGGGGGGGGGTCACATATTGCGATGTATCTCAAAACCTATATGAAAAATACAATAATGATATAAAATAATTAGATATCAGTGTTTGCTATTGAGTATTTATATTCCATTTAAAATTAGTATGAAGTTAATTGAAATAATTAGGGATACGCCTTTCATTAGGAAAATGTGTATTACTATAATTACCTATGTCCAAAAGTGCCCGTTTAAAATAAATTTAAACACGCCAAGTTTACTTTACAATAAATATATATTCAAATTCTTTCGAAAGACAATGTTCAGATCCTTATTTTATCGTTGCTTTTCATAAATTGTTGTTTTTTAAAAATAATACAAAACCGGGTGATATATATATAGACGAAACCGGGTGATTGTGTAGTAAACAACATTGACAAAACCGGTGTATTTAATTTGACATGACCCATTTCTTTCGTTCCATGCACAAAAGTACAAGTATTGAGATGCTCATAATGACTAGTTTTGCAATCTCCGTGTCAGTATCTATCTTCTCGTACCTTTCTTTCCGTACAATGTGAACAATTTAACGAGAAGTTAAACAATTTCGAGGCGAGGTTCACTCAATTCGTCATTTTGACGTGCATTTTTACTTATTTCTCCGTTAATATAGAACGGTTGTAGAAAATATTGCATCTCACAATAAAAAATAGTTGTATATGTATAAATATTCTTCGATATCATAAAAAAATTAAAAAAAGATAAGGAGAAACCTTCCTTTCTTTTGTCTATTGATGTTCCGTCATTGTGTCGGATGTTAGACACCATCGAGTCCGAACAATTTTTGCCGGTGTGGTTTATACACAGTGTAATATTCATTCATCAAATTATGTATTTGACGGAAAAAATACAGACAAATAGCCACATAAATTAATAGCCAATTATCACTTTAAGCTTAAATATAAAGAATAAGAAATACTGGAGAGAAAAGAGATAAATCGCCTGAAAAACATAAACTTGTTCAGAAATGCCCCCTACCATCGAGACCCTTCTACATTATTATCTCAAGTAAATGTGTTCTGCGCTATGAAATCGTTCATACGTTTATTAATAAATCTCATCATAGCTGGCATATATATAGTATTCAAAACAATGTTGCGTAAATGTCTCGGTAAATGTACGACAAAGGCATGATGATTCGAGGAGTTTGTTGACAGATTAAAAAAAAAATGTCAATGGCAAATTTTACAAATAACAAGCATTAAATATATTTGACACGAGACAACAATTAACGGGCACATGAACATGATTCATCAAAAAAGTGATATCTTTAATCAAATAATTTAACTCATATGAATTAAACAAATGTTCAGTAAAGTTCTCGCAAAACAATATTAATCATATCATTGATAAAAAATAACATAATTGGTACCAATTTTAATGAGCCAGTTGCGTATTTTTCGTCAACTAATACCCTTCATTGATGCTTGATGCATATTTAGATATCCAAAACATAGCGGAATCAGAGATATGCATGAGGGAGGTACATTCTTTAATTTTAAAAAAAATTCCGAGATCCTTTAACAGCAATTCATAACCATAAAATATCCGTATTTTCACGACAGTTCCGAATTACTGGCTACTGGATTAGTGATATCATATGGGACTAACATTCAACTAAGACAGGTATGAACTATAAATACCATAAACGGTAATATAGTTTGATATTGCACAAGATGCGCACATTTCGACTACTAATGTCTTTTCAATGATACTCTAGGCAAAAACAAATTGAATATCTATATACAAAGGTTGTACAATGAATCAAACCTATAGTTATTATTTCCTGTGTCATGTTGGTCTCTTGTGGAGAGTTGTCTCATTGGCAATCATACAACTTTTTTTTATAAGTATATCCATAGTCTGTCGAGGATTCAGAGGTTTGCATGAGACAGATATATTCCTTAATTTTAAATGATTTTTAACATTTAATATCAGTAAATTTTAATCAAACAACATCCATATTTTCACGCCAGTTCTGAAGTACTTTCTACTGGGTTGGCGGTACACTCGAGGACTAAAAGTCGACCAAATAATATAAACGGTACCAATTCAAATTCACTAGATGCGCATTTCCACAACTAATGTCCGCGGCAAAATATTTGAATATTCAAATTTAATGTTGTAAAATGAATCAACCCCAAAAAATACTAAAGTTGAGCCAGGATTCAGAGATTGGAATGGTGTAGATATATTCTTTATTTCAAAATTTCAATTAATCAATACATAATAATAAACCATAAGTGTTTGCATTTAACAGTTATTATCTTATAGTTTCTTTGTGTGTTGTATTTTAGTGTTTCTGTTGTGTCGTTGTTCTCCTATTATATTTGATGTGTTTCCCTCAGTTTTAGTTTGTAACCCGGATTTGTTTTGTCGCAATCGATTTATGAATTTCGATCAGCGGTACAATGGTTGCCTTTATTTGAACCAATATCATTTACTTTAACCACATTTGTACAAACATTTATAATGTGAATATTTACATGTCTATCTATTACAGGGTAATTTTTAATTTTGAACATTTCTTAAACAACATTTTGTACATTTAAACAAATTTCGAAACATAAATCGAAATCTTTTACTTGTAATACAAGATGCAAGGAAAAGTGCTGGGTAACTAAGCACTACTGATAAATCAATTGTATTTCTTACCGGACCAATTCTAAAAAACGTAAAAGACTCATGCGACGGTAGAGTCCAATAATAGATCTGGAAAAACATAAATACAGTGTAAGGAATCTCCACAATGAACACTACTAACGACAAAATAAGTATGAGTAAAATTTGAGGATGATCTTCCTGTTGGTCGTGTTTATTTGGAACAGATTTAAAGCTGTCTTTCACAACATGGTGGATCACTGTTTTGGAAGCATGCATCATGACATGGTGAACTCTTGTAATCATCTTTAGATATATAATTAGAGAAATATCACAGTACAGTATAATTAAACAAGACGGCAAAATAATGGTAGCGAATTTCAAAATCATAATAAAAATGGCAACTTCCATCCCGAAACTGCCTAACCAACTAGCAAAATGTGCATGACACGTAATGAAACTACTATTGTTAGCCGTTGTATTCTCTTTAAATTCAACATGATATGGTACTAGTTCAGATCCAATGAAAGAAATAATCGATACCAATGTCGAAACTATTAACACAAGGATTATTTTGCTTATTGTTTTACTCACGGTCCATTTCTGAGCTCCAACAAAAGGATGTTTTATAATCTGGTACCGCTGTAACGATAAAAGTGTAACAAACAAAATGGAAGCACAATGAGGCACTTTTGTAAATTCCTGCACGAAATACCAAGATCTACAGAGATTCAGTGGAACGAACATTTTAACGTTTCCATACGTGAATGCATATGTATGGATGATCGCTTTAGGTAAAATAGCCGCTATGTTAGATAGTCCAATTACAGAATAGATAAGACTGGCAACCTTTCTGATTTTGTTTTTCGACGTCCTGTATTCCTTGCAATAAATAATAATAACAAAAACGCTTGTTATAATCACTATTACGGCAGCTATAGGAACTACATAACAGTCAATGATTCTTGTCCACGAGTGGTGATACTCTCGGACTTCGCTTAGAATCCCTTTCTCCATCAGTTAATCTGACTTATGTTGATAAATATGTGTGCAATTAGTATTTCTCGAAACAGCTAACTACTTTGTCTTCCATTATTCATATATTCTATCAGATACATTTGACAATGTTTGTCTTAAAGGATGTCCATATAAAATCTTTCAACAGTTTATAAATTAATAGATCATTCATATGCGTGTTGATGTCTATCATATAATGGAATAAGGACAAAATAGGTCAAATCTTCGGAAAATTAGTATTGAAGAGAATACATCATTTAAGATGGATTCACAAATTTTGATCAAACAAATATGAAAAATACCAAGAACATGGAAAATAAGTTATATCTTATTTGATCTGAATATCCCATGCGATATCTATGAATAAGAGATGTAACTATTGTAAACAAAAAATGACAAACGCATGACCTGTGAATGATTTGTTAAGAATCCATAGTAAGTTCGCTTTGATGAAATAACTTAATATAAAGATATTAATGTGTAATCGTGAAAAAAAGATTTTTTTGGTTTTATCAGAAACGGACAGGTATTTTTATTAAGCTTTCCCTGTTATCGTGCAATAGATAATTAGCAGCATGAACTTAAATTTAAATAGTGCAAGTTTGAACAATCCTAACACCTGATGCAAAAAAATGCCCCCGCAAATGTTGATTTCAAAGTACACATGTTTAAACGATAAACAGTTATATATACTATATATATAAGGCTCGACTGTCTCTAATTAAAGTTATATGAATATTTCAGAAACACGTGTCATTCGCATTGCATTTGGTATCATTTGCTAATTTATAAATGGCACCACCTTTGGCATTGACAAAATGAGGGTCTTGGTGGGGGTATAGGTCACATTTTTTATAATAAAATTAATAAGACATAATTTTACTTTTTTTGCCAATTATTCAATTTTCTTTTTAATCTTCAGTAAATTTTCTTTATCCAATTTTCGTTTGCTCATTATTTTCTCATCTTTCGACATTTTTCTTTGTTCTTAATTTTTTCCCTTTCATTCTCTAGAATATGTAAACACTATTCAGTTTCTCCAAAACATCGATGTAACTAAGTGAATGCCTGCGAAAGTGTAGGACAAAGAAATGTTGTGTCTTTGTTTTCGTGTTATTACATAGTCGCTTACAAAAGATTGATACAAAGACAAATTCATCAGGGACAGGGTCCCGTACTTATATAAAAATAGGAGAACACATCATTTCTTATGTTTCGTCGACAAAAAACTCATCAGTCACGCTTGAATATAATTGTTTTTTTAAACATATAAAGAACGAAGTTGAAGAGCATATTAATGAAAGTTTTTGTCGAATACAGCTTAGGTAATATATTTGTGGTTGCCTCATGAAACAACTATTTGTCATATAAATTATTGAACTATAAAATCAGCATGAATGGCGTCCATTCTCACTGAACTAGTATATATATTTATTAAGGGACCAGGTGAAGGACCCCTCCGGGTGCGGGAGTTTCTCGCTGCATCGAAGACCTATTAGTGACCTTCTGATGTTATCTGTTCTATGGTCGGTTGTTGTCTCTTTCACACATTCTCCATTTCCATTCTCGATTATATGTCTAAAATGTAAATGTTTTGCTTTTTAAAATGTCTTCGTCCAACTGCATTTTTTTTATTATTGATACAGATATAGAAAGGAATAAAATAATAACATTAAAATACGACTGTATCGTCATTCTGGTTAGAATAAGTTGTAAAAGAAAAAAGAAAAAAAAAGTTCCTTAGAATTCTGCATGGAATGGATACTCTTGATGTCCACTTGCCCTGCAATAGAATATGAATAGTTGGTGTTATATTATATGCAAATAAAAATAATAGAAACACATGACTTATTTTACTTAAAGATATTAAAAGGATCACTTCAAACGGAGTTCTTTGGAATTTTGAAAGAATCCTAAAAAAAACTTATTCTGATAGTAAAGAGGACTTGGTAAAAAGTTTGTCGAGGACTATGTACAACTAATTGAATACAGGGGACAAATGATCAGATGATCAAAAATAGTTATTATTTCATATTGATTTATATGATAAATGTATTTGTGTACTCTACAAAAGAAGAAATCGTCAATTGCAAAATAGGAAAGAATATTTTGCTTCAACGAAACAAAGAGAAAGTACAATAGACAATAGGGAACATGTCATAAGATAGAGAAACTTGACCATCTAATGACCTCTAGCGATATTGGAATGCTATCTTTTGCGACTTTGTTAGTAATGTTTGTGTGATAGTCTATTAAATTAACAGAAAGAACGATTGTATGACTACAAAAAAGAAGAATCAATAATTGCTGTATATGATCGTCTCATCAAAAGATATTATTAAGCTTTTGAATTTGGAAGGGTAATGTAGCAAATAAAAATAAATACACTGTTTTATGATGAAAATTACATATTGAACCTTACCACTTCTCTATAAATATTCTTGGATGTTTATCTAATGTCCATATTTGTTCCATCTCGTCTGGTGACAACGAAAAAGTTAACACCTGAAGAAGATAACTCTAATATTATTCTTTTTTTCTGAAAGTATGATAAGAAGTAAAATAAATGTCGTTTCTACTGTCTTGTTCATGAGGATACAATTATTTTGAACTGCGAATTGATCATTGAAGTGCATTTTTAAAAAGGAAATACATCTGTACAATATATGTTCTGATTCCTGTGATAACTGAGATCGATAAATGAATACAAGAAACTGTGACCTCAGTAAAATATATAGACATTTTCCATAAAACATATTCACTGAGTTAAGAAGAAATATGTTTTAATCTTTAAAAATAGCTGACATAGTATGTAATAGTATGTAATAAAATAAACGCAACCAAATTTTATGTAACAAATGCTCATTTCGACAATCAATGTCTCTTCGGTGATGCTCGATGCCAAAATATTTGAAAATCCAGATTTAAAATATCATGGTAGTAAACACGTATTTGAAATTCGATTTCTGAGCTAAACTGTAAATTTGATTGTATTACCTATAGAGATGGTTATACGATTACAGGACTTAATTTCAAAATTAAATGTGTGAGCTATTTTCTATGATTTTCATACAAAGTATTTAGACAGAAATATTGTTTTATGACAATTCAACATATCCTTTTGGTCACATATCTTAAATATTAAACGTGTTGATCTTAAACGATCTACTCACATCAAAATTCTCCTTGATTCTAGATGGTGTTACTGATTTTGGAATGACAATGATATTGCGCTGTATTATAAATCTTAAAACTACCTAAAAAATAAGCAACTAATATTAGATCTGAGTATTGTGTATTTTATAAGAAGATTGTGTACTTCAACAATAACATTCACACATGGAAGCGTGCACGCCTTGAGTGAGGAATGTTGAGGGTTCTATCCTCTATTTAGAAAAAAAACAAAGGAATCGCTCCTAAGCACATACGCCTGATATTTAAGAGTAGAGTAGACAATCAAGATAATTTTTTCTGATATCTCAACCTTCTCCAGATAAATCTAGCAAATGTAGAATAAACATACACACGGCAATACGCATATCAAACTCAGTTAAAAAGAATTCCGAGACCGATGTCAGAATAGGTAACAAAAGAATCTAAGCAAAATGACAATGATACATGATACATTAACAAAGAACTTCAAGCAGGTACTGACATGCCAGCTCCATACCTATATTAAACTGACAGAAAAGTTATGTCTTCATCAATCAAATAAAAATCATGCACATTCCCTCCTGTAAAGGTTTAGTATCATTAAAAGTAAAATCACAAAAATACTGAACTCCAAGGTAAATCCAAAACGGAAAGTCCCCAATCAAATTGCAAAATCAAAAGTTCATAACCATCAACGAATGGATAACAATTGTCAAATTCGTGACTTTGTACAGGCATTTTCTTGTGTAGAAAATGGTGGATTAAACCTGGTTTTATAGCTAGCTAAACCTCTCAATTGTTTGAGAATTGATCATATCATTTTATGATCATTCCATCGTAAAATATATGAGAAGAACATAACCTATATCATGCAGGCCTGGGGTAATGGTAATTTGTAATTATAATGCATTGTAATATTACATTTTTTTGCAAAGTAACTTGTAATACACATTTTCTGTATTACAATTACATGTAATGTAATGATTACTTTAGTTAAAAATTGATGTAATGCCTCCATTACAGTACATTACTTTCATTACAAATTGGTAAAATAGATAAAATTGAAGAATATTGTATAATAAAAATAAAATATTAACAAAAAACAAAAGAAACTATGGAATAAAATTTTTGTCACAGTTAATTACTGTATTAAATAAATTACATCAATCTTTAAAACACACATAAAGGTAAGAAATATAAAATGGTAAAAAATATCAAGTCTTTGATCTTGGTTTCTGATATTCGTTTGATATGATATGGGAATATTTTGGTGTTAGGTGGTCTATGAAAAATCTTTTAAAAAAAATTATCAAACAAAACTATATAGATCAATGAAAAAAAAATGAAGATGAAAATTTCATAATTCTATACACACCTTACATGTATTTCAATGAAATATTGAATATACCAAACAACATTTTTAAACAAACTGTGGTTTGGGTCCTGTCTGTGTTGTTATTTCACCTAATTTAATATCACAATGTTTTTATTGCAATCAAATCTTCTCAACTTATGTTTGTCCTCACAGAACCCTTACGCATTTCACAAGATAATCCTTTAATGACACATTTATTATATCCCTTTCAAATCCTTAATGATGTCTTAATGATTAAGTGATCAATGTTAGAAACAAAATTATATGATAATTTATTTATTTTTTACCACCACCTGAGAAACTTGAAAGTGACTTTTTCAGTTTCATGCCTCTTACTACTCAATCAAAGGGTATAGACACTGGTACGGTGCAGTACATGATGTTGAAATCTACTTGTCTGAGCCATGTGAAGAAATTTCAATCAATGCACTGGAATAATGGAAGTCAAATTCAGTGTGCCTTTCTTTTTTGGCTAATACAGCTATCAGGTATTTAGCCATTTCCCACACATAAGCTCCTGTAGAAAGGCTTTTAAGTATTGCCGGAAAGGTGTACAGAACTGATCGCTGTTCTCTTAATGGCATAACATTTAAACCACTTATGATGATAAAGTGCAATGGACATATTAATTAACCAGTATTTGAAGTCTATGTACCTAACACTGTATAAATATGTACATATATCTCTGTTTTTGAAATGCTTTTTGTTTTTATATTGAAAAGTAATGTGTAATGTAATGCATTACACAGGCAAAGTAATTGTAATGTAATGCATTACATGTGAGAAAAAATGTAATGGTAATTGTAATTGTAATGGAAGAATCACAAAGTAATTGTAATGTAATGCATTACATTGCAATATAATAGCCCCAGGCCTGATATCATGCAATAAAACTGTTTTAGAATGAATTGTTTATTCGACGCATAGACACAATAAGTGAATCAATATTGATACCAAAATATGCGATCTTTTATGACCTGACAACAGTAACTTAACTGTTTCCTCTCTATAGAAGATTGTTTACGACTTTGGTTAGCTTAAGAGATGAATGTCGATATAATAGTGCCTGGGATATTACATATCATAACATATTTGATGTGAAATACCTGAACATATAAAATATAAGATGTATGCATATTGGCAAATTGAAATGGGAAGAAAAGATTTTGGATATTAGGCTTGGAAGGACGAAATTAAAAACTGTTGCAAGAACATTATGCTATATTTTAGTGTGTACGCATAACGTTCCAAACCTATGATATTGGTTTTTATTTTCTCTCTTGAAGCAGCCGTTAGCAAAAGCAGGACTTAAATCAATATTTTTATATTGTTATAGCTGTTTGAACTATTTAGCTTCAATTCAGTTCAGTTCAATTCTTTATTACCTTAAGCACATTATGCTTATCAGTGCAATAAATACAATTACATTTTTTATAACACAACATGACATTATACATCAGAGAAGCAAATAAATATATTAAGTATACAAGTTTTATTTTTGTTTACCTGGGCTATAGTTTTGCCTTTCTTCTGAGCAATATCCTTAAGAACAGGTTCGTCAAATATACTTGGTTCTTTTCCGGTTCGCCTATTATGAACAAAAAAATATGTTCTGCAATCTTTGAATTAAAAATGACGTTTAAATAATGGTATATATCGTGGGGTTTTAACAGTTTCTTCTTTTTAAGAATGACCCGCATCATATATTAATGTGTTTGTGTAATTATCATTTCTCAGAAGTATTTTGTAAGTTTTAAACCACTTAATCGTTAAAGTTCAATGTCAATCATAGAATGTTGTTTAAAAAAAATTATTGTTCTATGAAAAGTAAACGAAAGTTATACCAAAATATAGTTGAAAGCAGAGATATTTTGCTTTCTAAGTTATCTTTTAATTTTTATTTGAAGTTCTATTTCGGTATAATAGAAAACAGTACACATGGACCTTTATACCTACAAAGGACTGTCTGGATTCGCTAAAGGTGCATAAGCCGTAACTGTTGTGCCCTTTGACAAGCAGAAATCCACAAGCTTCCGGTTTGAGAAATAAGGATGTATTTCTACCTATAAACAAAAAAAATATATATATTAAGATATGCCATTTAATGGTATTCAATAACTCTTGTTGTACTGTTTCGTATTGTTCTTTTCATATAAAAAAAATTATTTACTGCTTCAATCTTATATATTTTAACATAACCAAAATTATTGCTTATAGACAGTTTACCCCTAAATTCGAATTTTGCAGCTGTCCTAAATCAGGAACTTCTGGCCTATGTAAGTCTTATATGCCTTTTTCAAAAATCTGGTTCAATTAATTGTTTCGCACTTTAGTATGACTTTTTTTGTTTTTGAGTCAGCTGAAGCCCAACTCTCGTTGCGGAGTTTTCTCGCTTTGTTGAAGACCAATTGGTGGCCTTTGGTTGTTTTCGGCACTTAGGTCTGGTTGTTGTTTTTTGACATATTCCTCGTTTCCATTTTAAATTTTATTGTATACTTTCAATGTGTACAAGACTTATATATGACCTCTTGAAAAAAGTAGATGACGAAGATATTCCTGGCTTGCTTGTCTTGTTGGACTTTGAAAAAGCCTTCGACTCTCATGAGTGGAACTTTTTGTGAAACCTTGAAATTTCTAGGTTTTGGGGACACAATAGTGAAATGGTTCACAACCCTTTACTACAATTCAAAAAGCTGCATTCAAAATAATGGCTATCTATCTGATTTTTTTGTAATAGAGAGGGGGTACGACAAGGGGATCCATTGTCTCCCTATCTTTTTATTTTATGTTTGGAACTGCTTAGTGCATCAATAAAATATGACAACAACATTAATGGTATAAAGATTAAAAATTCTGAATTTTTACTCAGTCAGTATGCTGATGATTCGACTTTGATCCTGGATGATAGTGAAGAATCTCTCAACAGTGCTCTAAATAAGATAGACTTGTTTTACTCATGCTCTGGTTTGAAGGCTAATTTTGAAAAAACCCAAGTTATATGGATTGGGGCAAAAAGGGACTGTGGTGAGGAGCTAAACACAAATAAAACAATAATATGGAACCATTCAGGAAATTTCAAACTCCTAGGCATTCAATATTGTTTGTCAAAAGCTGATATATGTGTTGATAATTATTTAGAAAAAATTCAAAAAGTAAAAAATCTTTTAAGTGACTGGTCATTCAGAAATATTACTATATATGGGTAAATTGTAGTTGTGAAAACTCTCGCCCTACCAATTCTAATTCAATGTTTTACTGTTTTACCAAATCCATCCCCAGATATATTAAAGCAGATACAATCTATGCTATACAGATTTGTGTGGGATGGTAAAGGGGACAAAATTAAAAGAAATATACTTATCTCAAATTACGAGGATGGTGGTGTAAAAATGCCACATATTGAATCATTTATAAAATCACTTAAGTTATCCTGGGTTAAAAAAAGTTTTAGACCCCACAAATTATTCCTCATGGAAGGTTCTATTGGCAGATCACCTTGAAATGAATGGTGGTGAAAATATGTGGCATTTATCAAAATCAGCACTCAATGAAATTAAAAAAGAATTTAACCCTTTTTGGCAAAATGTAATTTCATCATGGGCCTCATTGTGTGAGCCTCTGACCACAGCCCCAAGTGATATCTTGTCTCAACCATTGTTTTTAAATGAAAATATTATGATTGATGGAAAAACAGCTTTTTATAAAAATTGGATACAGAATAATGTATTTTTCATAAATGATCTCATTAAGGAAAATGGAGAATTTTACAATTATGATGAATTTATTAGAAATTATAATATAAAAACAACTTTCTTAGATTTCTATGGACTAATCTTGGCACTGCCAAAGGAATGGAAGAATGTTATTCATTCTCAAGTATTTATCAAACTAAATACTGTCAGTCACAAAATTGTTACCGCCATTAAAACAGTTGATAAAGTATCAAAACATTTGTATAAATTTTTTCTAGATAAAATAAAGGAAACCCCATCACGCATACAAGAGAAATGGAAAATGAAATTGGGAATAGATATTGTGGCCGAAGAATGGAATTATTTTTTTAGTCTTCCTTTAATTATAACTGAAGATCCCACATTAAGGGCATTTCAATACAGATTACTCCATAGAATTCTAGGAACAAATACTTTACTTATGAAGTGTAAATATAGTGAAACAGAACTGTGCACTTTTTGTACCGAAACTAAAGAAACATACATACACCTCTTTTTTGAATGTAGTTATGTTCGAACATTCTGGCTTAATTTTTTTCAAAAGTTAGAAGATGTATGTTATGTAAGCTTTCTCCCAACCTTATCAAGTATAATCTTGGGTGTTAAACATCATCTATTTAAAGATATTCTTAATACATGTATTTTGATATTGAAGAGATATGTTTATTTATGTAGAGTTAGATTTACAGTCCCATCTGTTGCTGAAGCAATTGAATGGCTAAACTATTATTATAGGGTTGACATGGTCTCTATGAACTTGTGCTCTACCAGTAAAGCAATAAGATTAAAAGAAAAATGGTCAAGCATTGATAATATTATTAAGAAATAGAGCTCAATGCAGATGTACTCTGGTACTGACTTTGTATTTTATAATTTGTAACAAGTATGGTTAACTATATGTTTAGGATTTATAGCAGAATAATTTGTTTGTGCATCTTTATTTGTAGATGAGATTTGAAAATGATATGAAAATAATAAAAAATATATTTTACAAAAAAAAAAATACTTTCAATGAAAAAGACTACCATTTCCAGACAAGATAGAGATTTTACCTGAAGATTACATGGCTTTATCCGGGCGTTTTGTAGTATTCTTTCTATCTGTGACTTGTTAAAGTTAGACAACCCTATATTATCTGCCATGCCAGCATCAACTAGTTCTTCCATACCCTACAAGTTCATAAGTTCAAAGGTAAAGATGTTATAGAAATTAGGAAATGTAAAAAAAAATAGAACAAAAGAATGAAGTTTGCAAGTACCGACCATTAAACGATTTCGAAAACGAAATCGTAAATATCAATTACTACATTGGATGGATGTTTCATTATGATTGGCTACACCGCAATCTCGCTTTTTTCCTTAATCAACTTCATCACACAATAAATTTATCTTTCATGATGACAGGAGGTCTCACAATAAAGTTCACAGGTAAATTAAATAAAAACTTGATAAAAATCATGTTTTCATGATCCTACTAAAACATGTAATTATAAGTATTGAATGCTTCTTTTCGTAACTTCATATGGTTGTAAAAGCGTTGACCGTGCGCACATTTTTAGAATGAAGCGCGGAATGAAGCGCTTCCGCGCTTCATACAAAATGTACTTCGGTCAGCGGTTTTACACCATAATGAAGTTACAAAAGTAATACGATTACTAGTAGCTGTTAATTTTATAGACTTATAGTCACAAGAGTTGTCGCATTGGCAATCATACCATGCACATCTTCTATTTTATAATGTAGATAGGTTCTTTTATCATACCGGGAATTTAGGATTGGGCCTAAATTTTCATGGTTATTCGGAAATAATTCAAGTTGGGATTTTAATTTTAATTTAAAAAAGATTAGTAAAAAAAAAGATTTTTTTTATGACTTCAGTACGAAATGCGCAGAGAATGGGATATTCTCCCTACACGAGGTATATGATTTAATATTTAAAATTTAACTGGGCATGGCTACTCATTTTAACATCCAACATTGAAGAACGAACGTCCCCATTTTTACTAAGGTTATACTGCTGGTTTAGAAAAAGACCTAAAGTTATTTTCTATTTTTTAATGAAATAGTAAAATGAAGTATACCTTAATGAAACAGCCATAACAAAACAACCCACGTTCTGTTCTGGTCCGTTCTATTCTGGTATATACCTCCGTTTTTTCGGAGCCCTCCACTTGTCGAATGAGTATTAAAATTTTAAATATTTAACCGAAAAATCGGATATTTTTATATTTACGATATGAAAAATTTTATTTAAAAATAAAATTAGTTAGTTAAAGTGAATTAAATAAGGGTTTAAAATGTCTTTGGTAATATATCAAAAGTTATTAATAAAAAATATTATGCACACATCACAAATTGCGGTACTTTGATTTACCACTATGAATAAATAAAATTTTACAACCTAGTAATTTCTAGTCAATAGGTGCCCTGCCAAGGCAAATGTTAAATTATATCATATTATTTTGTATATTGATATTCATTGACTGAACTAGTTAGTTTGGCATCCCTAGCAGACTGTTTAGACTATATTTAATATTAGTGTTATATTTCAAGTCATGTCACTTGATATCACATAAAAGTTGTGTGAATTCTTTGATTTTAGAAGAGAAAGATATTTATATGACATGATAAATTATATTTTATAAGTATAACTCCAAAATATCAGATTTGTCTTTCATTAATCCTCATCTTTATGTCTGTATGTCTTAGAAATGCAAGCACAGTGAACTATACCTTCCATGTATCTACTAAGTCGTGGTTCTCAAACATAAACTGGTCATTCTTATCTTTGGGAAACAAATCATCTCCGTCCTACAATGAAGAAAACTATTGATTGATCATTTGAATAAATTCCTGTCTAAGAACACAAAAATAACTAGATTTTATGATTCATCAATGAATATAAATGATCAGAACAATTTATTAAATTCAAATATACGAATGTCCTCTCATTATATCCAACCTTATAGCAAAGTAATTTGATAATAAAATTGAGAATGGAAATGGGGAATGTGTCTAATAGACAACAACCCGACCTAAGAGTAGATGCAGCACAAGGTCACCATTAACTCTTTAACACAGCGAGAAAATCCAACACCCATACGCCAGCTTCAGCTGGCTCCGAATTCAAAATGCTCAGTGAAGATATAAAAATATATTCATTTGAAAAACATCAACGAACAGATTAGCTAGATGTCGTGTGGTGTAATAACAGATACTTTTCTAAAGAAATGAAGAAATCTAAAGACTTGAACTAATATACGAACGCAATATAAAGGCATAACCTGACTGCTATACGGCCAAAACAATCAGAAGTCACCTAAAATAATGTATAAACACACAGTCACACATATGCACATGCAAGATATTGTTGTGATGAAAGTCGATGAAATCAAAACTATATATAGTCACTTTGTATAGAACCATAAATTTATGTGCAAAAAATGAAGAAAACAAATATGTGACATAGCAATAAACAACAACTACTGAATAACTGGAGTCGATTTCACTAAAATACTTACCACTAAGATTGATCGCAAGGTAGGAACAATCCAGTATACTCAATCTTGGTCCTATGTTTTTTTTTGTGAAGTCGACTACATGCTCCTGACTTGGAACAGAGGCATATATACAGAATGTGGCGTGGTTACATTGAAGTATTTCAGCATAAGTACTTACCTTAAGTGAAATGGGCCAATGAATCACCAGCAGCTGAACACAATTTACTTTGAGATTATCCAATGATTTCTGGAAATTTTCCTTAATATGTCGTGGATTATGATGTGTATCCCAAAGCTGAAAAGTTGTTGATATTTTATTGACTTATTTTGGTTAAACATCCAGAGTAAAGTTATGAAATTAAAGTTAACATTTCCAATTAAACAATTTATATATTTTGGTTTTGTCAGAAATTACAAAATTCAAATAATTCGCAAGTTTCAGTAAACTCATTCTTTTAACACTCAATTGCCATTCTATATTAAAATGTATCATGACCGTCTTAAAAGATCAAAGTACCCGAAAGTTTGGTTAGAGTTTTGGGGAAATGTATTATTTATGACTTATATAATCTATACTGCATATGAAGTATCTTTTTGATACATCAATAAATTAATGATCGAATTGTTTAAAACTTTTACAAAATAACACTGTAGTATTTTTGTCGATAATTAATTGCATCTTTTCCTTATCTTGTTTTCTAAGATGAGTTTGTCCTTATAGTTTTTGTTATGCAAACCATTAAGTTAAAATGGGTTTTAACCTGTGACTTCAATGAATAAGCCTTTGCAGTGCATGTTATCGTAATAGACCAGTCGTAATAGTGCAGAGTATTCCAAATTAATATAGAGACGATGTATAATTGATTTAAATGTATTGGATTTTCCCAACCTGGAAATCATGCCCACAGAGGTCATCACAGCGTTTTATTTTCTATTCTAAAACTAAAATGTTAAACTAAAAAGAGACGAAAGATGAAAAGGCGACATTAAACACTCGTTATAAAATTGACAATGCCATGGCTAGGTAGCAGCAAACTATCTTTAAAAATTGTGGCAAGTTTCCTACCTTAGTCGTGATAAAGATTTCTTTTTTATCTTTGATTGTATCGTCATCTAACTTAGCCTGTATACCATCTCCTACTTCCTTCTCGTTTAAATATGCATGGGCACAATCAACACTTCTGTATCCTATATCTATGGCATACTTCACTGCATCCCTAACTGAACCAGGTCCACCCTGATTAAAAGTTAAAACAAATATATAACGGTATATTTCAGTTTCTTGTGAGCACGTATCTTAAGGTTCATCATAACAAATGGACAAATAAAACTACTAAACATTAACCTTTGGAGTTTAAAAAGTAAAAAGACCTGGCATCAACTAGATGTATAAAAGTTAAGAGAATTTTGTGTTTCATGAAGATAAAATCTTTTTTTTTATTTTGATTGGCATATTTTTGTGTTCCTGCAATTGTTGTAAAAATTTGAAAAAAAAATAAAGGCAACAGTAGTATAAAACTGTTCAAAGTCATAAATCGATTGAGTCAAAACAAATCCGGGTTACAAATTTAAAGAGAGGGAAACACATTAACTGTAAAAGGAAAACAACGAAACAACAGAAACACTGAATAGCAACAAAAAAATACTGACAATGCAACACGCACACACACGAACTATAAGATAATAATTCCAATTTCCAGACTTTGAACAGGAGATTTAAAAATACAAATGGTGGTTGAACCTGGTTTTGTGACTAGCCAAACCTCTCGCTTTTATACTAATGTGACATATAACACTATAATGACAAAATTACATGTCAGGAGTACAGTACAACTGCAAGAACATTCAGAACAGAGAAATACACAAATAAACAATACAATATTCATTTTAAGGTAAATTGTACATTTTGACATGCTTACGACAGAATAAAAACGAACACGTAAAATAAACTAGGACACCACACAAAAACAGCACAAAAAGAACCATGAACTGTCCGTCACACGACTGTATCAACGTCACAAAAGTAAATTTCAAAAAATTTGATATAAATCAAAACTAAGTTTGTAATTATGTTATTCGATGAATTCTTTAAATAAAGGCAACAGTAGTATACCGCTGTTCAAAATTCATTAATCGATAGATAAAAAAACAAATCCGGGTTACAAACTAAAACTGAGGGAAACTTATCAAATATAAGAGAACTACGACACAACAAAGACACAACACCGCAATGGCCATTTTCCTGTTATAACAATTACAAAAATATAAATAAAGAGTTGTGTTAGTAACTAGATAATTAATTGTATTATCTAGCTATGTCGATATATCTTCTTCTAAATCAAACTGTAAAACAAATAAATCGTGTACATATAGTTGCTTTAAACTGAAATCTTATAAATGAACTTGGTGATTAATTTTCTTTACATTTGCATAAAAAATAGAAAAAAAATTTAATAGAATTACAACTACATGGATAAGGCATTTAATAGTATTCGATCTGAATCATTATTACAACATCATAACTTAATATATGAAAGTTGGATAAACAAATACCGTGAAACGTCTTGTAGCAATGCGAATTCATATTCAGCATAACAGTCATATTCGGAAGAAGGCCACGTTTGGTACTTAAAAGACCGGACCACACACCTAAATTACATTTACTGTCAACTCAGTTACTACCTTTAACTCAACTTTTGTTGTGTAGCAATCTGTTGGCCTTCTATTGTCCATGCCAGTCAAGGACAATCAATACAATACAATACAGTTGTTACCTGCTAGGGAGCATCTCAAATATTTATCCAACTTAGTTTATTTTTACATCTTTTGCAGAAAACAGAAAAAAATGCCCATCAAAATTCAGAAATGATTCTATCTTTCTGAAACACAAAATGCATTGAACTTTTTTATATCTAGTGGTTGCCATGCCTTAAATCTTTCATAACTAAACAGGTAAGTCTGTACAAAATAGGTTTTGAGGTGAAAATACGGCCTCATTTGTTCATTTGTTATGATGAACCTTCAAAATTCGTAAGGGTTCCGCGGAACCCAGTGTTTCGCCTACTTTTGCTGTACAAAAAAATAAGTAAAACTTTTCCTTTCGATACTCTCTTTTTATATTTAAGAAGTTTCTGTCCAAGTTTGGTATAAATCCAGGACACTTTATGAATCTAATAAATGTTTTAAAAACTTTATCTGCATACTATGTGTAATGTTAACTATAAAATGATTTCGTTTATAAATAAAATAAGGAAAATCAGGTACAAAATTTTGACAAAATTTTCTTTTAGATACTAGTCTTGATCATTAACAAGCTTCTGTCTATGTTTGGTACAAATCCAAGATAGTTTAAGAAAATTATCAAAATTTTGAAAATTTTAACCACAGAGTGAATGTAATGGTTCCTGGCAAAAAATAAGTCCAATTATAAGTAAAATACGAAAAAAATCGGATTTTTTTTCTCAAAATTTACTTCTAGATACTATCTTATGATTATAAACAAGCTTCTGTCCAACTTTGGTAGAAGTCGAGGATAGTTTAAGAAAGTTATTAAAATTTCAAAAATCTTTAACCACAGAGTGAATATTTGTGGACGCCACCGACGGCGACGACGCAGACGACGAAATGTTGCATCGCTATATGTCTCGCTTTTTGGGCTAAAGTCGAATGCTCGACTTCGGCTAAAGTCGAATGCTCAACGAAAATTATATTTAAAAAAATGTATAACTTATATAACTATTCATTTGCAAAAAGTATTCAGTGAATTATCAAATGCATGTTATACCTGTTTCGTATCTTCACTAAGAAATACTGAGTGACGGTATTACATAACTATTGATATCAAAGCTAACCATTCTAACTGATAATAGAAATCTATTAATAGAATTATTTGAACTTAACACTTAAAGTAGTACTGTTTATTGTATAAACAATTGTCGACGCAGATATATTTACCGTTACATTATGGGTTCCTAATCCAATCACTGGATATTTTGTTCCATTGGGTAAAACAGCAAACTTTGCAATATCTGAACTCATTTTGTGTTTTACTCAAATCTTCCAATGGATGTCAAATTTGATCTACTAGTTACTAGACGTGTGTTTCAGTATTCCTAACAATTTTGTCAACTTTCAACTTTACATCTTATCACAGATAGTGATGTCTCAATTTGAAAAAAAAGTTTTGTACGCGCCATGTTTGTCCGAATTTATTTTTATTTTTCGCTATTTTGGTTTTATCAGCCCTTTAATATTTGTATCAGGTATTAGGTATTAGACTTTGAAATATTTGGCCACACTTATCAAGGCAGACATTAATTTCTAAAATGCGCATATGGTTCTCAGATATGGTTCAATATGATTAATATCGTTAATTATATTAAATATAGCTGTGGCCTATTTTAGATCGTTTGAAACAAAGGTTTGATCATATTTTATATTAATATGTGTAAAATATTAACAGAATAGAAACCGACCTAATTTGAAGCAGCAGAAGTTCAAGTACATCAAGTATAGAGGCAAAAAAACAGGCTGAATAAAATTCAAATTAGAGTTCAGGGGCATCAACAGATAAAGGATTTTCCTCTTTGACAGCATAAAACAGCTGAAAATCTAAATTAAATGTAAACCAGTTGAGTTTCATCAAAATAAGACCCATCAGTATCAATTGCATACAAACAGATGGATTTCCAAAACGTTAACGAAGTAAAATTGAAGATTAAGTCTACACAGCTACATGTAATCAAATTTTATCAACAAATCAGATCGATGATTAAGAACATTTGTATTGGAAAGACTTTATTTCATAGTTTCTCTGGTCAAAGTGATTTTATGGTTGTACAACAAATTGTCCCCTAATACTTTCTATTATATGATAAATTTCATCTGTCAGTCTACAATCTAGCGATTGACCTTGTATATATCAGCATCCGCAATTCATTTCAAAATATAACCCTAACTTGGGCGGTTTCAATAGTCACCTCCTTATGGTTATCCGTTTTACATATGATATCGGATATTTTCCTAACTACAATTCGTTCCCTATTCATGAATGTGACCTACCGAAGTAGACTATTTAACAGGTTTGTAATACATGAGCAACACGGATGCAACATGCTTACCCTTCCGGAGCACCTGAGATCACCCCCAATTTTGGTGGGTTTTGTGTTGCTTAATCTTAGTTTTCTATATTGTGTCTTGTGTACTATTATGTGTCTCTTTATCTTTTTCCATTTAAGCCATGGCGTTGTCAGTTTATTTCGATCTTTGAGTTTAAATGTCCCTCTGCTATCTTTCGCTCCTCTTTTAAACAAAGTATTGGTCTTTTTAAACGTAGAAGTATTGATGTAGGTTCGAATAATATGGGAAAATACGTCTCATTTTCACAGGATTCAAAAAGATTTCTTGATAGCTACCATGCAATGTTCACCAAAAAGCCTTTCAGATTAAGTAAATGATTCATCCAAAGAACAGTATAGCTAACAATTTCCAACAGAAAAGCAGAAATTACAAAAACATCTATGTTTATTGTCTATATACTAATTAATTTTGACATCTACCTCCATGCAAACCACCTCAAAACCAGCAAAATACCCCCAGCTCAGAAACAATCTCCTCAGTTACTTTAAACAGATAATGTTACAACTTCCCCAGTTACTTCGACCAGCTCAGATGTAACCTCCTCAGTTACTGCTCAAACCTGCACCACAGCAAGATGAACATCAATAACGACCCCAACTGAGACGATCTGACAGATTAAAACAAAGGAGACAACAGAAACAATTATTTTCAAGTAACTGTAAATGACATACATTGTTAAACCTTCAGCAAAAGGGAGATAATCGAAATAAGATAAATAAGTGTGACGAAAAAGTGTTTAAGTATGGGGACTTAAACTAAAGTGTGTATTCTTGTGTTTGTGCTTTTTTGTTTGGTGTCTACGTTTCACACGTCCACGGACGACAAATGCCAAGTATACTCTTTAACAGGGTAACCCTAAAAATCTCTGGTAGCATGATTAAGGGAATCCTGGTCACATAAATAAATAAATGGATTCTGGTATAGTCTGAACAAAGTCTTGCAAGTTAACATAAACACAAAGTCGATTAAAGTTCAATACTGTATTATTCAAAATCCAAAGTACATGTAACAGTAATACAAGTTTACAACATCTTAACTGCAGGCTCAACAATACGGTGGTATAATCATAAATCGTAAGTACACACCTCTCGTACACAAAATCGTCTCCCTCGTATATCGTATCTCGTCCTCACTATCTATTTCTCTCTTTTATACTACTCTAGTAACCTGATTACAATATGGTTAAATGACTCTGAACAAAGAAATATTCTACAGGAGCTATAATACAGGAGCCCGGAGCCCGGAGCCCGGAGCCCGGAGCTAAGGTCAACTGAAGCTGAGGTCAACCGGTCACCTGTATAAACATAGCAACGGGGCACCAGCTGATTAACATGATTGATTTGACATTTAACAATGTAACAAGTGCAATCTGATCGAAGGCGATAAAAATAAATTGTAAGGAATTACTTTATAACGGTTAATGAGAATAAGTAATCTAATTATACCATGATAATAAAACCCAATGATGCATGTAATAAACGAAAAACGTTACACAGCCCCCCTCTTAAACCTGAACTTCCACTGTTCAGTTTATGCAGCATAAAAAATATAATAAAACTATATAAAAATTACTCATCTCATAATGATATCCTGACTATTCCTGGAACATAAAAAAAAAACTTGGGATCCAAGAGTAACTTATAAAAGACAAAATAAATTTGTTCCGATTGACACCAATCAAATAGTTAGGGTCACAGGTTCCAAATTTTCATAACAACTTTAAAAATAATTTTTACGAACTAAATTAAGGTCTATGTTAAAAAAAAATATAAGCACCTATCAAAATAACAAATATAACAAAATATATGTGCTAACTAGTTCTGACAATGATACATTTTAAGTCTACATTTTTTTTAATTTAAAACTTTTAAAACAATAGAATTTACTGTTGTTTAAAAAAAAACGTAGTTAATCATTGTTTAAAAAAGGCTCCGTGACACCATAACAAAATGTTTAGGGTCTCGTGCACCAATTTGTACTTTTAAAGGGCTCCGTGACACCATAACAATATGTTTAGGGTCTCGTGCACCAAATAAAGTTTAAATTTCGACTATAAACAGTCACAGAAAACTTCTGTACAAAACAACATGATAGTTTACACAATAAATAAACAATTGTTCATAAAGTCAATTGGTTTATTCACTATCGTCTTCCGTCGTTTCATTGTGTTGTTTTTTTCTTTCATTAGGCCGTCTATGCCCGGGTGACCGACACCTGACCTCTGGTGTCGATCTCCTTTGCGTAAATCTGTCTCTCGAGAATCTCTACGGTCCCCTTCTCGGTTCCGGAAATTCTGGTGGACGATTTTTAAACATCGGGGATCTGCCTCTTCCACGCCATCTATCACGGTTATAGAATCGCACTCGGGACTCTATACCGTTATTCCGTGGGTAATTATCAGGAACATTATTTCTGTCGACATTTTCCCTTCGTGTTCCTTCTGCTTCTGTAGTTACATCTTCATCACTATCCCAGTCTTCAACTTCAAATATCGGCCGCTAAACTGGTTTGAATTGCTTGGCGAGACCCTTCTCTCCAACTCTAAAGCATTCTTCCTGCATCGCATTAATTACTGCATCATGCAGGGTATTATATCTGGTTCGCTTGACAGCAAGGCGAAAATCTCCTGATTGTCCGCACTTGTCAAGTAACGTTTTAATAAAGTTCTCATCTTCGATCTCAGGACTGTCCGGATACGCTCTACAGTACAATCCCTCTATGGCTTGACCGAAATCTCTACAAGATTCTTCCGGATTTCTCTTTCTCAGTTTTGCCTCTGTCACAAACCTTTGTTTCATCGCCGTATGTCCTTTTAGTGTACTCTTGTATTGAATAAACTCATTCCAAACATCATTCCCTGCTCCGGAAAAGGTCCTCCGAACTGGATACTCATTAGATTGAAGAATTGTCCTTCCACGGATACACCAAGTATCTATATATGTAACAAAATGACAGGTTGCATATGTCATTGACTGTACTTTTCATACCGTGCACGATAAAAAAAATATACACACGTTAAAACTGTGCGGTACTGTATTTCTGGAAAATTCGAGCGTGGCCCTTGTCTACATCAACAAAATACAAAAATAAATCCTAACATTTTTTTTTATTCTGTAGTTATAAAGGTTTTAAATCTAAAAAAAAAAAAAATTGTAGACTTAAATAAATCATTGTCAGCCCTTGTTAGCAAATATATATATTTTTTCATATTTCGTGTTTTGATAGGTGCTTATGTTTTTATTTATATAGACTTTAATTTTATTCGCAAAAATTATTTTAAAGTCGTAATGAAAATTTGGAACCTGTGACCCTACTATTTGCTTGGTGTCAATCGGAACAAATTTTATTTTGTCTTTTAAGTTACTCTTGGATCTCAAGTTTTTTTTTGTGTTCCAGGAATAGTTAGGATATCACTATAGGATGAGTAATTTTTATAGTTTTATTAATTTTGTTATGGTGTAAAAACTGAACAGTGGAAGTTCAGGGCTAAGAGGGGGGCTGTGTAACGTTTTTCGTTTATTACATGCATCACTGGGTTTAATCATCAAATCATCATGGTGTAATCAAATTAATTATTCTCATTAAACGTTATCAAGTAATTCCTTACAATCTATTTTTATCGCTTTCAATCAGATTGTACTTGTTAAATGTCAAATCAATCATGTTAATCAGCTGGTGCCCCGTTACGATGTTGATGCAGGTGTCTCAGTTGACCTCAGTTTCGATTGACCTTAGCTCCGGGCTCCGGGCTCCTATAATATAGCTCCTTGTAGAATATTTCTTTGTTCAGAATCATTTAACCATATCATGATCAGGTTACTAAGAGTAGTATAAAAGAGAGAAATAGATAAGGAGACGAGATACGATATACGAGAGAGACGATTTTGTGTACGAGAGGAGAGTACGTAAGAGATTTAGGATTATGTCACCGTATTGTTGAGCCTGCAGTTAAGATGTTGTAAACTTGTATTACTGTTACATGTACTTTGGATTTTGAATAATACAGTATTGAACTTTTAATCGACTTTGTGTTTATGTTAACTTGCAAGACTTCGGTCAGACTACACCAGGATCCATTTATTTATTTATGTGACCAGGATTCCCTAAATATCATGATCAGGTTACTAAGAGTAGTATAAAAGAGAGAAAAAGATAAGAAGACGAGATACTTAATTGTGATTGTGACGTCACGAAGGTCTAATGGCTGCCTAAAAAATTCACGATCATTCAATGCAGGATTATTATCTATTTCCGTTGATCACAGGTTTTTTAAAGTGTTGAAATTATTTTCTAAAGCATCGTTTAACATTATTTGAAGTTATTTGTTATTACTGGACACTCCTATAGTGTATACTACATTTGAGACGAGTTGCAGTGGTCCGTTGTGGATGTTGTTGTTTTTTAGGAAAACTCGATTCGTGATTTACGAAGGATTTTACTGTTTGATAGACTTCAAAATGTATAACGGTATGGTAAATTTTACTATTTGTTATCAATATTAACATTTTTATCTTAACAAAAGACAAATGAAGCAAAATTTATAAATCAAAACCATGTTCATCACGTCATATCAGAAAGCCCGCGAAAACAACGTTAACGTTTTCCTGAACTGTTCGGACATTTTTAAATAATGGAAGTATACATTGATGGAGCATGCAAGAATAACGGCAAGCCATTGGCAAAGGCCAGTTATGGTATATTTTGGGAACCAAATAACATAAAAAATATAAATGGTCCAGTTCCTGAATCTTACAAGCAAACAAACAATACGGGGGAATTGTATGCTGCCGTAAAATGCCTTCAACAAATACACGAAAATCAATTATCAAACATTATCATTAAAACCGACAGTGAATATTTAGTTAGAGGTATAACAAATGACATTGTTTATTGGAAAAGCAACAACTGGAAACTTAAATCTTCCGGAAATGATGTGAAAAACAAAGAACTCTGGTCAGAGATAGATCATTTGTTATCAAATATAAAAGTAACGTGGGCGCACGTTGCTCGTGATTCTGAAATCGGTCAGATTGAAGCCGATAAACTCGCAAAACTTGCTTTAAATATAAAAACATCTGGAAACACCGTTCAAGCAAATAATCATAGTATCGTGAATGTGTGTAACAACATTGAATGGACCGACGATGAAGAGGAAACTATACCGATGAAGGTTACAACCCCGCGTCGAAGTATCTCCACCAATAAATTTCGCAAAAATAATAATAAGGCAAACTCTCCGACTTTCTGTACCATGTCAACACTCAGGAGAATTGAAAGTCTTTTATTGTCAACTTCTGAGGAAGTTTTAAATTTAAATGATGCCCTTAACTGTCATATTGACTCGTCAAACAATAAATTTCAAGAGATGAAAGACAAGTTTGCATCACTAACAAATACGGTTAAAGTTCAAACCAATTCAGCTTTAACCTCCGTCCAAGAAGTTTTTACACAAACACAGCTCATTAAATCGGATATCGATGTAAACAATAAGGCATTTATAAATAAATCCAACAGTTTGTGGGACAAATTAAATGCCGTTTCAAATGAGATTAAATCTGTAAATTTAAAATCATCTCACGTCAACGATTTAACAAAAACTGTGACAGAAACACCAAATCGCAAAAGAGAGGAAAGAATTTCAGCTTCAAATAAACCAACACCTGGAACATACAGCAACGCTGTAAGAAGTGGTTTACCAAGCAGCTCTAATAAGCCAGTTTCTTTAAATAGAACAAATCTAGGTAACAAGCATAATGCTCAAAGTCCTACTTATGTGGAAAAACAAAGGTCACCAATAAATACAAAATACACGGACCGTGAAGTCAACTCTACTTATCCACATTTTCATCGGTCTTTTGACAAGAAAAACTTATTTCTTTAATAGTTATCCCATAAGGACGCGGTGTGTCAGTGTAAGATCACCCCGATGGCCGGAGGCCAGAGGGTGATCTAACACTGACACACCAAGTCCGACTGGGATAACTATTTTACATCCCAGCTGTTTTAGATTAGACGAAAAACCATTTACAATTCATAAAATCTAGTTTAGAACGCCACACAACCATAACAATATACTTTATATATTACTATATGATGTATACCCTTTTTGACCCCCAAACACGATGAGTAGATATCAAACAATGTCAACTCGCCCCACTTGCCAATCGGCCCACGCTATATCGCCACTTTATAAAAATATCGTCCCAATCTTGTTTACCGACTTGCCCCACTTTGAAAAAGTGTAAAATCAAATTGAACAATCAGTCTGAAAACTCACAAATTAACGTAAAAGGTTAAAACCCCACTGAATAAAGGTTTGACAACTCGCCCCACTAATAAAAATATCTTGCTTCCTTTAAGTATGTCAAATTACAATTATTTCGTATCAAGTCGTCCTGGTGTAGTGGTATGTGTCGTGGCTTGATATGCTAAAGGTCTTGAGTTCGAATCCCAGCATATCTACTGGATTTTTTCTACGTGAATTTTGATAGATAGTCTTTTCCGTAAAATTAATTATAAGTTTTATAGTGGATTTGACATTCCCGCCAAATGTTACAGAACAAAGGAAAGCATGCATAACAAAGAAACTCAAACTAGGGCGATCTGGCAGGGGTGATCCGGCTCAGATCACCCCTGTTAGAACAAAGGAGCTGGGATGTAATATTGGGAGTTCAACTCTTAAAAAGATGTCTCCTAGGAAAATGTCAACTCAACAAATCAATACCAAAGTAAAGACTATCCGGGGAGGACGGATCAGAGACATTGAAGATTGCCTAATTCAGTACATATCAGAAGGCAGACTTGATTGTGTTGATGTTATTGTTATTCATGTGGGCACTAACAATGTATCAGATGGAGACTCTGTTCATGCTATTATGGACGACTTCAAAAATTTGATTTGTACAGTCAGGCAAAGCTTACCAAGAACTAAGCTGGTAATTTCCTCAATTCTACCAAGGCCAACCAATTCTCAAGCTAATCGTACAATTTACAATGTCAATAATCATCTGTTCTCTCTAGAGGAACAACATGTGGAAATTTTGGACAATACTTTAGACTTTCTATATGGAGACCAGCCCAATCTTACTTTATTTGCAGACCATGTTCACACAAATGTTGCTGGTGCCAAAGTTTTAAGCCACAACATTATCTCCTGCGTCAACAATTTGTTTCAATTCTCAAATTGTACATCAGAAACTGAATCAAATTTTCAATCGGTGAGGTCAACAGGGAGGAGATTTATACCATTCAACAACACAACAACTCAAGAACAAAGTGTGTCCAGTCAAACGTACTGGAGGTAAATTTAACCAATAACTTTTCTACTACCAGAACATGTAATTCTATTTTAGGAAATATTGTCAGTATTGTTATTTTGTATTTATGTACTGCAACACATATTCTATCATCTAATTCCAAATCATCTCCATTTACAAACCCTTTTATATTTCCACACAAGTCACTTAATATATGTCACTTAAACATAAATCATATATTGCCAAAATTTTCTGAAATTAAATATTTGCTATCAAATTCTAACACAGATGTGCTGTGTTTAAGTGAAACATTTTTGTCAGATTCTGTCCAAAACAAAGAAATAGATATTAAGGGTTATGATACAAACAGAAAAGACAGAATTGGAAAATCTGGCGGTGGGTTTTTAATTTATATTTCTAACATGTTAACCACAATAAGACGATATGATTTGGAAAATGATGATATAGAATCAATGTGGATCGAAATTATTTTTGTTCATCAAAAACCTATATTAATTGGTAACATTTATAGACCACCAAAAAGTAATGCAGAGTGGGTTACAAAATTTGAATTAATGTTAACAAATGTCGATATTGAAGATAAGGAAATGATTATTTTGGGTGACTTTAATATTAATTTGTCGTCGAGAAAGATTCCAGCTAAATGGTCACATTTAAAAAACATTTTTAACTTGTCTCAAATAGTCTCAGTTCCTACACGAGTCACACAAACATCTTCCTCTTTGGTAGACCATATTTATAGCAATGAACCACATAATATTCATTTTATATCTGTTCCGAAGTATTCTATCAGTGACCATTATCCAGTATGCATTTCTCACAAAAGAGGGTTAAAATCGAAAAAGAAAATTCATGAATATATTACGTTCAGATCTACTAAACATTTTAATGAAAATGATTTTGTCAATCACATATCACAGTGTTCATTTAATTGTGTATTAGAAATTGATGACCCCGAAGAAGCACTGTTGTCTTTTTTGAATATTTTTACTAAAGTATTAAATCATCATGCTCCACTCATTAAAAAGAGAGTAAAACGTTTGTATCAAAATGAGTGGATGAATGATGAAATTCTAGATAGCATGAGAAAACGTGATTTTTATCATAAGAAAAAAGATATGTATAGTTATAGACTTTGGAGAAATAAAGTCAAATATCTCATCGAAAACTCTAAACAAAATTATTATACCAATATCATAGAACAAAAAAAGAGCAACAGCAGTAAATTATGGAAGCACCTACATACTGTCAGCGGTACCGACAATCATACCAGTATAAAAATCATAAGTGATTGTAACAAAAAGGAAATTTTAGAACCAAAAGGCATTGCTGATGTTTTTAATGCTTATTTCACAAATATCACAGATAATCTTAATATAGATCAAAACATCAACAATTCTAGTAGTTGTTTTAACAAACTTGGTGATTTTATATCGGGTCATGTACCAGATGACGTGTATTTTTCTATACCACTTATGAGTTATGATTTTGTGTGTTTACAACTAAAAGCACTAGATGAATCAAAAGCAACAGGCCTTGATACCATAAGTGCAAAATTTTTAAAGATGTCTTCTCATGCTATTTCACTACCACTTTGTCATATTTTTAATTTGAGTATCAAAAAATGTATTTTTCCATCCTCATTTAAACTGGCAAAAGTCATACCAGTTTATAAGAACAAAGGCTCAAAACAGGATGTTTTTAATTATAGACCAATTGCAATTTTACCACTCATTTCTAAAATCCTTGAAAAACATGTGAAAACACACTTAGTAAAATATCTTAATAAATACAAGTTATTGTATAGAATGCAGTCAGGCTTTCGTGCAAACCATTCTTGTCAAACTGCTTTAACAGCTTTAATAGATAAATGGCTTAAAGCCATTGATGATGGCGATCTTGTTGGAGCAGTATTTCTAGATCTAGCAAAAGCCTTTGATCTTCTCAATCATGAACTGCTTATTCAAAAATTAAACAAATACAAATTAGCTTATACTTCATTACGTTGGTTTACATCATATTTGGCTGACAGATATCAGAAAGTATCTATTTCAAATACATTATCAGACGTACAAAAACAAAAAACGGGTGTACCTCAAGGATCCGTATTAGGACCGGTGTTGTTTTTAATTTTTATTAATGATCTTCCTTTGTCTAATCCTAATCATAACACCGATTTATTTGCTGATGATAGCACCATATCAGTCATTGGACAAAACAAAAGTTGCATCAGTCAAAAACTTAATACAGTTTTACAAGATATTTTTCGCTGGTGTGATGACAATAAAATGGCTGTAAATGTATCTAAAACGAAAGCTATATGCATTGGATCTAAACAAAAGCTTTCCGTTACATCAAATGAAAACATTAATCTTGCTTTAAATGGACAACAAATTATAGAAAGTACATGTGAAAAAGTTCTAGGTGTTTTTATTGATGCATCTCTATCTTGGTCTTCTCATATCGATTATATAATCAAAAAAGTTAACTCTTCTTTAGCTTTACTAAAAAGGATAAAGAAATATTTAAATCATAAAGCTAGACAAATGTACTATAACGCTTACGTTTTACCTCACTTAGATTATTGTTGTTCAATATGGGGAAACTGTAATAACTTTTTATTAGATAGTTTACTAAAACTGCAAAAAAGGGCAGCAAGAATAATTTTAGACGAACATGATTACACCAAACCTTCAAGAGAATTATTTCACGAATGTAACATTGTGCCAATCACACAAAGAATACTTTATCACAAATCATTACTTATGTATAAGGCAAAACATGGCTTAGCTCCAGAATATATGTCAAGTCTTATTGTATCAGCTTCTGCAAACCAAAAATATAATACGAGATTTTCATCCTCAGATAATTTTATTATTCCAAAACCAAATACAGAGTTGTATAAGTCTAGTTTCTCGTACAATGGACCAAAAGTGTGGAATGCTCTTCCTAATTCAATAAAAAAAATCAAATACAGTATCCGAATTTAAACATAAATACAAATCTATGTACTTTTAACATTACCATCATATTTTTACTGTAATGCCATATCATAATTGTTTATTGTATTTTAAATTGTACATAATCTTTATTTACCATTATTATTGATGCATTGTTTATTTGTAATGTAATTATTATTGTATTAAGAGAGCCTTATTGAAAATTGGTGTAATCCAAATGAGTTACTCTCTCTAAATAAAGATATTATTATTATTATTATTATACGATATACGAGAGACGATTTTGTGTACGAGAGGAGAGTACGTAGGAGATTTAGGATTATGTCACCGTATGGTTGAGCCTGCAGTTAAGATGTTGTAAACTTGTATTACTGTTACATGTACTTTGGATTTTGAATAATACAGTATTGAACTTTTAATCGACTTTGTGTTTATGTTAACTTACAAGACTTCGTTCAGACTACACCAGGATCCATTTATTTATTTATGTGACCAGGATTCCCTTAATCACGCTACCAGAGATTTTTAGGGTTACCCTGTTAAAGAGTATACTTGGCATTTGTCGTCCGTGGACGTGTGAAACGTAGACACCAAACAACAAAGCACAAACACAAGAATACACACTTTAGTTTAAGTCCCCACACTTAAACACTTTTTCGTCACATTAATCCTAAAAGTCTGAACGAAGTTTTGCTAGTTAACATAAACACAAGGTCGATTAAAAGTTCAATACTGTATTATTCAAAATCCAAAGTACATGTTACAGTAATACAAGTTTACAACATCTTAACTGCAGGCTCAACAATACGGTGACATAATCCTAAATCTCCTACATATGCACCTCTCTTACACAAAATCGTCTCCCTCGTATATCGTATCTCGTCCTCACTATCTATTTCTCTCTTTTATACTACTCTAGTAACCTGATTACAATATGGTTAAATGACTCTGAACAAAGAAATATTCTACAGGAGCTATAATACAGGAGCCCGGAGCCCGGAGCTAAGGTCAACTGAAGCTGAGGTCAACCGGTCACCTGTATAAACATAGCAACGGGGCACCAGCTGATTAACATGATTGATTTGACATTTAACAATGTAACAAGTGCAATCTGATCGAAGGCGATAAAAATAAATTGTAAGGAATTACTTTATAACGGTTAATGAGAATAAGTAATCTAATTATACCATGATAATAAAACCCAATGATGCATGTAATAAACGAAAAATGTTACATAAGTCAGTGGAGGTTTGAATTATTTTAAACTTATAGGCGACTTGGACTTATTTTTGAAAACATTAATCTAATTGGTACACAATTAATTAAATCTACGTTTAAGCATAATCAAAATATTATTTGCATTATCTCATTTTTTTTTATTGCATTTGCTAAGGTTTATCAAGTTTAAATTTAAGGAATTGAATACTTTCAAATACAATTGATAATGTTATAAAGTTTTAGATTTAAAGAGTTGAATTAGATTTAAATAGTTGAATTAGATTTAAAGAGTTGAATTAGATTTAAAGAGTTGAATTAGATTTAAAAAGTTGAATTAGATTTCAATCTTTGTTTTAATACTCAAGGAGTTTTTCAATCGTTGCTTAGATGAAATTAGATGTGCATACATAAGTTTTTTAATTGTAATAAATGAATTGTATTGAATGTTTTATGTATGTATTTCTTTTAATAATTTGTACTTAGGAAGGGTATTGTGTGACGATATTTTTACACTGTGTTTATTAGATGACAAAAATGATAATATACAAAATATTCTACTATATCACCATCGTGGAGGAGGCATGAAATGTTACCTTTGTCCTTACCTCTGTTTGTGGTCTATGATGAGTTTATTTGTACCAAACTGGTTTCTGTTTTCTAACTTTAGTTTGTTTCAACCAAATGTTGTGAATCTAATACACCTTGCTGATTACCATAACACAGAGATCAAGTTTGAATTTTGGTGCACTTAATTATATAAACCTTTCTACAATTATATTTCTTTTCAACTGAAAAATTGCTAAATTTTCGTTTCTGTTCTCTAACTTCAATTAGCCCCTCAAAATGTTATGAATCTTTTACACAATGCTTATAACTAGAAAACCCAGATCAAGTTTGAATGTTGCTGGTGTCACTGTTACCGTTCTAGAATAATACCCCTTCACAATTCGAAAAAATGCTACATTTTTAGTTTCCCTTTACTAACTTTAGTTTGTCTCGACTTAATGTTAAGAAACTTATACACAATGCTTATTACCACAACACGCAGTTCAGATTTGAATATTTGTGGTGTCGCTTTTACCGTTCTAGAGTTGTGACCTTTAACAAATGAAATAAATGCTATTTTTTTTTGTTTCCGTTATCTAACTTAAGTTTGCTTCAAAAAAATGTTATGAAACTTTAACACAATGCTTTTTACCATAATACTCGGATTAAGCACACATTTGGGTAGTGTCACTTTTACAGGTATCAGTTCTTCTTTTCTTTGTAACGTTATATGCAAGTGGGAGCATCAGCTATGTCCCATGGACACATTCTCCATATATTTTCAAATTTATTTATATTATTGTTCTTCACTACCCTGACAAGTTATACATGTATATATAAAAATAAAAGTGGCAACATAGCCGAACCTTATTTGGAGGATCTAGTTCACAATTTATACAAACAAGAACAATGCTAAACACAATCTCAATCTATACCTTATAGTTCAGCAATTATTATCTAGAAAGGTTTTGTACGTTTTGTCTTCTTAAATATGATAGGAAAGCTCAAATGTTCTAGAAGTTCATGACAATAACCCCACGTTAGCAGACACCTTTTACATTTAAATAAACCTGGTGTCGGTGTATAAAATTGAGAAAGGAAATGGGGAATGTGTCAAACCGACAACAACCCGACCATAGAGTAGACAACAGCCGAAGGCCGCCAATGGGTCTTCAATGTAGCGAGAAACTTCCGCACCAGTAGGCGTCCTTCAGCTGGCCCCTTCAAAAATATGTATACTAGTACAGTGATAATGGACGTCATACTTAACTCAGAATTATACACAAGAAACTAAAATTAAAAATAATACAAGACTAACAAAGGCCAGAGGCTCCTGACTTGGGACAGGCGCAAAATTGCGGTGGGGTTAAAGATGTTTATGAGATCTCAACCCTCCCCCTATACCTCTAGCCAATGTAGAAAAGTAAACGCATAACAATACACACATTACAATTCAGTTCAAGAGAAGTCCGAGTCCGATGTCCGAAGATGTAACAAAAGAAAATAAATAGAATGACAATAATACATTATTAACAACAGACTACTAGCAGTTAACTGACATGCCAGCTCCAGACCCCAATAAAACTGATTGAAAGATTATGTCTTCATCATATGAATATCATGTACAATCCCTCCCGTTAGGGGTTTAGTATCATACTATCATGAAATATATGAGAACATAACCCGTGTCATGCCAACAACTGTTTTTTTAAATAAATGTGTTTAGTTCCGATGCAAAGACCCTATAAGTGAATCAATATTAAAGCCAAATATGCAATCTTTAATGACCTGACAACAGTATCATAACTATATCCCTTCTAAATAAGTCTGTTTATAGGTTTTGTAAGCTTTTGAGGTGAATACTGACATTTTTGTGCGTATAAGATGTCTGCATGTTGAGTTAAATTTACGAATTATTTCCTTATACCGATGTTTTGACTAGTTTGTGATATTAAAAACCCTGGTGTAATAATTTTTCAGTAATACATAAATTTATCTCCCTTAAATCTAATACGTTGTTACATACACGAGCGAATCGTACAAGTTGAGATATATAAACACCATAAGATGGTGACAAGGGAACGCCACCATCTCAAAATGGATAATTAACGATAGGAAATGAAAAATCATCTCTTTTATCATAATTTTTTGTATTAAGCTTCCCGTTAATGATATAGATATCAAGATCGAAGAAAGGGCAGTAGTCATTGTAAGTATTAGCTTTATTTAAGGTAAGTTCAACAGGATAAATTTCTTTAGTATACACACTGAAGTCGTCATTATAGAGAGCCAATATATCATCCAAATATCTAAAAGTATTGTTAAATTTTTGTATCAAATGTTGCTTCGATGGGTCTTTGCAAATTTTAGTCATAAATTGTAACTCATAACAGTACAAAAACAGGTCCAATAAGTGGTGCAGTTAGTCCCCATTGGAATTCCAATAACTTTACCATATACGGAATCTCCAAAGCGAACAAAGATGTTATCAAGTAAAAATTCAAGCCCATATATAGTATCAAAGCATGTCCAATTGACATTGTTCTTTTGTTTATTGCTACTAAAAAATGACCTAAAAGAGTTTGAACATAAGTACTCGCATTCTGACTTTTTAAATGTATACATATTTTAATGGACCATTGAAAGTTTCAGTTTACTAATTTACTATATTTCCCTATTAAAAATATTGTTTATGCGATT
This sequence comes from Mytilus edulis, assembly GCA_019925275.1. NCBI lineage: Eukaryota > Metazoa > Mollusca > Bivalvia > Mytilida > Mytilidae > Mytilus > Mytilus edulis. The sequence continues at coordinate 88,945,265 of CM034351.1, read as the reverse complement.
GATATGTTGAAGTTGTGATTGAAATTTATAAGAATTAAACCTCTGCGGGAATAGTTTATCGATGATTTCAAGTTTTTCATTATTATTTTTTTTAAAGAGTAGCGAGGTGTAGAATTTATACTTGAAATGGCAATGTCTCTTCACTGATCGTTAGATGGAATTCATTAACTATTGGTCATTAATGTGAAATTTCATAGGCATTTTTGTTTGTTTCAAATAAAGGCAGCAGTAGTATACCGCTGTTCAAAAGTCATAAGCATTAGTTTTCAACAGCGTTCCAATGTATATCAAAAAGGATCATGGTGCAGTGTGTTCCCTTAGAAATGCCGATTGCATGTTGAAGAGGTCTGTTGGTGTAAGGTCTTCCCTTTCGTGACCCTTTTTTGTTGGTATTCAGTGGATATGTGTCTTATTTTCAAACATACACCATCTATTTACATACTAAAATATCATTTGAATCACCGTCAGTCGACAAACAGTAAACAATAATACAATATAATAAGCCTAAATGATTTTATTTTTACAAAAAAAACATCTCAAACCAGTTAATACAACTTAATGTGATCTTCAATATTCGTCGTGGAATGCATAGTACTTGTGATCTTTGGCACTAAAATATAGAAAACATGTAAATGTTGTTTAATAAAATATGACCTTAATAATGTATAAGCAGTATTGTTTTAATGCCAACTAATTGAACTTATTTGTAACGCACCAAAAGGCAAATTTGCTGACGTAAATTTCAAATGAATCATTAGTACAAGAACGGTAATTTGTGTGTTATGGTAATAAACATTGTGTATCAGATTTAAAACATTTGGTTGAGGCAAACACAATATACAAACAGGAAATGAAAGTATCAGCATTTTTTTACATTTAAAAGGAGCGTAACTCTAGAAAAGTAAAATTGCCACCACCTTTTGTGGTAATAATTATTGTGTATTAGTTTTAAAATATTAAGATGAAACAAACTAAACTTAGATAACAGATACAAATTCTGGAACGTATAGACAGACGGACGAAATGACGGACGGACGAACGGATTGACGCACAGACCATAAAACATAGTGCCCCTAAGTTCGACATAAAAGTATACCTTCAAAATCGGTTACTTGTAGTGTGACCTTTTTAATAAAGTGGCCATGATGCAGAAATACTAACTCCTTCAGTTATACATGTACACCCTAAGAAATGTGATTCATTCTTATGATAATTAACTCATACGTAACATAAAACTCACATAGGTTCACTATAAAAACGTAGATTTTTGTTCAATGACCATATTTTCTGCATTTCTTCTTCTGTAAGACTGAAACTAAAAACCTACAAAATACGTAATACAAAAATGTCATTTGTGACTGTAACATTTAAATATCTTGAATTCCAATCTATCATTAAACCAGTAGCACCCTTACATAAATTATATTTTGACTTTATTCCTGTATGTAAGGGGGTAGGAGGGGCGACATATCGAATTCTGAAAGCAATAAAACATTCTCTTCCTATGCCGAAAAAACTAATCATTAATGTCCTATTCTCAAAAAGTGTTAATCCCTTATTCCCGATGTCCTGAAAAGGTCTTTCTGTCCCTCGAGGAAAAAGTCAAATACCCTACTTGCTAAAGAACAACAAGAACATGCACATATATATCTGCAAGATTATGATACTTTCGAAAAAAAAAATATTAGTTTCAAATTAAGATTTTGAATTTGGAATATCAAATTTCAATTTTTGAATCTCGAATGATCTGTGTTATGCTTTCGACGATGTTTTTTTTTATATCAATGATGTCACCTTTGATAAAATACGTGAATACACAGATTATGTTTCAAATATGATCAGAATTTTATAAATTATAGTGAATGTGATACTTACATCAAAATTTTCCTTAATTCTACTTGGTGTGACAGATTTTGGTATAACAACCAAATTTCTTTGAAGATGAAACCGTAGTACTACCTGAAATCATATTGAAAATAATTAATATGTACCATTGAACAGGTTTTGCACATATAGAACAAACGTAATGCCAGTTGATAAAATTGAGAAAGGAAATGGGGAATGTGTCTAAGCGACAACAACCCGGCATAGAGCAGACAACAGCCCATGCTTTGTTCTAATACTCACCGACAAACCAAATTTCAAAATTTACTTATAGCGGAGGATTAGGTACAAGTAAATGTATGTTTATCAGTCATTGGTATGATAATCCCTAACTTAGGCATAAAGACTACAACAAAAACACGAGGGATGAACACAACATACTTCAGAATTGCAATTGAAAGAACTGTACACTTTAAATCTGTTATTCACAAATAATTTGTACACTAAGTCGTTAAATTTCCATTTCATGTTATTGTAATCATAGTAAGGTGTCGTCATCAGTTGAACTTGACTTGAGATGGGTTGGATGAACATAAAACGTTTTTAGTATCGTGAGTCCAAAACTATTCTGGATGTACCTTCACCAGAAACGCTTAAGCCAAATCATTTTAAAAACCAGTGATACATAAGACCTAATCGCTTGTGAAAAAGATATATGACAAAAAGGGGCATAAAGGTAGTCAAATTCGTCAAATGCCAACTTTCAATCATGGCGTTATAACCTTTTTTCTTTTAAAATAATTGATCAACGGAAAATTTAAGAAAAATATATATATATTACAAATCATGTTATTAAAGCACAGACTGTGGAGTTCATGATAGCATCCTACCCTCGGAGACAGTACACCAGCAAAATGTTATTCTCGTTCATTTAAGAATTGAATGCTCTTTTTTGTAAATTTATTGGGGTGTAAAAGCGTTGACCGAAGTACATTTTGTATGAAGCGCCGCGCTTCATACTAAAAATGTGAGCACGGTCAACGTTTTTACAACCCTATAAAGTTACAAAAAAAAGCATTCAATACTTATAATTACATTTTTACCTATAGGATCATGAAAACACGCCTTTTATCAAGTTTTTATTTCATTTACCTGTGCACTTTATTGTGGGACCTCGTGTCATCATGAATGAAAAGTTGCATTGTGTAATTTAATGCAATTAAGGAATATCACGAGATTGCTTGTTAGCCAATCAGAATAACGTATTATAATGAAACATACATCTAATGTAATTATTGGACCATAAACTTCATGTAAATATATTATAAACATTGTTCTAACCGGATTAGACTGTTCAGTTTTTAGCCTTTTAAAATACTCTATTTTCAAACTTTTTGTTTACCCAATGGTTGGTCTCGGACCTAGCTGTTTAAATATATAATGGTAACTAATGTTCTGTATACAGAAATAGGCACCATTACGGGGTTTTATTTTGTACATTTGAAAATGCCTGTACCAAGTCAGGAATATGACAGTTCTTAGTCCATTCGTTTTTGATGCGTTTTGTTATTTGATTTTGCCATGTGATTATGGACTTTCCGAATTGATTTTCCTCTTAGTTCAGTATTTTTGTGATCTTACTTTTTATGCAATAGATGACTTATATCCCATATCTCCTCATTCCATTTAGTGTGAATGGTAATTATTGCTATGTATTTTATTTATTCGAAAAAATATTCGTATCTATATTCCGTTGTGGTTTTCTTTCATAACATTTTTGCAATCATATTATTAAGATATGCATTTTTCCCAGTGATCGAAGGTTTGTCATAAAAAATACATCCATAAATCACAGTATATAAGTTGTTTCAGGAACTTACTTGTGTAATAGATTTTCCCTTTGCTTTCGAAATTTCTTTCAAAACTGGTTCATCAAATATGATTGGCTCATCTGCACTTTTCCTGAAATACAATTAATTATTGTGGAACAGAAAAGGGGAAAGAATGATAAAAGCTACAATTAACTGACACCTGAATTTTTAAATTTTAAATATTCTTCCTTCTTTAGATTTCAACAAGTGTAAACTATTTTTAGCCAAGCTACCTAACAAAAAAATTATAAATTTTGAAATGATATATTTTAAACATAAATGTATTATATTACCAGATGGATTGCATACGGAATATATGTGTCACAACTAATTTGAATCTTATGAGCTTGTGTTAACTATTCTTATTTAAATGAACACCACAAAAGTCTGTACAGTGCCAGTTATAAATCCAGACTGTAAAAGTTCATGACTATTTTGTCACTGTTATAGAGGGATTCCTTTCAAGAGACGATTCGTTGGCTGAAATGCAGTAATAGCTAAAAATTATTAACTCCAGGTGAATCATCTGTTTATACTTTGCCAAAATGTAGATTTTCGTATTTTTTTCTCTCAAAAATATGATAAAAAGTATGGGTCTTTGTGCTATTTTTCAAACTACTAGCAGTGCAAAACTACCAAGTCTGCATAGGTTATTTATGGAAAAACACTTTTTTTATGAAAAAAAAAAAGAAATCTATGTGATTCTTTGAAATAAAATATGAGAAATTAGGTTTTATGTTTTAAGAACAGAATAAGACAAACTGGATTCCATGAATTTGTTTACATGCTAAAAGTAAAAGATATTTTTTTTTATTTCACTATAAGAGTTATCTTCCTTAAATGAATAAGTTGCAAAAATTTCTTCAAACATAACCAAACGTTTTGCATCTATTAAAACAGTTCAAATAATGCAACACATCACATTATTTTCTTTATTCAAAAGTCTTCCACATTAATTGTCAATCTGTCTTAAATTTTGCAGATTTAAGCAAAGAGCAAAACCGACTGTGTACTGCTATTTTACAATTCAAGATAGCGGAATTCAGTTAATCTCCCCAAAACAAATTGCTTACCAAGTTCTTCCTGCATTTCCCAGGGGTGCATATGCTGTCACTGACATTCCAACTGATTGGCAGAACTCAACTAATTTTTTATTGCAAAAATATGGATGTATTTCGATCTAACAGAGAAACAAAAATGGATGAATAAATGAACCAAATAAAATAAAATATAACGACTAAAAAAGTCAAATGATTTTAAAAAAATAAAATTTTATAAATAACAGCTTTGTATGCCCTTCTATTCAAATATGTGAAACCATGTGAATATTTCCGCCTATTGCTTATCTAATGTAAATATTTGTATAACTTTCTCAATTGAAATTCTAAATGAAAAAAAAAACAGTTGAACCAGATGATACTACTACATACTTAATAAATCCAAATACCTGCATGTTACATGGTTTTATTCTCGCATTTTTCATCAGTCTCTCAGTCTGAGCTTTATTAAAATTTGATATTCCAATGTTTTCAACCAGTTTTGCATCTACCAATTCTTCCATTGCCTAAATATAAACACATTTAGAAATACTAAAACATTTCTATTAAAGTGTGTATATGCAACTACCATGTAAGTAAACTATTAACATAGTTTTAGTAAACACATCTACGTTATTCAACAATACCCAATCGCATGCTAGGCTCTTAATAGTCCCGAGTCAGAGCTCTGCAAGTATTCACAGTCTTTGACATCTTTGGTATCTGGTGCACAGTTGTCTCATTGGCAATTATGATACATCTTCTTATATTTGTCTTTAATCTAATTAATATATTGATTTGTATATGTTTAATTGATTTGAGAGATTTCAACATCGGTAAACTACTGGTAATTATAATTCAAATATAAAAACATACTATCCACACTTATCTGTGTCCACACTTGTTATAATTCAAAAATATCATGATATATAATACTAACTAATACGTTTACCAAACCTGTGTGTATTTACCTTCCATGTATCAACGTAGTCGTGGTCAGAAAATATAACATTTCCATCTTTGTCTTTTGGGAACATGTCATCTCCATCCTAAAATAATGATTGCTTTCAGTATTTCATTGGTTTGATAGAAAATGTATCAGGTAGATTATAAAGTATAAATATTAAAGTAGGGATCTGGATAGGAATCCTTTAATCCTGTATTCTTATAAAATTGTTTAACCAATTTTTTATATTCTTCATAAATTTAGCAAATTAGTTTCTAATCATTATATTTTATCACCATCTTATTCATTATTCTTTATTTTTATCTATCTTTTTTCTGTAATATAGGTCCGATATGTTCTATTCTCTATCTTGTATTTGTCTATATTTCTGTAATGTATGCCCATTATTTCTCATTCTGTAACTCAGACCCTTTGACATGTGATCCGATAAATATAAACATTAAGCGAAGGATCTTTCGTCCTTCTAGTTCACAATTCTTTTGTTTGAAATCGGTCGAAATAATTCTACTCTGAGAAGTCTTACCTTAAAACCAAATGGCCAGTGCATTAGGAACAACTGTACAGAGTCTACTCTGAGGGGTCTTATCTTAAAACCGGATGACCAGTGCCTTAGGAACAACTGTACAGAGTCTACTTACCTTAAAACCAAATGGCCAGTGCATTAGGAACAACTGTACAGAGTCTACTTACCTTAAAACCAAATGACCAGTGCATTAGGAACAACTGTACAGAGTCTATTTACCTTTAACCCAAATGGCCAGTGCATTAGGAACAACTGTACAGAGTCTACCTACCATAAAACCAAATGGCCAGTGCATTGGGAAAAACTGTACAGAGTCTACTTACCTTAAAACCAAATGGCCAGTGCATTAGGAACAACTGTACAGAGTCTATTTACCTTTAACCCAAATGGCCAGTGCATTAGGAACAACTGTACAGAGTCTACCTACCATAAAACCAAATGGCCAGTGCATTGGGAAAAACTGTACAGAGTCTACTTACATTAAAACCAAATGGCCAGTGCATTAGGAACAACTGTACAGAGTCTACTTACCTTAAAACCAAATGGCCAGTGAATTAGGAACAATTGTACAGAGTATATTTACCTTAAAACCAAATGGCCAGTGCATTAGGAACACTGTATAGAGTCTACTAACCATAAAACCAAATGTCCAGTGCATTAGGAACAACTGTACAGAGTCTACTTACCTTAAAACCAAATGGCCAGTGCATCAGGAACAACTGTACAGAGTCTACTCTGAGAAGTTTTAGAGATTTCATCGTATTCTCTTTCATATCTTTTGGATTATGGTGAGTATCCCATAGCTGTTAATTAGAAATGTTCACTATGTATTAAATATTTGACAAAGAATATCATGAAATCACGTATTTAGATGTTTGCATAAAATGCATGCCATCGTCATGTTTCATAACATATATCTTCATAATGATTTTAATAATTATGTTTATTAGAACTTCTTACAGAAGGCGCATTCATTGTGTTATCATCATAGGTCAATTATATTGTCAGTTTGTGTGCTTTGTTTATATTCTTAAACGCAGAATCTATTCTTGGTCCTTAAATTAAGATTATCAAGATAGGGTATGCTATATATAACCATAATAACCCGCTTATTTCATTTTTGCTCTGAAGTTTTATTCAATATTTACATACTGATTAACTATCAATCGGATAATGATAACTTGGCCCTTCCTGTGTTATACATATGTACGAATACTCAATGTATTATGTTATAAAACGAAATTCTCGGAACTTAAACATGGTGTATATTTTCAATACTTCGTTGAATTGTTGGTGCCTAAATTTATATACGGAATTTGATTCAATGTAAAATATAGTGAGAAATGACAAAGATAATACTATTATATCAGTTAATAAACTGAAACAAATAGATACACAAACCTTTGTAGTGATGAATATTTCTTTCTTGTTTTTTATTGTTCCGTCGTCTAGTTTTGCTTGTATTGCATCCCCCACTTCGCCTTCGTTTCCATAAACTCTGGCAGCGTCTACATGGCGGTATCCTATATCAATTGCATATTTAACTGCTTCAAAAACAGCACCTGGTTCACCCTGTAATAAGATGTGAATTTGTAGAATGTAAAATAACACAAATTTTGTCAAGAGCTTGTATTTCCCTTTGCAAGGTTTATTTTCTTTGTCTGTAAATATTAAGAGTGCATCCTGTTCATGTTGTTCTAAAACTTTATAATCTTATATTCTCACATTTGCATTCTAGAATATAATAATTTCTTTCTGTGTTTTCCTGGCTTTCTTAAAAATATAAACATGATTGAGATTAATCGCTATCATCATGTTATATACAATGTATAATACACGTGTTATCGATCTTATAAATTTTGATTATATGATTTTGATTTTTGAAGATAAAAATAAACTTACCGTTGCATTAAAAACTGTAAATGTTCCCAACCCAATAACAGGGTATTTTGCGCCACTAGGAAGTGTAACGTATTTAGAAATTTCCGCAGCCATGATTTCTCTACACTAAATCTGAAGTAGGTAACAGTTTGTATATCAATTCTCTTATCAGAATAGATCATGCCTCGTTTACAATATGTTTACACTGGGAGATAAATACAAACTTTTAAAAATGTTGATTAAGTTTCTTTCTTGGGAAATAAGGAATTCGAAATTTTAGACAATCAAACAAAAGTGACCGATGTCTACACTTTGCCTCAACTTTAATTAACATTTTCGGGGCTTTTATAGGTGACTATACGGTATTGACTTTCTCATTGTTAAGGCCGTACTTTCACCATTGGTTCTTGTACGCCATTTGAACTCTGTAAGTTTGTTAATTGTCTCAATGGCAATAATATACTACATCTCATAGTTTCATATGAAAAGTTTTTCTGGTTAATGATTCCTGTGCATTTTATTGGGAATAATAATTCAACCTTTTTTATCTTCTTTTATAATTTTAAACTTCAAACGGTATAATATACGATGACCATATAAACATTCCAAAATGTGTTATGTGACTAAAAAAGCAAATAGGGTAAAATTCAACTAATGGTATAATAGCCTGGTATCCCGGTCGATATCTAGCTACGCGTCACGATTAGCCAGGACCCCAGGCTAATGGTATAAATCTTGCAAACTAGTATACGGTGCTTTGCTGTTGCGCCAATTGGCATTTTATTGCCTCCAAAAAAAAACTTAACCATATTTCACTTGCGCCACATAAATTACATTTCATTTACAGGTAAACACAGGTAAATAGTATAAAGATAGATTTTTCAAGCGACTTTTGATGATAACACATTTTTTTGTTTGATTAATAACACATATTCATCATATAAAATCATGCATCATAAAACCTTAATGCAAGCACTATACACTGATAAGAGACATAGTGACAACATGGATGAACATAACAGTTTTGTTATTATAAATCTCCTAAAAGAAAGCACTATAAACTGAAGTGTTTGCCCAAAGAATTCAATTTAATTTATATAAAAAAAAATGTACGTATTTGTACATTTGCAAAAATATAATATAAGTATTATTCTATGTTTGATTTGGAAAATAAATGTTGACTTGCATATTGTAAAAGCAATATTCTATCGTATTTGGCTATCAAACACAACTGACCTTATCAGCTTCAAAGTGACTCCTAATTTGTCATCTTAAATCGTTATGTTTGTATAACCTGTGGTGGTCACTCAGTATTTAAACTTCTCCGGTACGTTACCTGTAAAATGGCGCAAACGTAGTATTTAATTTTTGGCTCAGCCGCTGGCGCAATTGAAATATAACCTTGTTGTGCAAAGAAAGATTGGATTTTGTAATAATAGGCACCCCGGACTTTGTGATACAGAAATGATTAAACAGTGGCGGATCCAAAAGTGAGGGCCCACTGACTGCCTAAGAGGGGGCCCGCTCCGGTTATACTTTAGTGATTCCCTATATAGTCAACCAATTTTTTCAGAAAAGGGGGGCCGGGTCCCCTGAGCCCCCTGTAAATCCGCCTCTGTTAAAATGTGAACATCAGCCAACAATATACTCTACCAAAATGTAGGCTTCTTATGGGATTTTTTCCTTTATTAAAATTGTCAAATTTAAACGTCATGTTGACACTCCAAATTGACAAATGTTAAAAATATCAAGATCTACAAAAACAGTTATCGACTTTAACCATTTTGTTTATTTGAAAAATGTTACTTGAAAAGGTCTTTTATTTTTGGTAAGTGTAATTAACTACACACACGTCCATAGCAAATAGATTTGGTTTGATGTCACCTAATTTAATAATAAAGGAGCAGGGTTTTTTAAATCTTCAAGTTTTTTTTAAATCTTCCTCTATGAAACTACTTTTGGTCAAATTTTAACAAAGGGAGTATTTCGTTTTAAAATATGTCCAGTGACTCCGCGCGCGGTCTTCCAATCTGCATGACCGAAATGGCTATAGTAAATAGTTCAAATGTATACAGTTCAGTTGGATTGCCTTTCAAGGTCACAAACTTACTTCACCAATACATCACCAGACTTAAGTTTACAAAGGTGTGTCCCACTCAAAACTTTTTAAAACTTTGAATGATATAAATGTTACTTGGTAGTTTTGAACCATCACCAAAGAGTATGTCAGAATAAATATAAAGTTAGAGTGTCCATATTGAAGGTCGAGGTCAATATTTTGTACAGATTAAGAATATTTTATTACAGCGAAAATCATACCCCCTCCTTTGATATAATCGTTCCCTATTTAGAGATGAACGCATCATTTTTGCATATTTTTAGTTCTAGATTAACATACATGCGCCTGTTCATCCGTCTGTTCCTTATTGGGTTTGTATACACGTCTGTGTTTAAAATTACGATAGTATTAGTTTTCCTAGGAGTTTTGGTTACGTACATTTTAAACGTAGAACACATTTTAAGGTACTGGGTTAAAGTTTTGGCGAATTAAGGTACTGGGTTTAGGATTTTGGTTTAAGGTACTGGGTTAAGGATTTTGGTTTAAGGTACTGGGTTAAAGATTTGGTTTAAGGTACTGGGTTAAGGATTTTGGTTTAAGGTACTGGGTTAAAGTTGTGGATTAAGGTACTGGGTTAAGGATTTTGGTTTAAGGTACTGGGTTATAGTTTTGGATTAAGGTACTGGGTTATAGTTTTGGATAAAGGTACTGGGTTAAAGTTTTTGATTAAGGTACTGCGTTAATGATTTTGGTTTAATGTACTGGGTTATAGTTTTGGATAAAGGTATACTGGGTTAAGGATTTTGGTTTAAGGTACTGGGTTAAAGTTTTGGATTAAGGTACTGGGTTAAAGTTTTGGATTAAGGTACTGTGTTAAGGATTTTGATCAATTCTAGTAGTTTACCTTGAAGATGTTTAATTAACCTACGCCTCAGTGAAGTTAAGTCCAAATTTTCATTAAGATGTGAAATTTTAAAGATGCAGAAAATTAATTTGACTTTCGACCCATCTTTCGCGGTTCACTGAACATGGAAACGTAATAGCGCGTGCCTTGCATGGTGTCATCTGGACATCCTGCTCGAACATCTAAATTTTATATTTTCGGGCAATCGGTATTTACTGGCCTACCCATTATATAATTATTGTATGCACTTAAATTTGGTTACACACATTACAGTCTATTGTAGACGCTTTGTAAGGTTTTTTTTTTTAAGGTTCTACCATGTTATCCACTATAGTTTTTTTTATCCTGCAGAGACATATGGTGTTTCTAAAACTTCTCAAAACTCAGTATCACAAGTAAAGCACTCTTTACGACCATTTCTTTTTAAACGTGTCCTACTGAAATTTTAAAGTTTTAATTAATTAACAGTGTGTACTTACTTATCACGCCGATTATAAAAAAATATATATGGTAGGCCTCTACGTTATCACTGAGACATATATATATTAATCAAATGTTTTATATGACGGTCTGTTGTTATCTGCAATCACCTCCTGATTAACTTTCAAATACTACTTTGTTTCTAAAGTTATAAAAGATAATAAATGAAAGTAAATACAACAAAATCTCTTTGAATATATATAAAATAAAAGTATAGCTGAAACTACTTTTATTACACGAAAGAAGTATCAACCAAGTCCGAAATAGCTCCATGGCCGAAACGTCTTGTTTCTTTTTTGTGGTATTTAGTTAGATCAAAGTTCTTTTGTTTGGAGGCAAGAAAAAAAATACAAAGCCACGGTGGCGAAAAAACAGAGCAACGTCAACAATAAACCAACTAAGATGTATCAGATCACAGATTTTCAAAGTAAATAGCAAAAAGAAAAACGTTAATACTCAAAGAAATTCAACAATTATCAGACTTTCATTTCAAGTCAAAAATTCTAGCGGAATCACTAATGTAAAACACCCGGCATATTCACTTTCTAACCAGATTATTTAGGTAGCAATACACAGTTAGGAAAAAAACTTAAAATTGACACTCATAATTTTTAAACACTCTCTTTCCCCTCCTGTCTAACAAAGAAGGCTTTATATGTGTGTTATGCATGTATATACTTATAGAAAGAGAATCTTTCATAGATTTGATTTTTAATGGTCATAAGGGTGAAATATAATCCCTCTTGGGTGTAACTATGGCAACAATCTGCATTTCTTAGATACAAAATATAGCAAAAAAGGGGGGTGAACATGTCACAAAAGTCTCCAAAATTTGATCTAAAGGAAAATTGCAATCAATTACAGTAATACCTTTCCTGAATCCATAGGTTTATATCTATCAAGTGGTCCCAAAAAAATCATATGCTTATCTGCTCGTTTTTCCATAAAATTGAATTGAAAAGATCGAGCGCAAAATCTTTGTTGATAAACACTACAATAATGTATGGACCTATGAACGGTACGGATAGGAAAATACGGACTGTCAATCATATAAATGGCCTATAAAACATGTTAAAAACATCTTAATGTTCATATAAACCCACTAAGAAGGTTATATTATTCTTCAATTATCTAAAAATCAATTTTATTGTACAAAAACTTTCATATTTAAAAAATTCACAGGGGCCATAATGCGAAACTAAACTTCTAACTGTGTATTGCTACCTTAAGTCCGCTCCAAAAACACATTCGGTCATTCCCACTCCGGTACCTCGAATGACCGAATAACACTTGAAATTTTAATATTAACACATATTGATGACTTTTAAACATTAATTATTAAATAATAGTATATTATTGATGTATTTTATAACTCACCAGTGATTTACAGAAGACAGATAAGTTCATAAAAAACTTTTTAAATTTAGTGTGTACATCCAATATGGAGACCACGGAAATCACAATGGCCGCCATGTTCGATGTACACACTAAATTTAAAATGATCTTTATGAACTTATCTGTGTTATGTAAATAATTTGTAAGTTGTAAAATACATCGATAATACATTAATATTGAATAATCAATGTTTAAAAGTCTTCAACATGTGCTGATATTAAAATTTCAAGTGTTATTCGGTCATTACAAGTGTTATTCGGATAATAACAGTGTTATTCAGTCATTCGTGTTACCCTTCCCACCCTACAAGTTTGCCCACCGAGCCTGTTCGCAACATGTATTTTCGGGTTATTTCTGTTATTCGGAACTCCCCTCGAAAGCTGAGATGGTACAGTGCGTGAACACTGTCTGCATATCAGAATACACAGGTCTCAATACAAGTGTAAGAGATAAATTTGTCCTGGTAAAATATGTCCGGGCGGACACATATTACTAGTATAAAAAGTCCATGGTTACAGAATTTACTAGTATTTTTAGTCCAATGTTAGTAATTTATGTCCCCAGACTAATTTTCCTAGGAATTCAAGTCCATCTCCTTAATATTCCCAGGTAAAAATGTCCATGTCCTTTTTTTATAAGAAAAATATTTATGAATCAAATCATTTACATATGAACAATGGAAATTTAAATGTTAACTTTTAATATTATTTTAGAGTTGTGCATTTTTTATTTTTAATCAAATTCATTTTCCTAGACTAATTTTCCTAGGAAATCATGTCCATGTCATTAATATTCCTAGGTAAAAACGTCCATGCCCTTTATTTTAAAAGGTTTTGATAAATATTATGTTTTAATATTGTTTAAGAGTTGTGTATCAATTTCTTTTAATAAAATGTTTGGCCCCAGACTAATTTTCCTAGGAAATCATGTCCATGTCATTAATATTCCAAGGTGAAAACTTCCATATAAAAGCATTTGCTCAGAGATACATCATGCTTAATTACAAAGTGTTTTAATTTATTATAAGAAATAATGACCAGAGCATGAAATGAGGTTCTGTGCAATTTTCTCAGTAATTCCCAAGTGTCTTATATAATAAGTTACATTCCTTTAATAACCTAGCCTTGTTATCACAGCCAAGTTTATCCCTAAATAGCCGTCTCATTGATTTACCATGGTTAATCAAAAATGTATTAATTTAATTTAAAAATTAGTTATCAAGGCTATACATTTAGTTTCTGCGCAAATTAAAGTACATGTATCAAGAGTTCCCTAGAGCCCACTATAAACGAAAGAATTTTACAAATAACTAACATACAGTCAGGGGTACTACTTGTACAAGTTATTTTTAATTACTTGAAGAAGTAATATTAATATACTTATATAAGTAAATTTTTAGGATACTTATACAAGTGAATTTTATTTACTTGTATAGGTAAAAAAATTATTGGCTGAGGTATGTCCCTTAGACATTCAATTTTTTTTTTCTCGTAGAAGTAAAAAAGTCATCCTATCTTCTTTTATTGAATTCTTATGATTTCTTTGCTCTAATAGAATTTTAAATTATCTGCCCTTTACAGATGTCTACTAATCATTTAAGTGTAATTTCATGGACAATGAAAATCCCATTTGTCTGTTATCTTCAGAACATTGCTCATTTACAAGCCCCCAAGGAGCAATTTTTGAAGGCCTTGGCAAATACTTAAGATCTTTGCACAATCAGTTTCTTTGTTGAATTAATGAGATGAAACATTGAACTCTAATACAAAAAATTGAGTAAACCTGGGAAAAATCATTAAAGGCATGAATTAACATCTCAAAACTTGAGGACTTTTGTGGGATTGTAAGAAAAATTTACTTATACAAGTAAATTTTTGAGAAAATTAAGGGCAGATTATTCAAACATTATTTATTTACTTATATGTGTATATTTCTTTTTACTTCTTCAAGTAAATATAAATAACTTGTACAAGTACAATGTAGTACCCCTGACTGACAAATGTTATTACAGATTTAGAAAAATTAAGAAATAAAGAGTAGACAACTCATGAAAGTATCTGTAATAACACATGCAAGTTATTTTCTGTAATAACCCTATAGAGTTATATCTCTGACTGAACATAGTGGTAAGTTTTTAATTAAGAAATAAGTGTAAAGGAATAATATTGTGATATATACTGCCTGCATTAAATATGTTCGAGATGTTTAAAAATACTTGTTGGTAAATTATTTAAATGTTTAATCCAAATTAACTTTTTTTCAGAGATTGGTGTTGGGCTAGCTGGATTTGGAATTGCCTTTCTGTTTCTAGGAATTATGTTTTTCTTTGACAGAGGATTACTAGCCATTGGAAATGTAAGTCTTTGTTTAAAGAATATGGTACATTTGTACCTGTAAAAATAAGTGTAAAAATATCTGATAACCATCTATCATGTCTATGTTTACCTTGACAAAGATTTGAATAAGGAAAGTTCAAATTAACATGAAAAGACTGAAAGAGAACAGGGAACTTTATCCTGATGATCTGTATATTTAAAACAAAATATTTCAATCGATCTTAATTTACAAAAATACAAGAAAAGGATATTTATATAAACAGAAACCCAAAAGATAGTGAACAGTACCTGAGCATCAGAAATTACAGCCATCTGGCCATGGCTTTGTAAAATAAATTTAATGTTATAACCATATAACATTTATGATTAATGTTCATTTGTATTTTTCTTTCTTTTCAGATTTTATTTATAGTTGGACTTTCTTTTGTGATAGGAATGGAAAGAACTGTAAGATTTTTCTTTCAAAAACATAAAATTAAAGCCACAAGTTTCTTTATTGGAGGAATATTTGTTGTATTATTAGGATTTCCAGTCATAGGAATGTGTGTAGAATTATATGGATTTTTCTTATTATTTAGGCAAGTATATATAGTATGATACATATTATAACAAGAAATATATATTGTGCACATATATGTTTGTGTAATCTAGTGCAGAGGTCAAAGTTGTACTATTACATGTAACATGATTACAATTTAAACAGACAAAAAACATATTTGACTACAATGTGAATCAGGTTAAGAATCCCACAAGCATGCATGACAAGTAATTTGCTTTGAGGAAATTTTGCTAACAAGATTTCAGAGATGTTACATCATGCAATATGTCCTACAAAAACACACAAAGAAACTGAAAATATGGGACAGTTTAAGACTTATAAATGTTAATCCTGTTCTAAGTACATCATTGTATATTTAATATGTTTAAGCAAAAGAACAGTTCAACTTGTATTTTAGAAAGTCATTGTAAGATGAAATAAGTATATTGACACTGATCCATTATTAAGTTTAGGGATTACAGTTTATCATGGACAACTGTTACATGTATCTATAATACTAAAATTACGAGGTCCAATTTATCAGCCGGCATCAGGTAAAAACGACATATCAAAGAATTCAGTTTTATATATAGCTAATATAGGACAATTGTGTAGATTAAAATTTACACCACTCCAGACCCTTTTGTTTTCCACATAATTAATATTGCCAATAATTAACAAGTTCCGGGTCGAATCCGTTACCGATACCAATAGTATATTCACCTGTTACCCATTACCTTATCTGTACGTTCCGCATCTAACAGGCGCACCACCAAATGGTGTATTTGATTTTACTATATACACGGGTCATAATCACAAAGTCGACACAACTAAATTCAATCATTGTCAAATTGTTCCCTATTGTAGTTTTTTAATTAGTAAAACTTTCTAAGATAACAATACGAATACTAAAAATTTGGACTAAGGCGTATAGGTACAGTTTTCAATTTGTTAACGGGCATGACGCAAAACAGCGAATCAAAGATTTGAACTTTATTGGACAATGCTATTGATTAAAAAATACTCAATTCCAGGACCTGAATATTACCAATAATTGAAAAGTTCCAGGTCGACGGGTTCAAACAGAAAGATTTGAAAGCAGAGAAAACTGTGTATCTTATAATCGGCACGACTTTATCAGATGACAATACCAATACTAAAATAAGGCTTACGCATAGTTATATACTTTAATTCAGTCACGGACCCGCGATATCACGGGTGTGTTCTAGTGTCTTTTAAAATAAAAACTGTAACCAGAGGAGCTAGTCAGTTCATTATGAAAGGTATAAGTTTATCTTGAGGCTAGGAATGACATATTCTAGTTTCAATTCATTCTAACATTACTTTGTTACAGCAGATTTTCTCTATTACTAACACTAAGGAGTAGGTTTACAACATGCACATTGATGCACTTGATTATGAATATCTTTTATGTACAATGTATTTTGCCATTTGATTGAGGGTTTTCTGTTTTGAATTTTCCTCAGTATTTTTGATATTTTACTTTTTATGTACATCATACTAAGAACAAAGGATGAAGCATTTAGTTTACAGAATTCTTATGTTTTCTTTAACAATGTTTAACGTAATGGCCATGTATGAAAACTACAAATCAAGGTTTTGTGAAATTTGGCATGGACATTCATGTAAGCATGCTTTTTTTACATCAACTACTCATCATGCTTTTTATACAACCGCAAAAAATTTATTGGGATTGTATAATGGTATGATGTTGTTGTTGTTGTCTGCGTCAATCACTCATCATGCTGGATACTAATTGCAGGGTATTGATTTACATATATATAGCACTAGAACACACCTGTGATATCGCGGGTCTGTGACTGAATTAAAGTATATAACTATGTGTAAGCCTTATTTTAGCCTGGATTTTTGTATTGGTAACAAATTGAAAACTGTACCTATGTACACCTTTTTTAAGTCTAGATTTTTAGTATTCATATTGTCATCTTATAAAGTTATGCTGATTAAAATACTACAATACATGCAATAGGAAACAATGTGACAATGATTGAATTTAGTAGTGTCAACCCTGTGAGTATGACCCATGTATATAGCAAACCCTAAATACACCGTTTGGTGGTGTGCCAGTCAAATGTGCGACGTATAGATAAGGTAATAGGTAACAGCCTAAAAGGGATGTATATACTATATTGGTATCAGTATCGGATTTGACCCGGAAGTTGTTAATTATTAGCAATATTAATCATGTTAATTATGTGGAAAACAAAAGGGTCTGAAATGGTGTAATTTTTAATCAACACCATTGTTCTATATATTTCAGCTATATATATATACAGTAGAATTCTTTGATTTGTCGTTTTTACCCCATGACGGCTAACAAATGGACCTCATTAATTTAGTATTATAGATGTATAGTGAGCAATAGTTAATTGTTTAACTTGTTTATTGATATATGTAAACTTTTCTTCTTTCAGTGGGTTTTTCCCAGTAGTAATTAACTTTTTAAGAAGAGTACCAGTTATAGGAACAATTTTAAATTTACCTTATATTCGACAGGTAAGTTTTATTTATTGCAGACTGTCTCCTAGAATCTTAATGATAAATTGATAATCATGACATATCAGTTTATTTAATCTAGAAATCAGGTTACGTTGCATCCTTACAAAATTATTGTTAATAATAGAGTAAGTGGACTAAATGTCAAACAGCATTCCAACAACACAGAATAGAAAATAACCATTTAGAGGTCACTATACATCCTTCATCACCCAACAAGTACCCACACTCATGACTGTTTATAACAAATTATAAATCTATCTTTGTCTTGTACAAAATGTATGGGGAAACTAGTTGTGAAAATAATTCAAAACAGACCAGCAAATTATTAGCAATAGCAAATTCTCACTATAGACAAAGGCCTGATAAAAAAGATGCCAAGGAGAAATCAGTTACTAACAGCTAGCTATATATAGTTCAAAGTCAATAACAATTAATAAAAAAAAATATATTTAATCGGAAAGTCATGAAAGTGCTGCTCCATAAAGAATTGGTTCAGCATAAGAAAACAAGATTTAAAATGCTGTCAGATAAATAAAAATGAATAAATAAGTTTTATTTAGAGTCGGCATAGTGTATAAATAAGCAGAGACTAATAAGAACATATCATAAACTCTTATGAGATTTTAACCCCACATGTACTCATAAATCTAAAATATTGTCAGATTCACTTATACTTCAATTTCAATTTTATGGCAACTAAAGATTTTTGCTAAGTACATATATTTTGGTTTACAATCTTGTTTTTATTTGCATAATAATTAAAGGAATATAATATAAATCAATTGCTTTTAAAAAGCAATTGTAAACGGTCTTTCCCCCTTTGAAACATAGATTGATGGGGGGGGGGGGGTGTTTTGTTTGTTTGTTTGTTTGTTTCTGTAAGGGGTCTATAGTATTGTGTTACCGGAGAAGTTTCATGTTTAGTTTGGAAAGTTTTTCTTTTATTTTAGGTCCAGCGCGCGCGCCAGATTGAGGAGATATCACGTGACGCGGGTATATAATAACGAAAACTTAGTCTTTTTATTTCTTTTTAGGTGGGGACGTTAAACAGACAACATCTATAGAGATGGAATGTACACAATGTAATTTCTTTTGTCATTGTAGGAAATTGACATTTTGATCACAGTTCACCAGAAGTGCATGTTTTGGATTTAATTGATTCGGTGTAACTTTAAAACACGTTTAAGGATTATTTTCTGATAATGTATATTTTTCAGCACCAGTTTGTAACACAGATAAGTATTTCAATCTAGGAGCGGACATTTTATTGTAGCATTTCACTGAGATTTACGGACCGAGCAAGCAATTTTTACGGCATTGCAATTTGTTTTCTCTAGGAAAAGTCTTGAGAGATATCGGCACCACGTTGTTTTATGAACCTTTAGTACATGTATGCCCTGCTGACTGTAAATTTTGGGATCGATTGGACTTGTAGTTTCAGTGTTTAAGTGATAACAAGGAGGTGGATTTTTTTTTCAGAAGAGATGTAAGATCAATATTAAAGTTCAATTCTTCTTGAATAATTGATAGGTCTTTCCTTCCATTTTCTTTTAATTATACTGTCATAAATAAATATATCATATATATCGATTGATTAATTTATTGATTAGTTGGTTGGTTGGTTGGTTGGATGATTGGTTTATTAATTAAACACTTGATATAGGGTCTCTTGAAACAAGCGAAAAAAAAAGAGACCTTGGATTCCGTATTAAACACATGAAACGGAAACATGCATTGATTGATTGGTTGGCTGGTTAAAACACGTTGGTTGGTTAGTTAAATACGTTTGTTAAACATGTTGGTTAAACACGTTGGTTAAACATGTTGGTAAAACACGTTGGTTGGATAGGCTCAATTAAAACAAGCGAAAAAAAACCTTGGATCCCGTATGAAACACATGAAACGTGACATGCATTGATTGTTTGGTTGGTTGGTTGTGTTAAACACGTTGGTTGGTTAGTTAAACACGTTGGTTAAACATGCTGGTTAAACACGTTGGTTGAATACGTTGGTTAAACACGTTGGTTGGATAGGCTCAATTAAAACAAGCGGAAAAAAAACCTTGGATCCCGTATGAAACAAATGAAACGTGACATGCATTGATTGATTGGTGGGTTGGTTAAACACGTTGGTTGGTTAGTTAAACACGTTGGTTAAACATGTTGGTTAAACACGTTGGTTGGATAGGCTCAATTAAAACAAGCGAAAAAAAATCTTGGATCCCGTATGAAACACATGAAACGTGACATGCATTGATTGATTGGTTGGTTGGTTAAACACGTTGGTTGGTTAGTTAAACAAGTTGATTGGTTAGTTAAACACGTTGGTTAAACACGTCGGTTTAAACACGTTGGTTAAACACGTTGGTTGGATAGGCTCAATGAAAACAAGCGGGAAAAAATCCTTGGATCCCGTATGAAACACATGAAACGTGACATGCATTGATTGATTGGTTGGTTGGTTAAACACGTTGGTTGGTTAGTTAAACACGTTGGTTAAACATGTTGGTTAAACACGTTGGTTAAACACGTTGGTTGGATAGGCTCAATTAAAACAAGCGAAAAAAAAAAACCTTGGATCCCGTATGAAACACATGAAACGTGACATGCATTGATTGATTGGTTGGTTGGTTAAACACGTTGGTTGGTTAGTTAAACACGTTGGTTAAACATGTTAGTGAAACTCGTTGGTTAAACACGTTGATTGATTAAACACGTTGGAAAAGGTCAATTAAAACAAGCAAAAAAAAAAACCTTGGATCCCGTATGAAACACATGAAACGTGACATGCATTGATTGATTGGTTGGTTGGTTAAACACGTTGGTTGGTTAGTTAAACACGTTGGTTAAACATGTTGGTTAAACACGTTGTTTAAACACGTTGGTTAAACACGTTGGTTGGATAGGCTCAATTAAAACAAGCGAAAAAAAAACCTTGGATCCCGTATGAAACACATGAAACGGAAACATGCATTGATTGATTGGTTAGTTAAACACGTTGGTTGGTTAGTTAAACACGTTGGTTAAACACGTTGGTTTAACACGTTGGTTAAACACGTTGGTTAAACACGTTGGTTAAACACGTTGGTTAAACACGTTGGTTGGATAGGCTGAATTAAAACAAGCGAAAAAAAACAACATTGGATCCCGTATGAAACACATGAAACAGAAACATGCATTGATTGATTGGTTGGTTGGTTGGTTGGTTAGTTAAACACGTTGGTAAAACATGTTGGTAAAACACGTTGGTTAAACACGTTGGTTAAACACGTTGGAAAGTGTCAATTAAAACAAGCGAAAAAAAGAGACCTTGGATCCCGTATTAAACACATGAAACGGAAACTTGCTTTGATTGATTGATTGATTGATTGATTGATTGATTGATTGATTGATTGATTGATTGATTAATTGATTGATTGATTGATTGATTGATTGATTGATTGATTGATTGATTGATTGGAATTCAAACACACATAAAACTGTTTAAATAGTGCCAAAAAACACATAATTTGATGACCTTGACCTTTGACCTTGTGACCTTCGTCAAGGTCATTGCTCCACAAGGTCATTGCAAAAGACCGTATGGGTCAAGGACCTTTTGTTAATGAGTTTTGCCTAAAAATGGCTTTTTAAAAACCATCAATGGGAGTTATGTCCCTTACATGATGGTAAAATCAGTATAGTCATAATGTAAAAAAGTTGCCCCTTGAAGTACCAATCATTTTCAACTGCTTAATTTTTCTGTATCTATAACCGTTCAATAGTTATAGGGAAATGAAAAACTTTTGAAAATCTAAAATATGACCTTGACCTTTGACCTTGACCTATATTTTCTAGTTTTGGTCCAATGAACTCAAATCTGAAGACCCGCAGTCTTTATGACTTACGGTTCATGAGATTTATATGCATATCGAAAATTTAAATATTCAAGGGGAAATAACTCCTATAAAAGGTCACTGGATCGCTTCGGTTAAAGTTATTTGAAGTTGTAACTTTTGGCAAGGAACATTTTAAAAAAAACCATTTGCCGCTAAGTCTTATAGTTTATGAGGAGTAGTGATAACAGTGTTTTTTGTAATTGGGGAGATAACTCCTATAAGGTAAACAGTAAACCTTGGTTATTCTAATACAAGATAGATATTATACCCCTGATACATGATACTAAAGATCATTTGGATATGTTGCGTACTTTTCTTGATTTTTGACTTTGAAAACGGACGAGGAAAAAGAATAATAATAATAATAATAAACAAACGAAATACAGTAAGGTCTTTCCATTTAAGAAAGGAAAGACCTTAATAAAGTATTATGTCAAAGGAACAGCAACCCAACAACACAATAAAACTAAAACTAAAAGAAGACATCATTGTATAGTGTTATAAAATTTTTAAATGCACTCAGGACCATGTCAAATTCTCACAAACAATGTTCTATGTGAAAAGAAATTATAAAACAAAAGAATACACAGAAGAAATCTTTATTTATTTTTATATTATGATGAATCTTTGAAGTTATTGAACAGATAATTATTTATTGCAGGTTGCAGACAAACTTGGAGAGTCCAATTCAATGGTATAGTGAATTTTTGTTACTTAGTTAACAGTATTATCAGAAAGTGCCATTGTCAAGAACAAATAAGCTCAGCATAATAATGAAGAAATTAACAAGAATGATCAAATTATGTAGAAAAAGATATTGTGATTTTTACCAAAGAATACTGATTTTGAATTCCATCAAGACTCTGCGCCACAGCTAGAAATGCACCCCTTGTTGACAGCTTATTAAATGTTGAAACTTGAATGCATGATCAAGAGATTTGTCATCGTGTAGTTTAAAGGTGTAGCATTGTGTATCAGTAACTATTGTTGACCATTACACTAGACAAAAAAGACTACTTTCATTGGAACAGTCACTGAGATTGAACTCAGTTTATATCATGTATATAGTTTAAAATTATATTCCTGATCATATTTGACATAAAAAGTAGTTATTTTTTTATAATTTGGTGCTTTAAAAATGTTTCTGAAATTATTGAAAGGATGTGTATATTAAAATGTTGATGCAAACTATTCCTGATTGTACTCCTTAACTTGATACTGTATGAGAAGGAAAATTTGTACTCGGAAAACTTACAATTCAATGCAAAATTAGCTACTTGTAAAAAAGACTTGGATGAAAAAGTACATGAGTGTTTTTTGTGTTTGCATGTACCACAAACATCAATGGTCACACCATAAAATCTTACCTTTTAAAAATTCATATATATAGAAGTTTTAAAGTGCCAGTCTTTGTAAGAATCAGGCAATTTAGGTAAAAATCAAAACATGATCAGAAAAAACCCACCGAGCTAATCATGCTATTTAATACTAATCATCATTCTGAGTTAAAAATAATTGGTCTTTTGGTTGTGTGTGTCTGGTAATATCAAATAACTTGGTTAGAAAATTGGTTAGAATGATAGCAAATTACAGAGTTATCTCCCCTTATTCGTTTATTTCTAGTGCATTTCAACCAAATTGTATCTTCTATTACCAGAACAGAAAACAGAAATGAATGTTATTTTTGTGCATAACTACATTTTATGAACTGAAATCAATGTCAAATTGGGTGGTTTTTTTTGGTCATGTTTTCACCACTGCCTGATTCTTAGGCAGACTGGCACTTTAAAATTATCAAGCATGAAATTAATGTGAGGTAAAGGAGTTATAGATACTTTTTTCAAATTATCAGTTCACATAAACATATATGCATGATCACTCTCAGGAGCAGATCCAGCCATTTTAAAAAGAGGGGTTCCAACTATACATCCCCATTCAAATGCATTGATTGTCCAAAAAAAAAGGGGAGGAAGGGGTCAACCCCTGAATCTGCCACTGACTATTTTAAGGCTGAGATACTTCAACACATGAAATTGGTTTTCAGGGTATATGGTGTGCTTTAACATGATTAAATTTTTGGACTTGAGCACACTTTTTATACAACCGCAAAATTTGGTCATATATTGGTATCACGTTGTCAGCGTCGTCCGAAGATGGATGGTTTCCGGATAATAACTTTAGTATCAGTGGATAGAAATCAATAAAATTTTAACACAATGTTAATAAACACAAAAGGAAGGTTGGGATTGATTTGCTTTGGTGAGATTCATGATTCTGCTAACAAGACCTTTGAATTCTGAAATCAGAGCATAGACCATTAAATAACAATCAACTCAAATACAACAGCATACTGAATGTTATGGTTATGGTCCCAACAGTTTAGGAATAAGGGGCCAAAAGGGGCCCAAAACAAACATTTATCTAGTTTCAGGACAATAAGTTGTGTAGAAGTATTTCAATTGCTCTGAAATTGTACCACAATGTTTAATACCATTAAGTAGAAGGTTGGGATTTATTTTAAAGGTTAAGGGGCAAACAGTCTAGGAATTAAGGCCAACAAGGGACCAAAAACAAGCATTTTTGTAGTTTCTGGACAATAACTTATGTATTACTGTATAGATCTCTCTGACAATGTACCACAAGGTTCCATATAACAAAAGGAAGGCTTGGATTCAGTTTGGGGTTAATATCCCTGAAAATTAAGAAATAAGGGACCAAAAAAGGGCTAAAAAGAAGCATTTTTCAAGTTTCTAGACAATAACTTGTGTTAAAGTGTATGGATCTTTCTGAAATTATACTACAAGACTTCTTACTAGAAAGGAGAGGCTGGAATTGAGTTTTGGGGTTCTTGCTCCAAGGGGGGTTTCATTAAGGGAGGGGCCAAAAAAAAGGGGCCCTTATAAGCATTTTTGTAGTTTTCAGTCGATAACTTGTGTTTAAGTGTATAATTCTCTCTAAAATTATACCACAAGTTTCCATACTTCATAGGGATGGTAATTGGGGGTTATTGCTCAAATCATTAAGCAATTAAGGGCCAAAAAAGGGGGGGAAACAAGGGTTTTTCTGGTTAAAGGACAATATAGGCAATTTTAAAGCAGTGAAGGGGAGGTAATCCAATTAAAATTTATAGAACACTGTTATATATATATGTTTGGTTACTTGATTACCTCCCTTACACTGATTGAAAATTATGTATTAAGAAATGATGATTGTCTTGAGATGTGAAGCTGAAAATGGGGGGGGGTTAAAGAATTTCTCATTTCTTATTTCAGAAATTAAAAAGAATTTTTCTTCTATTTTTTTTGTTGTTGAGGGGATTAATATTCAACAGCATAGTGTATTGCTCACAAGCATAAAAAAAAATATTTTTAAGTTCATTAGACCACATTCATGCTGTGTCAGAAACCTTTGCTGTGTCAACTATTTAATCACAATCCAAATTCAGAGCTGTTTCAAGCTTGAATGTTGTGTCCATACTTGCCCCAACTGTTCAGAGTTCGACCTCTGCGGTTGTATAACGCTGCACCCTGCGGAGCATCTGGTTTTAACCTGTTAAAAAAATAGATTCTTTAGCTGAAAAACAAAATAGTTTTACTTGACAAATCAATGGTATATAAATTCTGTTAAAAATTAATTATTTACTTATTCATTAAATAATTCAATCATGTCATGCTCTATGCTCAATTTAACATGGGTTGGCATTAAATTTGTCGAGCATTAGTGTTATTTATACTAGCAAAATATGTTTTTAATCATGTTAATTAATGCAATTGTTTTTAAAACATCTTCATAATTATAGTAATTAAGAGCAAATCTTAGTGTTGGCAGCATTTAAATATTGTCCTTAGTATAAACTTCTTTTTCCTTGGGTTTGTAATGAAGGGTTTTTTTAAAAGGAAAATATTCTTGTAAAGTACATTGTAGGGATTGGGTTTTGTGTTACAAAGCTACTCAACATGAATAGGTGTTTTCCAGTCTTGGACCACTATATTTTTCATTTTAAAATTTTTCTTAGATTCTTAAGGGAATTTGACAACGCATTTATCTCTAAAACACACCAGCTGGTGGGATTTTTAAATAAGAGAGAGAGACAAGAAACTTTTACATAATTTCTTTTCACAATTAGGTATAGGCATTTATCAATAATCATGGTAAGAGATATATCTGTCCATATTTGTTCTTCTTTCAAAAATTTCTACAATATATTTATGAAATGACATTTTCACATATTTTTTTTAATTTGCTTATTTCTTTGCATATAAGAAAATATGCACATAGCTTTGGTATAGGAATTCTAGAATATAAGATGTATAACGTATTTAAAGCGAACATGCCATTTATGCCTTTTTTTTGTATTTTATTCTGAAGTGGAATCATGGGAAATTTTTCAAACTTCCATCACAATACTTGTTAACCCATTTCTTTCATTATTTTGTGTAAATAAATTTGTCATTATTTATTTATTTATTCATTCATGCATCATTTAAATGTCAAAACACAGTGCAAATAAATGTTTATAAAAATACAAAAAAATCAATAATAAAAAAGATGCCCTTTTATGTTCTTTTTTTTGGATGGATAATTGCATAGCCCTTTTCAGAGGTAGATATGGAGTAATATTCATTTTTCTCTACTACTCATATATTCATTCTGGTTTTTTTTTTTTTTTTTTTCTTTTTTCTTGTTGTTGCCTCTGCTACATTGAGACTTGGGCATAGTTTTTATGCCCCTGCCGAAGTGGAGGGGGCATTAAGTTTTACCCTTGTCTATCTGTCTGTACGTCTAAAAATTGGTTTCCCTTTTCTAACTTCAGTTTGCCTCATCCAAATGATATGCAACTTATACACAATGCTAATTACCACAAAAAAAACAGATCAAGTTTGAATTTTGGTGGCATCACTTAAACCATTCTCGAGTTATGCCCATTTATAAATTGGGGAAGAAATGCTGAATTTAAGTTTCTGTTCTGTATTAACTTAAGTTTGCCCTTACCAAACATTATGAAACCTATACACAATACTTATTACCACAAAACTCAGATCAAGTACAAATTTTGGGAGCGTCAATTTTATTGTTCTTGAGTTATGTCCCTTTATAATGTTGTATGCAAGCAGGGGCATCATCTGTGTCCATGGGGACACATTCTCCATTTATTTTAGCATAGGCATCAGCAATCATTGTTAAAGTTGATGCTTACTACTGGTAGGTCAGTTTTAGAGGAACTGCTAATAGCAAATCCATGATATTTAGTATGCAGTGGTGTTATACATTTGTAATTGGCACCTGAGATTACTTGACCCTGCCCCTTGTATCATGTAATTTCATGGAGATTATTTGATACTGCCTCTCCTAAGTCATGTTTATTGACTTAAAAGCTTTGGCATAGTTAATAAGTTGTAATTAGTATATTAAAGATTGTTGAAGAGGATACCCTTATGACAAGATGAAAATATTGGTATGCGGTTGTTTTAGTATTGGCTATTTGGCACATCTCATTTGATAGAGATTATTTGACCATTCCCTTTCTTTATTTACTTAGAATTGGCATAGTTTATATCTTAAAGTTTGTGATATTATTAAATCAATTCATCTGTATACTACAGTTTGTGCCAAAAAAACTTTTTCATCTACTAGTGTGGAAACTAAATATAAAAACTTGTCCCTATATAACCATATAACATTTTGAAAATTTTCCCTAGTCCAATATTTAGTAGTCTAGAATGTCTAGGGTATCAGATTTGGGGTTTACAGTGCAGACTGATGCTGATAAGAAATGCTGAATACCAGCAGCCAGCTTAAGGTTTATTACAAAAGTTATTGGATACAAAATATGACTGGTACAGATAATTATTAATCTTATTGGTCAATTTTCGTTTTTGTCCAAACAGAAATCTTTCACACAACAGTAGGTGAGCTTATTCTTCTTTTGGCAGTGTCAACAATAATTGGTTGCAGACAATTCATTCTTTGCAATCTTGTCAAATGGAATGGTACATGTCTATTATGTTGCCTAGTCGGCTATGGCTGAAAATTATACCATTGTTCCCAAAATTTGTACAAATCAGAGTATAAATGTTGTTGAGATGCAGGTCTTCTTGGTTGTTATTTGTGAATTTTCAAAAGTAGCAAAGCTTAATTTAATAAGCTACAGTAATCTTGAGATCCTTTATTGTAATGTATCTGTAACTGATCATGCAGTGACGGATCTAGAAATTTTCATAAGTGGGGGCCCTCTGACTGCCTAAGAGGGGGCCTGTTCCGGTCGTGCTTCAGTGATTCCCTTGATAATCAACCAATTTTTTCCCAGATAAGGGGGGGGGGGGGGACATCCCCCCCTAAATCCGCCTCTGTCGTGCACTAGGGCCACCTACATATAAACCTAATGAGTAGTATGTATTGTCCCATTGCATTGGAGGCTGTTAGTCAAAACTATTTTTATTGCATTTATTTTAATATTTGACTGTTAGTCCATTAAATTCAGCTACAAAAAAGGAGATGATCTTTTTTGACTAAGTTATCTCTTTCCTCTAGTATAAATTTAAAAATTGAGATATTGATTATGTATGTCAATGTGAAGGCAAACTAACACTAACTATAATAAACTTTTTAAAAACAAAGATATCAGACTCAGAGCCCAAAACGTAGTTCTATAAATAATAGGCAGTGGCTATTTGACCGGCAACGGCTAAATAGCAAATTTGCTATTTGACCGGCACCGGCAAAATAGCAAATTTGCTATTTAGCCGGCACTAAATAATTTATATCTCAATGGAATTAAAATGTAAGAATAATAATTAGATATCAAAATTTTATATTTAAAAACTTTTGTAACTGTTACTCATATAAACATTTAAACTTTTAATTATCAAATTAAATATATTTTAAAAATTAAAATACAAAAAAATGTACATGCGAGGAACAAGTTGAAGCAAGATCTGAACTTTTAACTGCCTCTTGTTTGGACTCAAATGTAAACATTGATTTAATCAAAAAGTCACATTGTCAAAAAGATGCATGGGAAGCTATTAAGAGCGTAAAACTATATAAAGAGAAGAAAAAGAACCCTATCTTTATATGCAACATATGCACACATGGTGCAGATTCAAAGGAAGCCAGTGTTATGTGTAGTTCCTGTTTGGAGTGGCAAAATTTATCTTGTGCTAGATTAAAACAACTTCTAAAGACAAAGAATTGGTTTTGTAACAATATGCAAATGTTAAATCCTTTTGAAATTCGTAGCAAACAACTTTTAATATTGTCTTTTTTAGGATGTGTGTAGTTTTACATAACACTATTTTTATCGTATGGCAGGATATTTAAACCATAGATTTTACACAGATTTGAACATCTACTTTTTAGCTCACCTGACCTGAAAGGTCAAGTGAGCTTTTCTCATCACTTTGCGTCTGTCGTCCGTCTACTGGGCCAAATTTACCAGAACTTTGCCACAATCATCATTATGGTATCTAGTTTTAAAAATGTGTCAACCAACCAAGATGGCAGCCATGGCTTAAAATAGTTCATAGGGGTAAAATGTAGATTTATCTTATATCTCTGAAACCAAAGAGTTAAGAGCAAATCTGACGTGGGGTAAAATTGTTTATCAGGTCAAGATCTATCTGCTGTATACCTTCACTGCGAAATGGTGCAACTCCCTTGCTTTCTGTTTTCTGATGTTTGATGCATGTCCAGAAACGTTTCATATACTACTAATTTGTTGTTTTCCTCCTTAGGTGTTACGATGTTCTCATTGTAGTTCCAATATGAACGACAGAGCTCTCTTTGTACCATTCGATTTGTTTCTTTAAGTTTGGATGTTATTGTAAGATCAGCTGACTTTTTATGTTTTTTTGTACAATCTGTCACGGCGTTTTATTAGTTTGCGTACTGATGGTGTGAGCCAAGGCAGGCTGTCTTTTTGTTTTGTTTTTTGTTTTTCGGTTTTGTGCGGGATGTGATTTGCCACACTCTGGTTTAAGTTGGTCTTAAAGACTAACCAGAGCTCCTCGGTTGAACTGCAGTTTGCAGCAGGTTCTTTGATCTTTCGATGGTGTTTTCATGCTTTTAATTAATATTATTAAGTTATAAAGCTATAAATTATTTATTTATATGAACATCTTCAATATTTTATTTTTGATTGTACTCACTGTATTTGAATGCTTGATATTGTGATAAAATCATTTTAAATTATTATTAAGCTTTTTTATTCTCTACTAACATGACTAGTCACACCAATGAACAATTTTATTCAGTGCCGGCTAAATAGCAAATTTGCTATTTAGCCGGTGCCGGTCAAATAGCCACTGCCTAAATAATAATGTCCTCTCATTGTCAATCTGCTCTGCTGACGTCTCAGTCTATGCCTTAACTTGTTGCTATAAATACATAAAGTGACATTATCACTTCTAGTGCAGATAGACATTATCACTTATAGTGCAGATACACATTATAGATGCTTGTTTTAAACAGCATGAACCGAAGATCACATTTTTTTAATTTTGCCACTTTTGGATCCATCAAAGAATTTATAAAAGGATTCCCTCAGCAACGTATAGACCCATCACTACACAAAGCATTGAATTTTACGCCCAGACGTGGCTGAGTATTTATACATCTTTCTCGGACATCCATCACTACGACCCCTCCCCACAAAAAAAGCAAACATCTGGGACCAATTCCGGGCCGTAACTAGCCTCTTTCAATAGTGAGGCAAAATATTTTTTGGCCGAGCGTAGCGAGGCGAAAAATCAGGTTCGGCGAGGGGTCGGGGCCAATTTTGCTTTTTTTTTCTCCGAGCTTCTGGGGCCGCTCAAGGCCCCCAGAAGCTCTGAGAAAAATAACGGAAAATTGTGCATTCTGAGCGTTTCCCGGACTCTTTCTTACATTGAAACGCAAATTTCTTTAGCTATTTTTTCGACAATATTCTGGTCTAACATCAAAAATATAGATTTATTTTAATTTAAATTTTTCGGTTTTAGGGACAAGATTAAAAGACCAATATGTAGGATAAAGTAAACATCGTAATTCTCATAATCATTAATACCGGTCTGTCAGTTCTTGTCTTGTATTGTGTTGACTTTGGTGATTTTTTACAGCTTTTACATTAATGCTAGCAAGACAAATCTTTGTTTGGCTTGCTTGCTTTGTTTGTATAAGGCTTGCTTGCTTTGTTTGTATAAGTGTTTGCTCAAGCATGGCAATTAAGATAGGCGGGGCTTCAGCTTGTATACATCATACTTAAATTTTATTGGACGTTATGTTTGAGGTTAAGGACACTAAATTTTAAAACATCACATGACACATATTCTCACATGTTTCCTTACCTGTAAATATACAATACAGACAGGATTCTACTTAGTCGAAATTATCTCCCGATTACGCCAGTTCATTTTCACAATCGTAGAAATGGAAGACAATTTTTTTTTCAAAGATCCAACTTAAAGACTGTCGTCAAGCACTTTTAGTAAAATAGCTGTTCGAACACACCTACTCTGATTTTGTGATCCATTGGATAGGTATTTCACTTGACCCCTATATTTCATCTTTTAGTACTGTGATTTTTTTTATGTTATAAAGCCAACCTGTAGCTTTGCTATTTAAAAATGATAGAATCTGAAGCGAGATGATGTATCAAATACTCTTGCTTTGTACGTTTTCAAGACAAAATATTCATCTCAAACACACCCTAACATAAAAAGGTGCACTCGATTTTCTCTTTTCGATACAATTGTTTCCCATTTTTTTGAATATTTTCTTGAGTTACATAATGGAAGGGCAGACATGGAAATAACTGACTGAACTAATAGATTGATATGTTATATAAAAAAAAACAATATTAGGTCAATGTTCAAAGCCAGTTTCTCAGCCTCATACAAGAACAAAGTTTATATTTTTCTTTCATTGACAAATTATTGTATTTTTACAGGTGAGGAAACATGTGAGAATATTTGTCATGTGATGTTTTAAAATTAAGTGTCCTTAACCTCAAACATAACGTCCGATAAAATTTAAGTATGATGTATACAAGCTGAAGCCCCGCCTATCTTAATTGCCATGCTTGAGCAAACACTTATACAAACAAAGCAAGCAAGCCAAACAAAGATTTGTCTTGCTTGCATTAATGTAAAAACTGTAACACTAGATTTATATTACAATTATACTTTAAGTTCTAGTCCTGCTTAGGTTGACACTAGGCACCATGCATCTTAACTTTGTTTTACGGTATAAACTGTTCTTTTATTATTTAAGACCCTCCAACAACTATCAAGATGGAGAACAGGAATAAAAACTTTGACCATTGATCATTTGAATTTTTTGTATGCATTGACGCTGTGTGCGATTTGGTTCCGTGCACGTTTACTACATATTCTTTTATTTTCTGTTAAAGGGTCTGAACACGACTTAATGCAAGTTTAACCCTCCAATGTAAAAGGTCATATGCCAATACATTAGTTTTTTTTTCAAATGATTTGATACCGGTGGTCTTACTTTAATTTAAACCATGGCAGCTATCTAGTTTTATCCTTAGGCGCATGGATATATGATACAGATAATGTTTTTTATTTTTATTTTGCTGATAAAAATATTCAATTTTCGATATTTATAATACATATCTATCACTTCTGTGCATGTCTCGCCTAGTTTCGAGTGATTTAAACGACTCGGAGAAAATACCCAATTTTACCATCCATACTAAGAAAAATTGGGTACATTATCTGAGTCGTTTAAACCCGGGACACAGAAGTACAAACAATAGACCATCAACTCTGAAAACCAAAAGTAAAATAGAAACATGGATCACGAAAAACATGCAGGGGCGACAGAGTGGAGAGAACTTGCTTCTTGCAAGACACTTTCCGTGAAAACAATTTTATATGAAGACAATCTTTTTTGTTTAGTTATTATTATTATTATTTTTTTTTTTTTTTTAAATTTCCAACATGAGGCATTTGCCTCATTCGCCTCAATGTAGTTACGGCCCTGCAATTTCGATACAATGCAATACTCTGGAGTTCACCCTAAAGAACAATTATTTTGCTTCGTTGTTTTTCTACCATTGATAATGTAATTTATTCTCTATTTTCAGAGGGAAGGAGAACCCTAACCAACGTGTTGCCTTCAACTTTTCGGGATTTTTGCAATAAAATTACATAAAATATATACAGACTGGTTTTTTTTTATCGAATTACATACATCTTATATAATTATTATGAATGTCCTTTGCTATTTATATTTAAACAGATTATTTCATTCATTATTAAAGTCATTGATTAGGATCTTATAGTCAAACTTTTCGTATTGGATATCTATATTCGTCTTCTTCTTCCAACCGAAGTCAAGAACTGACTGTATTAGGTCCCGTGAAAACTTTGCAATTTGTCGGACAACACAGAAAGTTTTCTCTTGGCTATTTACAGTTAAAATGTTTTCTACACATATACAATTAAAACTGAATATTTTTCCTGTATTTTTTCGCGCCCTTGTCCTTTGGTCTTTTTCGGTTGTTGTCTCATTTTCAATTATACCACATCGCCTTGTTTTTATATTGGTAAACTTTTTTTCAAAAAGAGCAAAACCATTGGCTCTTTCCAAAAAAATCTGATAAAGACCGTTGTGTGGTGCATCTGAACTGAGTAGGAGAGGTCACAGGCGGATCCAGGGGGCCTGCCCCCTCCCTTTATTGTGGTAAAAATTTGGTTGATAATATAGAGAATTACTCCCTCCCCCTTTTAGGTCAGTCATTCCCCATCCCACCCTTATAAAAAGTTCTGGATCCGCCACTGAATTAAGGTACCGCAGTTTGAAGAAAGATTGCTTTAAAAATTTCAGACGGAAGCCTCTCCATTGCCGAATCTTTTACTTACTGCGCATTGGTTATTAAACTTCCATGCAGCGTTGGTGTATACAGATACAGAGACATATAATATGTTTGTGGTATATACAAAACAAAACGTGGCGCACATAGTCGGTTAGCAGAGACATATATAATACTATGTGTCTATGCTGTTAGTAATCACTGCAGATCAGACGGATAATAGATTTCGTGATCAATTTATTCCAGACACTGTTTATCGTTATGTAATTATGTTGTTCTATTTCACAGGAAAAAGGGATATTTAGGACAAACACTTACTGAGATTGCAAACCAATCAACCAAATTAGCAAAAGATACACAGCCTTCAACAATAGCTATATATGCATGGGTACGATTTGTCAAGCTATATGCGTCAGTGTATAAAAGAAGGTTAACAAATTCTACTAAAAGTTAAACGACCAAAGATCCACCATCGACATCAAATTGTCCAATTTAAAACAATGTGCATATTAACGCGTTAAGTATACAATGTATGGCAGGTATGAGTCGCAAATCTTGATATAGTCATGATTAAATCAGGGATTCCACAATTCGATTTAGGGGTACCGTAATCTTAATCTATTTATATAGAATTTGTGGACCTCCCTAAATATTATACGGATTTCCTGGAATCGAAATATTTCATTGAATAATGTATAATATCCTGAAGTAATCCAGGTGTTCTCTGAATACAATCATTTTGACTAAATCCCCGCCTCATAAAAAGGCAACTAACCTGTAAGGCACACGAGTAAGAGATGGTATTAAAAGACTTATTTTGTCTCGACCCTTCTTTTTTAAACTCGAACACTTGACATACTAAACTTGCATAACAAAACCATCTACTAAAAAATCTTTTCGGGAAAAACACTTCACTTAAAAATAACGGTACAATAGATGAGAAACCTATTATAAATATATAAGTTGTTATATGATATATCATGGTTCTTATATACGTACAAGCTGCTTTGTATATATACAAAATACGATATAAGTAGAAAACATAGAAGTGATGAAAGTGTGTAAGGATCAGTAAGGCATAAAAAACTAATACATGTATTTTCGCTTACGTGCTGATTTTTTTTTAGGGTAGATAGATAGGCAAGATCATTTTATTTTACAAACATTTCTAAGCTGGTTACTACTGTTAGCAGTCCTTGTTCAAAAATGGCATACAAAAGGTTAGGGTATGCATTTGAAACTAGGCCATGCTAGTAAGGATAAGAGGAAACACATGTATTATATTTTTATTTAAGGTTCTTTGAATCTGTATTACTCTTTTTAGCTCACCTGACCTGAAGAACTTAGGTCAAGTGAGCTTTACTCACCACTTGGCGTCCGTCGTCCGTCGTCGTCGTCGTCTGTTTACTTTTAAAAACATCTTCTCTGTAACTACTGGACCAAATTTAACAAAACTTGGTCACAATCATCATTAGGGTATCTATTTAAAAAATGTGTCCGATGACCCTGCCTGCCAAACAAGAGGGCTGACATGGCTAAAAATAGAGCATAGGGGTCAAATGCAGCAAATCTGACAAGGTAAAAATGTTCATCAGATTAAGATCTATCTGCCCTCAAATTTTAAGATAAATCCGACAAAATTAAGCGATTGTTGGGTTGCTGCCCCTGAATTGGTAATTCTTATAAATTTTGCAGTTTTTTGTTATTATGTTGAATATTATTATATATAGAGATAAACTGTAAACTACAATAATGTTCAGCAAAGTAAGATCTACAAATAAGTCTTATGACCAAAATTGTCAGTTGACCCCTTAAGGATTTATAGCCCTTTATATTAAATTTTTAACTATTTTTCTTTTACAAAAATCGTCTCTGAAACTACTGAGACAAAGGAGTAGGTCCGGTAAGGACTCATTTTGGCCTCAAATTTCAGTTTCATCTGACGAAAGATTTTGACCACTTTTTAAAGACTTAAGTGTCTATTTCACTTGATTTAATTAGTATAAGTGAAAGATTTTAACTGATTTAGTCATTAAAAACGATCCGATTCAAGCTCAAATATGAAAAATCTCTCAAATATACCAAAAAACGTCACTTTTCAGATGGTTTTTGTCAAAAATGAAAGTGGCCGCATCCGTGTTCATCCACAACCTTTATATATGTTATGTATTATCATAAAATACAACTCACATTTCAATATTAAGGATGAACACGAATGCGGCCACTTTCGTTTTACAAGGAAACCGTCTAAAATTTAACTAAAATGATAGAATTTTGAAGATTTCAGTAATTTAGCATGACTTAATGGTGCTACAACCCGATATATGTGCATTGTATTGTCAAAAACAGCCCATATTTATGTAGCAGAAGCATCCAACTGTCCAATAAATAACTAAAAGTTTACATTTTAACAATTTTGTAAAACTGTTATATTTTGGGGCCAAAAAGGGGTCTTACCGGACCTACTCCTTTAACAAAAAATGAAATTGCCAATAATCATCATTAGGTTATCTATATAGGTTTTTTTTAACAACAACAAAAATGGTCGAAGCAAAAGGATAAATTTACGTATACAGTAGATTTCCATCAGTTGTTCCAGTGAACCAAAACAATAACCATCAACTTCCGATCATAGTTTACGACAATCGGTTGTCAATTTAACACGGAAAGCCTGAACCTTAGATTTTTCCTTCACTTACTAGTATAATCCATATAGTGTAAATAAAATAACCACTAATTGAAATTGAAACATAAATTATTAAGCCCATGTGGAAAATCATGAAATCTGATTTTATCGAATTAGTATTAACTGTAAAACGAGAACAATACACACAGAGGAAAAAACTAGTATTTTTAATCATCAGTTACCATCTGTATTTACAATAAAAACCGATGATATCAGTAATTCCAGAAAAAGGTAAAAGCCTCCACCTATGGCAAGCCGTTTTACTATTTATTCGAATTTCAAGATATCTCCTATAATATATAAGATATCTCCTTTGATATATAAGATATCTTATATAATTTCATTTTTATAAGATATCTCATATATTTTATAAGATATCTTTAATGTTATATGAGATATCTTTAATGTTATATAAGATATCTTTAATAGTTTATATGATATCTTATATACTTTATAAGATATCTTCTAAAGTTTATAAGATATCTTATAAAGTATATGAGATATCTTATAAAGTATATGAGATATCTTATAAAGTATATGAGATATCTTATAAAGTATATGAGATATCTTATAAAGTATATGAGATATCTTATAAATAATTTTTATATAAGATATCTTATATAATTTATAAAATATCTGATATAGTTAATAAGATATCTTATATAGTTTACAAGATATCTCATATATTTTATAAGATATCTCATATAGTTTATGGGATATCTTATAAAGACAATTATATAAGATATCTGATAAACTATATAAGATATCTTATAAACTTTATGAGATATCTTATAAACTGAATAAGATATCTCCTATAATATATAAGATATCTTATATCATTTCATTTTTATGAAATATTTTATATATTATATAAGATATCTTTAATATTTTATAAGATATCTCCTAAAATTTATAAGATATCTCCTAAAACTTATAAGATATCTTATATACTTTATAAGATATCTTATAAAGTATATGAGATATCTCATAAACAATTTTTATATAAGATATCTTATATAATTTATAAGATATCTTATATAATTTATAAGATATCTTATATAATTTATAAGATATCTTATATAATTTATAAGATATCTTATATAATTTATAAGATATCTTATATAATTTATAAGATATCTTATAT
This sequence comes from Mytilus edulis, assembly GCA_019925275.1. Taxonomy (NCBI): domain Eukaryota; kingdom Metazoa; phylum Mollusca; class Bivalvia; order Mytilida; family Mytilidae; genus Mytilus; species Mytilus edulis. Next base: position 88,907,387 of record CM034351.1, on the reverse strand, counting down.
AGTTTATGAGATATCTTATAAAGACAATTATATACAAATATAGCCTTTGTATGAGGTCGATACAAGGATATATTGACCTGAAAGAAGTATATTGACTGAGGACGAAGTCCGAGGTCGATATACTTCTTTGGGTCGATATATCCTGTATTGACCTCATACAAAGGCTATATTTGTTATATTATTAATTTCCGACCATGTTTGTATCAAAATCGTCATTTAGGTTTGTTGGAACTTTATAGATATTACATTGTCTCCTTGACAATAGCAACATATGACATATTAGTTGTTATTTCATTTACTTTTTTTTTTTTGACATCTTATGTATTTGAGAGATTTTTTTTCGTCAAATAATCGATCACAGACATCATTTGTTTCAAAACGTTAAACAATATCCTGAAGTTCATTACATGACGTCACAAAGTATATCGGTATTTAGATATTCTAAAAATAACCGTGCAATATGCTTTTTGTCGGTCAATATGCTTTTTGCTATCCGCCGTTTTCTCTCTACCTTCGAAAATATAGTTTAACATGTGACTATCCCTAAACGAATCAAATTTGTTACAATATACGAATTAATAATATTATAAGATATCTGATGAATTGTATGAGATATCTTATAAACTATATGAGATATCTTATAAACTATATAAGATATCTTATAAACTATATATAAGATATCTTATAAACTATAAAAGATATCTTATAAACTATATAAGATATCTTATAAAGTTTATGAGATATCTTGAAGCAAGAATAAATAGCAAGATGGCTTGCCATACCCACCACTCTATAATGCCAAATAAAAAAAACTCAATGAAGCAGGAAGTTACACGTAGCTTGTAGTCTGATAACCCCAATGTCCGAATCCTTAAGGTACTATAAACGGAACAAGTTTCACAAAACATCATATTAATATCCAACGGTGCACTCTTGGAAACATGCAAATGTTGCTCAAGCCTTCAAGAAAGAGAGGGATATAAACTAATATTATAAATCACAAGCCAATATTTTTAACCTGTGTTTTCTGATAATAAAATCAGATTAGATACGCACATGTAGTATATCATTAACGATAGTACAAGTCTTGTATATTGTCTCGCATTTACATACAACATATATTATTCGATATTCAGTATGGTTTTAGAAAATCGAAGTCGTGTGAAACACAAGTTATATATTTTTTGTCTTGCTTGTGCCATATGGATTAAAATCGGGCGTAACTATATCTATATCATATAAAAAAAGAAGATGTGGTATGATTGCAAATGAGACAAGTTTACTCTCCACAAGAGATCAAATGACACAGAAATTAGACATTTAGATATTGCATAGATCCAAGTTTTTATATTAATCATAATGAGTATTTCACATGACTAAGTAGAAAACGGCTGCTGAACCATGAAATTTAGTTCAATGAGCATGGACATAGGACAGATGGAAACTTCTTTGCAATATACGGCATCTGCATAAAAGATATGAAGCGCCCAGGTCTCCTACCTTCTGCAATATTAAGCTTTATACAGATATACATGCCACGTCTATTCTGTGTCTTATTTCTATTTGCATCCATCTAATGAATTAAGCTTTTTCCAACACATTTTTATTTTTCGCTCTTATTTTGTACTGTTACACCACTGTCCCAGGTTGGGATCCTCCTAACATGTTTAACCCCGCCACATTATGTATGCAGTTGCCTGTTCCAAGTCAGGAGACTGTAGTTCTGTGGTTGTCGTTTATTGATATGTTAATATTTGTTTTTTCGTTCATTTTTTGTACATAAATAAGGCCGTTAGTGTTCTCGTTTGAATTGTTTCACACTTGTCATTTTTATAGCTGACCGTATGCAGTGTAGGTTTTGCTCATTGTTGAAGGCCGCACGGTGACTTAACACTTTTAAGTCACCGTGCGGCCTTCAACAATGAGCAAAACCCGTATCTTCATATCTTGTATGCAGATGCCGTATATTGTAAAGAAGTTTCCATCTGTCCTATGTCCATGCTCATTACACTAAATTTCATGGTTCAGCAGCCGTTTTCTACTTAGTCATGTGAAATACTCATTATGATTAATATAAATACTTGGATCTATGCAATATCTAAATGTTTGTCAGACAGGTTTCATCTTTTTCTTAATCGGTAATCAAGGTTAAATGGAATACTTGTTACGTGAATATGTCTGTCTAACTGCGGTCTCATCTGACTTTGACCTTATTTTCATGGTTTATTTAAGTATGGTGTACGTGTCTGTCTAGCAGGATCCATCTTGCTCTGACCTCATTTTCATGGTAACAGGTTCTGTCCATTTATCAGATACTAATCATATAGCTATAAGCAATTGGTCAACTATATTTTATGTATGGAATGATTGCAAGATAAACATGTCTAGTAGGGTTCAACTTACCTTGACCTCATTTGGAGGTTCGCCAGTCAATGTGACGTTTTCAAGGTTATATTTGTTGTTTTCAGGTACAATACTCTATATGTCATCTCTATGTGGTGTATGGAGTGATTGTATAGTGGACATATAGTCTGTTAGGGTTTATTATTCAATGCATATACTGAATTAAGATCCGTTTCTCCAGAGACATATGTGAGTAATTTTCATATGATCATGATGATGAAGACATAATCTATCAATCATTTTAATTGAGGTCTGGAGCTGGCATGTCAGTTAACTGCAAATAGTTCCTTATTTATTTATGTTTTATTGTCATTTTGCTTAGTTTTTTTCTGTTAACTATTCTGACATTGGAGTCAGATTTCTTTTAAACTTAATTTGTTTGTTTATTCTACATTTGGTAGAGGTACAATGCATAGCATGTATAGGGGAGGATTGAGATCTCACATTTTTAACATGTTTAACTCCTCCACATATATGTGCCTGTCCCAAGTCAGCAGCCTCTGGCCTTTATTAGTATTGTATGTTTTTTTATAATTTAAGTTCATTTATATGTTTTATAGTTCAGTGTGACGTCCACTTCTGCTGATCTAGTACACATCATTGTTTACAATGGTTTATGGGCCAGCTAAAGCTCACTTCCAGGTGCTGGATATTTTGCTATGTTGAAGACCCTTAGGCTAGCTGTTTTTCCCTTTTTGGTTAGATTGATGTCTCTTTGACATATTTCCTGTTTCCATTCTCAATTTCATGTAAAATGTATTACGCATGTTAAGACAGTTCCAACAGTACATTGAAAACTTGATAATTTAACTGTCAGATATTGATTTTGTTAAAAAACTGAGTTGGATAATAAACAAGAATGTGTCCATAGTACACGGATGCCCCACTCCCACCATCATTTTCTATGTTCAGTGGACCGTGAAATTGGGGTCAAAACTTTAATTTGGAATTAAAATTAGAAAGATCATATCATAGGGAACATGATATGTGTACTAAGTTTCAAGTTGATAACTTTAACCTGAACTTTGCACTATCATTTTCTATGTTCAGTGGACCATGAAATTGGGGTCAAAACTATAATTTGGCATTAAAATTAGAAAAATCATATCATAGGGAACATGTGTATTAAGTTTCAAGTTGATTGGACTTCAGCTTCATCAAAAACTACCTCGACCAAAAACTTTAACCGGACGGACGAACGGAGGCACAGACCAGAAAACATAATGCCCTTCTACTATTGTAGGTGGGGCATAAAAATATATACAATTCACATGTGTAACAAATCTATTTGTGGATAAAGTAACACTCAATCAACATTCATATATTTAATTTGAATAACTGTAAAAATCTATGATTTAGATAATACATTTTTATTTGACAAATATTAACCTGTCACAAGAACAATGTCTATCAAACAGATATTAATTTTCTTGAATGTCTCTGTAAAATTCCCCCTCAATACGAGTACATAAATCTACTAAATTCCTGTATTTTTGAACGATTCCTGTCAGTTTTGAATCGGGCAACCGAACAGTAATGAGATTATACAAATGTCCAAACACTAAAGCATCCAATTCTGTAGGCTTTTCACCAAAGAAATAAGTGTTCTTAGCTAAGCGATCAGACAGAGCCTGAAGACATGCCTTTATTTCATCAAGAACATTTTCTTTTGTCTTATCAATCCAACCACATGCATTCAATCTTGATTTCACCTCCATTTGTCTTTTCCATGGTAAAATCCAACTCAAAGGCCATGGGTGTACGGATCCATATCTTGGTCTTGTGGTTGAAGCAAATATATCTTTGTCTATCCATGACAAATACAGTTCTGCATTGTAAAGTACTGTATGGACCATAGTAATGTATGCTGTCATTTCTGATCGTTCGGTCTCATCCAAATGCGCACTTATGGACAACCCTCTCATATTTACATTTGCCACAATTGGGTCGAATTCTGCAACCAGAAACGCTCCCATCTTTAAGAATGGAACCCTTCCTGATGGAGACATTTCCTCTGCATTTGTTTTCAGTTGAAGATCAAACTTCAGGCCACTCATGCTCAGAAATGTTCGCACTGCTAGACAATTAGAATAGTCGGGAAGAGTAACTTGTTCGACCTGATATGGCTGAAAAAAGGCTACATCCGTAGGCCACTTTTCCGTTGCTCCAATTTTTAAATGCATAACATCTCCAACTAATGATGCCATGATAGTAAGTAACTTGTAGAAAAATCAGATTTTTTTTATACAGGAAGTTGTCCTGGTGTAAGAATTTTGAAATCGGTTTGGTGTGTAAAATATCCGGAATCGGAACTAATAAATTTTTTACCTTGGACGTTCAGACGGTGCACAGACACGCGATTCGATGAAAATAAAATTACCTAAATATATGGCAAGCTGTTTTGCTATTTATTCTTACTTCAAGATATCTCATAAACTTAATAAGATATCTTTTATATAGTTTATTAGATATCTTATATAGTTTATAAGATATCTTATATAGTTCATAAGATATCTTACATAGTTTATAAGATATCTCGATAGTTTATAAGATATCTTATATAGTTTATAAGATATCTCATATAATTTATCAGATATCTTATATAATTGTCTTGATAAGATATCTCATTATAAACTATATAAGATCCCAGGAAACACATGACGTCCTTGCGACGTTATGTATTGGTCGCTGGAAGGTCATGACTGACGTTACGTAAGTACGACGTTGTTGCAACGTTGTGAGAATGTAATTTTACGTCACGTCAGATACGACGTAGAACCGACGTCAGGACAACGTTATTATTGTTTTTAATAACGTTTATATTACGTTGTTGCAATGTCATATTGCGACGCATCTGTCACGTATCTGTGACGTTATAGCAACGTCGTCATATTTTTTGTCGATTTGATGTTTACGCTTTTATAAAAGAGGAACGATGTTTTTGTCATCAATAATACATCGTAATAATGAAAAAATAAAAAAATAAATAATTGCAATATGTTCTGTACTTCGATCAAATAAATCACGTAATTAAAACGTTGTTGCAACGTAATTATCGATAACCCTAAAATTTACAATAGCAACATTTCTTCTTTTATTATGCACTAAATTTAATTTTAATTTGTCTTGTTTCTATTGGTAGAACTAATGAACGATATTTGATATGAGGCAGGCATTACCTGTGATATATTCTATTGATTCAAACATGTTAAAAAAAGATACGGAAATACCGTAACGTTTCCGATTTTGGTTCTGTTGTTAGGGCTTTCAGTTGTGACGCTATTTAAGTGATGACGTCATATTCAAAATAAACGCCATTCACCAAGCCACTGCAATAAAGACTTAGATTCAATGTAAGTACATTTATCTGTATTCTTTAACTTGTTTTTTCTTCTTACTTTTTATAAAGTTTCTATTATAAAAGAACAGAATGATGTTCCCGTAAAATTTTGACGTCATAAAACAAAATATCTGACGCCACAATGGAAAAGTTATTGTCAAATGTTCAAGCGGCCGGTATATGTCAAAATACAGGATTTGTTTTTTCGAGCATGATTGTTGTTCTCCAAGCATTATCACTATCAGCGACGTCACAATGTGAGAGGTGAATTTATCAGCAACGTCACAGGCAAGTTTTCTTCGTATAAATGTCGAAAAATATCAGCAACTCGTCAAAAAGGTTTACATTGTGGCTAGCGGCTGATATTTTACGATATCAGCGTGTAATCTAGACATATCGCACCACTATTCTGGTTTTACAACACGTGCATGATGTAATATATAAAACCATTTTAGAAGATAGAGAAGAAATTAAATGTTGTACTCTTGCTTTATAAATTATTTTTACAAAAAAACTTGTTAATTTCGTCTGCAGAAATCTTACACACGTGTAGCTAATTTGATTCTATTGAGGTCAGGATAGCAAGCTATCAGTGGTATGTTTTTGCCATGTCATGTTATACACTGACACAGTGATGGCATACCTTGAAAATAACTCATAAACTAAAAGAACTGATAAAAATTTAGTAAAGATTTCTTTACAAAAATCAACTTTATAGTTGTTAATTTCTGTGTTGTGTCTCTTGCGGAGAGTTGTCTCATTGGCATTCATACCACATCTTCTTTTTTATATTTATATTTCTGTTTTTAAAGGTTATGTTTTGTTGATTAGGCCCACATATTTTAATATTTATTATTATTTGAAAAATCCGGATAATTTTAAACATTTATGACATTTTACTATATATGTTTTACAATTTGTGTATTAATTTTGTTAAATAGGTAGAGTGGGGTGCGCATATTCGCCGGGGACACAATTTCGCCGTTTTATAATTTTGAGGTGTAAATACTTCATAAGATGGCTGAAATGGAAGATATATGCCGGTAACTTAGATTTTTATAACAAATATGATTATTTTTTAAACTACGACAAAATTGCGGCACTTACCGCAAAGGACTGAAAAACGGACAACGATTTTCGGCCAATTTCCTGAATGAAAAACACGATTTCAAAGAAGTATTTCTTAGTAAGTCTTTGACTGATTGCCCTAAATTTCAGTTCTGTACACCTTTTAAATGTCTGTTATTGCCATCTATAATGAAATTGATTTGAAAAATATTGTTTAAAGCTGCAGTTATTTGGGTTTTCATTAGATGTATAAAAACGGCGAATATGTGTCCCCCATCGACAAAACATCAGGCAATTTCAACACCCTTTAATCTAACTTTTCAGATGAATATTTTCAAACAAACACGTTTTCAAGCTTAAGAATATTTTGCATTTGAAGTTATCTTCATATAGAAGTATCAGTATACTTCAAAAAGGTATTGACCTGCACATAAACTGTAGAAAACATGGAAAGATATGGCGAAAATGAGCACCTAGATATAGATGGCAATTTTGTCGTAGTTTAAAAAATAATCATATTTGTTATAAAAATCTAAGTTACCGGCATATATCTTCCATTTCAGCCATCTTATGAAGTATTTACACCTCAAAATTATAATTTCGGTTGAAATGATAGGAAATTTTTTGAGTGAGAACTCACTTTTGACCCATGACTGTGTATAGTGTCTCATAAGCCTATGTAGGCTGGGTATTTGTCTTATCTTACTATTGTGCAATGTATATCATATATTCTAATATGACGTGCTTCTTTCGCTTTGTAAACAACACCGTGTGAAAATTCTCGATATATCTATACTTATCATATGCTTAGACTAAATAACATATGATTTTAACTGTATAATAATAGTGTTAAATTAACGTAAATTCCATATTTTTCGAATTGGTGCTTAGCGGCTGATATGAAAAGTTTATCACATGCTTCGATTGTTATCACATGCCTTTCCGTAACGTTATCGCATGGCATTCCGGTGATACTCGGCATATTCCTGAAAATACACCTCAATGCTACGTTTTCAGTGAAAAACATTACAAAGTAGTGTGTACAAAACAATTTTTTGGATAATTGAAAGTATATTGTGTAAAAAAATAATAAAAATAAAAAACAAATTATCAAATAAGTGCATTTTTTAAAAGTTTCAAACACAATTTAGAAAGTTACTTTGAAAAAGTTGACTTTTCCAAACAGTGTTCATTATGAATATTGGTAAATTTTATCTTTACGTCCATATCAAAATGTTTTGTCTTCTCTGTTGAGGCATATGATAGAAAGATTTCATATCGAATGTACTAAATTTGGGGTCCGACGTCCGTGAACTTTTCACTCTTTGAACTTCTTTTTGGGAACCCCGAAATAGGATCATTATTTGAATCTGTTATTTTTCTCCATTGTTGAAGCATATGATAAAAAGATCATAACATGTCATTGTTCATATCGCATGTATTATCAGCCCTCGGCCAATATCAGCCCTCGAGCCATGCGGCTCTTGGGCTGATATTGAACCTAGGGCTGATAATACATGCGATATGAAAAATGCCATGGAATAATCTGATATTAGCGCAGACTCAGAAATATAATGGATGTTACAATATACCTCCCACGTAAATCCACATGTAGACTATTTGAACTTAATTGCAAACGCATTGCCGATTTTATTGTATTAAAAATTGAAATAAAACAGAAGACAAAAAAAAAATTATTCTAAGACTTATTCTTGCATAATTAAAAGAAATAATATACTACAACTAGTTGTGTTTATTTCCTAAATATAGTAACACAGCTTTCTTTTGTGCATTTGTCAATTTCATCATGGAACGCTTTCTTTATAAAATCAGGGGTTCATTAAGGGATGAAAATTATCTTGATATTTATGTTACGATTTTAAAAGCTATCAATATACTGATTTAAGTTGCAGTATAAAAACAATATAATTTTTTTTGTAACGATCAAAGTTCGTACACTATTGTATTAAAATGGAATTCTGAGGTAGACCTGTGTTGTTTTATTTTCTATTCTATTGCATTATTCGCATATTAACTGATTTCAGCGAGTCCACGACATGTCAATTTTGGTCAGTTTGATGGTAGCTTACGAGAAAACATGTAAATCAAAAGTCGCAAATATTGGGTGTGAGAATTAAACATATCTTTTTCTAGCGGTAATTTACGAAATAATCAATGCAAGCTAAAGATTTATGTGATTATTTGAGCTCTATCTAACCAGGAGTAAAAAGGAACAGCTACACACACGGCATACCCATCATCGCTTCAGTATTTGAGTGAACTTATTTGTCCTATTAGAATCGAAATAATTCATGGAAGCCATAGATTTGTAGTAAATTTACACATGGCCTGGGCCGTGATATTCGTTAATTTTATCCCTCGCTAACGCTCAGGATAAAATTCGAATATCACGTCCCAGGCCATGTGTAAATTTCCAACAAATCTATGGCTTCCATGAATTATTTCTTAATTATTGCATAGCAATATAATATTTCCCACAGAAAGTAACCAAAAGTTAGCGTGCAATAAATTCTAATATTGCACTAGTGCAATAAATCTTCAAAATTCATGACGTCATTAACGGAACAATCTTAGTTTAAAGTTTCCAGCCAATTTTTAGTTTCAAATATTATCTTGTTATACAATAAAAGGGTTATTGCATGAATATCGTAGAACATATATTGCACTCTCTCAAATTTATATAAAAAAGTTCAAATGTAATTGAAATAAAAACTATATAATTATTTTAACTATAAAAAAATTCACGCTAATTAAATCTGTTGATTTCTTGTATGTCTTAACATGTCGACCAGTAATACATTAATTGAATTATATGATCACTGAAATTGAAAATATCGGAAGTAAACATGTGGGAGTACAATATTTAGCAACTTTACAAACAAAAATGTAAATGCAAGGGAACATGCATGAACAGCAAACATGTAAACGCAAAAAAAATACGTCCATCTAATTTTTATAATAACAATTTGTAATACTAAAAATAAAGATTGTGATAATGGTTGTCTAAATGTAAACCATATGATCCAATAACATGTATGGTCAGCTTGTAGTGGACCATACGCGTATAATCATACGGTCCGACCGTACGAGTATACGTTTACGGTCCGGACCGTACTCGTACGGTCCAAATACTCATATAGTCTGGAACATATCATATGGCAAATTTGTAAATGTAAAACGTACATTTATTGATCATAACTTTCAATTATATTTATTTTTTTATATTTTGGAAGGGGCTAATTTGCCGGTGAAACAGTAATTATAATCTGATTAAAATATCTTGATTAAAAGCGTAATAGCATGATTCAAAAGTAATGGATATTTTGCCGGCGCTGGCAATACTGTGAATTTGTTATTTTATCGCGACCGACCGCCGGTTCTTTGTGAAGTTTAAAAAGATATATCAGTCATAATGAAGATTTGAATATGTCATAATGTGAAAATTTATTTAAAAAAAATAAGGAGCTGTTTAGTTAATTTGATAAATGATAAGGTTTATTTTTAAATTATATTAAATATCACTATGCAAATTTTATCAATGTCAATTTTTGTAGAGTCTTACATGAAGAACTACCCCTCAGCAAGGACATCGGATATTGAAGAATTGATAGGGGAAACCCTAAAACATACACCTTTAAAACCAGGCGGAACACGCTATAAGGTAAGAATATCCTTATTTTACCCGTATAGTGCAACCTATCGGGAGAGATGCGTTCGCGCCAAAAATGTGTCCTTTGTGCCACAACTGTTTTTCTCCAATGCTACGTTTGCGCCACTTGTTTTAAAATTAAATGGTATCATTTGCGCCAAGAATAAAACATACGATTGCGCCAATTAGAAGAAAAATGACTTCCATCCACCTTTATTGATTCGGACTTGGAACTGGCAGTTTACACGGCATTTTTTTTTCTTTTCTGAAACATACTTTCTTCTTACTGCTGCTGCATGGGTACTTCCTAATTAATGTACTTAGTAGCTTGTGACTTCACTTTATTGTCCAAAAATACAAACATTGAAGGATGAAATGCATAAAACAGTTCATAATAATTCCCCGTGGAATGCTTCTGTTCCATTACTAGTACGTCTTGCGGTAGATAGAGTTTCAGCCAATACGGATGGTGGGGGCAGAGCACTGTGTCATCAACGTATTTGGCTAAACATAATCAGCAAAAGCTTATATTTTCTTCTCTTTTAGAATATCTTGTAATAAATATTCAGCAAAGCAATAAGTTTTCTTCTCTCTGTGTACATGGCGCAAATGATACCCCTGAAAAACAGTAATTGGCGCAAAAGGACTGCTGCCAACCTATCTTGGATTATTCCGAAAATTATTATTGTTTGTATTCTATGTTGGTTATTTTTTTTTTAATTCAGTAATAATTTGTAACTAGCATTGTGAAGATCAAGATGTACTCTTTTGGGACAATAAAGGGTAACATTAAATTTAACTGATAATATAATTATGTGGTTTATGTGTTTTTCAAGGAGATTTGGAAAGCCACATCTTACACACAGCTACATCTAGTATTTATTTGCAATAATGTTAGACCTAAAATAATTACAATTTAACTTGTTGTACAAATAAGTTTTTGTATTGTCATTGCAGGAACCATTTGCTAAGAGGGTAATTGCAGCAGATCGGAAATACCACTACCAGGGACCCAAGAAAACATTTAAAATAAACAAAGTTAACTATCAATTCTTCACTTTTTGATATATACAGACATTATTTACTTTTCATAAACTTTTTTATAACTTTCATGGGTGGGTATTAAGCTAGCCAGATATTATATTCAGAACGTGAACATGCTAAATGAGATTGATTGATTGTTGGTTGCTTAACGTCCAGTGGAAAATATTTCATGCATGTTCAGGACGAGAATAAGTTAACAATAAATACCATAGGTAGGTCTTATCATAATAGAGCCCATTCGAAATGATGGTCGGGGAAATTTTGACTGCCACTAGAAAATGAGGGTATATTGGATAGGGACAGAAATTTTGCCTTGCAACAGGCCACCTACGGACCCCTCAAAGAGTTGTTGCAAGGGTTCTCAACGTGCAAAGAGCGTAGCACTCTCTTCACACGAGACATCGGATTTAACGTCCCCATTCTGACCGGACGTGACTGCGAACTTGATACATCCCGCACAGCCAAACGGACGCCCCATTTCTGCAAGCGTTTTACTGCCGGTCGGAAGAAGAGAAGACCAAGTGACCATATTTCTATTCCCCAGTTACCCTTGGGGTTGCTAAATGAGAAATGTATACTACGATGAAATAAATTGAATATAAAAAAAAAGAAGATGTGGTATGATTGCCAATGAGACTATCCACAAGAGACCAAACGACACAGAAATTAACTATATAGGTGTACGGCCTTCAACAATGGGCAAATCCCATATCGTATAGGCAGCAATTAATATAAAGACGGGTTAAAAGAGACCGGAGCAACATCCCTCTTATAGAGTAACATAAATGATAAATGCATATTATTTTTACAAGCACTAACTATCAAGAACTGCATACGAATAGGCAGCCACTCAGCTATAGATGGCCCTAGGATTCATTTCTGTTATATCACAATTACTGAAACAGTAATTCGATTGAAGCTACAAAAAAAATGATGATGCAGAATATACGATTTCCTTCAGAGAATAACACCAACATATATCATTTAGAGGTCACCTCATGGTCCCAAACACAGTTGATACTATGTGTGTATATATATGATAGCATAAAATGAAAGTGCAAGTATATTACCTCGACATAATGTGATATTAACGTTGTTGTAATGTCGGGAATAACGTTGTATAAACGTTATTTTACCTCACCACAACGTTAATGTATGTACCGATTATCAGGTTATCTACATGTTGATATCGTAAAATATCAGCTGCGAGTCATAATATGAAGCTTTTTGTCGAGTGAGCGTAGCGAACGAGATCAAAAAGCCTTCATATAATGTCAAGCAGCTGATATTTTACAATATCAATATGCAGATAATCTGATAATCGATTTATCGGGTTACATTTGCGTGTTTCGGAAGTGTTTTCTTTGTTTCACCAGCACACAAAAGATGACTTGATAAGTTCGGGTCAAAGTTATTAACGTCGGTTCAAACATTATGACGTCGCTGATATGTCCGGGTCAAAGTTATTAAGGCCGGGTCAACGTATTTGACGTCACAAAGACATGATACGGAATAATATTAAGAGCTGAACAGAGTGATATAGACAGTGGGACGACCGATAAGATGTGATAACGTGATATAAATGTTTTTATAATGTCAGGAATAACGTTGTAGAAACGTAATTTTACGTCACCACAACGTTGATGTATGACGTTGTGACAACATCGACATAACGTGATATAAACGTTGTTGTAATGTCAGGAATAACGTTGTAGAAACGTAATTTTACGTCACTACAACGTAAATGTACGACGTTGTGACAACGTAAAGAAAACCATACACTTTTACGTAAATACAACGTAATAACCTGACGTCAACGCGACGAAAAAATGACATTGTCACGACGTAATTATGACGTAACATTGTTAGCTGGGATATCTTATCAATTTTAGGAGATACCTTATATAATATATAAGATATCTCATAAAAATGAAATTATATAAGATATCTTATATATTATAGGATATATCTTATATATTATATACGATATCTTTAATGTTATATAAGATATCTTATAAAGTTTATCAGATATCTTATATAATTGTCTTTATAAGATATCTCATATAAAAATTGTTTATTTGATATCATATAAACTTTATTAGATATCTTATATAACATTAAAGATATCTTATATAACGTTAAAGATATCTCATATAATAATATATTACGGATTACAAATGTGTCGAGGTTTCTGATTGGATAACAACACAGAGATGTCAGTATATATTCAGGAAACTGCCGGGGTATATACGACGTTTTTATCCCCAATTGGAACCTCAAAAACGTCATCATAACACCGGTTACTATGTGACGTAGTCATAAGCTATCAGACTGTCAGAGGTTCACAGAGGGAAAATAATGACGTGCTTCAGTCAATAATACATTTTTGATACAAAATCACGCAATTAACACTTTTAATACTTTAATTTGATGTTAAAAGTGTTATTATAAATTATTACATACACGATAAAATTATGTTCACAGCAAATTAGAAAATCCTTCACGTATGCCGAACACATCAGGTTGGGTTTTTCAATATATATGTGTTGTCAACAAATACCTGCACTGGAAAATAACATTAAGTCAGGGGTAATCTGTCACAGTATATACCCTGTCTGAGACCTGAATAACATATAATATGAGATATCTTATATATTTAAGGAGATATATCTTATATAATATTATTAATTCGTATATTTTAACAAATTTGATTCGTTTAGGGATAGTCACATGTTAAACTATATTTTCGAAGGTAGAGAGAAAACGGCGGATAGCAAAACGCATATTGACCTGCAAAAAGCATATTGCACGGTTATTTTTAGAATATCTAAAAACCAATATACTTTGTGACGTCATATAATGAATTTCAGGATTTGAAACACATGATATCTGTGATCGATTATTTGACGAAAAAAATCTTCAAATACATAAGATGTCAAAAAAAAAGTAAATGAAATAACAACTAATATGTTGTTATTGTCAAGGAGACAATGTAATATCTATAAAATTCCAACAAACCTAAATGACGATTTTGATACAAATATGGTCAGCAATTAATAATATAACAAATATAGCCTTTGAATGAGGTCAATACAGGATATATCGACCCAAAGAAGTATATCGTGAGACAGATTCTTCGGTTTGGCCATGTTAGCTAAGCCTGATTTGCAGAGCTAATTTTCGGTATTATATATGTCTCTGGTACATTTTATAAAAGCATGGATATCATCTATGGTATAAGCTTGCACAGTAAAAGATTTTACAAAATTCAATTATGAAAAATTGGGGGAAAGCATACGTAAAGGTATACGAAATAGTGTAAAACGGTTTGTGAATGATATGTTTTATTTTATCAAGTATTTGGAAAAGTTACTTAAAGAATAAAAAATAATTATCTGCTATAAAAATAATGATACTAAGTCCGAAACTAAATAATAAATAAATAGCCGTTAAATTCTTTAATAAATCGTTTGAATTATTCAATTGGGGATTATGTACCGGGCTTTGTGTTGATTCAATGTTAAACATGTTAAGTACAAAAATCCACACTGAGCCTTTTCCCTCATACTCACAATTTTGGAAATTTGGTGCTTGATAGAGGATAGTTACATGCAGTGCTATCAATAGTTCCCTAAAAACAAGTTTATAAATTTAGATATTGGTTAAAACAAATATAAATATGAACCAAATCAAGTACACCTTGTAGGAGCCCCCCTTTTTCTAGTAGGGTGCACTCGACTTTAGATACTCTAGTTTTTCTTATTTAAAGGTTGTTTAACACTTTTTGTAAATAATAAAAGCTAGTATTACACAGAAAATCAAGTGAGTAATCAATGTTTTAAATTCTATAACAAAAATCTTTGGATTACAGTCTGTGGATTACCTACAAAAATCTTGTTTTTATTTGCCACAAAATCCCGTTTCTATTAAATGCAATGAAACAGTACATACAAATGCTTAGCACGAAGTTTCCTTGTGGTATATGTACAAAATGGCCCATCTCTATTATTCATTATCTTTAATGTTTTGATACTATTGCAGATTCTTTTCATACCCGTAGCCAGGGGGTGGTCCGAACCCCCACCCCTCCCTTGAAACAAATAAGCACTGTTAAAGTCAACGTTCTGTTCGAATTTTGACTGTCAAAGTCGAGTTCTCGAGTCTAAATAACCCCCCTATGAAAATTCCTGGCTACGGCCCTGCTTTTCCATCTTTTGTGATACCTCATTTAAATGAGCACTGAAGGAGTACTGCAAGAACACCCTAGTTAATCTCTGACGGATCTCAGTGGATTTATATTGCTAAATATGGCTTTCCACAACTGCATTTGCTATATCATTTTTCATATAGGTGCTTGAGGACAGAATTCTGTTATGAGTTCCCCCCCCCCCCCCCCCCCCCCACCCCCTTTTCCCTTATTATCACAATTCTTAGATTTTACAATATATATCACTTATTTGTACTTATTTGTACCATATATATATATTGATATACCATATTTTTACTCTAAATATGCATGTTAACTATCAACGTGAATCTAGAAGCTATAGTCTAGTTTCTGGTTGATAGTAAACATATGGTATATCATATATATACGTTTTTTCCCTTAAAACATGTTTACTGTTGTTGGTTTTTGAGTTATGGTTGTCCATAATTTCACAAATTCCTGTTGCATCTTTGTATATGTTAAAAAGTACAACTGATTTCTGACTATGAACATTCTATCTCTTGTGGAGAGTTGTCTTATTGGCAATCATACCACATCTTATTCTTTATATATACTGAGCCAAAAAAGTTTAGCAACAAAAATGTGAAATTTTATTTTATTACAAAACTATATTAAACATATAATTTTAATAATAACAAAATGGAATTATGACATGTCAGAAGCAACATGAATGTTTATCACTCACATTCATTATGATTTTCTTTGTATGGAGTGCGGGAGGGTCAAAATGCGGAAATGAGTATAGTGTTATTCAAAATCAATTTCTCAGTCATGCCCTAAGTGCACCAATGAAGGATTGGCAGCCCACCAGCAGCTGCCCTTAGTCAATGCACTACTTTTGAGCAGGAAAAAACTTGTCACGTGTTGACGTAAAGCGAAGGTAGCGCTCCTCCCTTTATGATAGTTTTTTTTGGTCTACGAGATATCGTCCTATCCTGTGCAGTTGTAATTTGTCGATATCTGTTTCAAACTGTTGCCATATGAACATTAAATCTAGCCACGATGTCAGCAACACTCATTTTGGCATCAACCATTCCCAGAGCTTTCTGACGGTCATTTTCAAGGAGGCCTGGTTGACGCCCCATGCAATTTTTTCAAAGGTGTATGTGTTTTTCTTATCAATGGTATGTATCTGATTGTTAGTGAAAAAGAAATTTTTAATATCGTTTAAAAAGTACAGGTACAGAAGGTAAAACGTCAATTACACGTGCAAAGCTGAAATGGCGTGAAATCAATCACCAGGAAAAAAGTACGTCTGTTTTAAATTACAGGTAAAACTAAGGATTATATCAATGTTGTTTAAATAATTTTTTCCAGAAACAACAAAAATATTAAAAAAAAAGTGCTGCTAAACTTTTTTGGCTCAGTATATAATTATTTCGAATAAAAGATGCATGCAATTTAGCCATTAAGCTTAATTTGCACATTTTTTTCATATAGATTCTATTCCAAGGGACAAAACTCTTGTTAAAACTGTTTATTTGTGCAGATCAATTGCCTTGTCTTAAATACATTCGATACAAATTTCAGAAAAAAAGTGTTGAAAATAAAGAGTGCTTACAAATACAATTTTCCATAGAATTTATATTTCAATGCTCTCCCTGTTGCTTTCTAACTATTTTGATCTGAGAATCACTGATAAGTTTTATGTAGATGAAACGCCCTTCTGGTGTAGCAAATTAAAAGCGTTGTAAGATAACTGTCAAAGGCTCATAACTCCTGTAAAATGATTAAATCAGGGCTACCTTTTTTCATACTTAAAACTCCTGTCCTGCCCTTTTTCTTAAATTTTATCCTAGCAAATGCATGAATGTTGACGTATATTTTCGTTTCCGGCTTTACTAAGTGTGTAGAATCTAGACGCTACCGTGTTTTTACCTCCGAATTGAAGAGTTCAAGTGCTACCATTGGTCAAGAATAATGTATTCGGAATGGGCGTGACTTTAATCTTCCGATAGATGGCGCAACATTGACATCACAAATGTTAGCTCAATCTGCCAAGAGTGAAGAGAACAGGAGCAGATTGTAACCCTTGGCTAGCGAAGATGAATCAAAGCTAGGATTTTGCAAAATTGAATTTATGTCTCTCATTACATTTGCCTTAACTACTATTTAATTTCCATTTGCCAACAACCTACTTGTAAACTTATAACTTGAATAACATTGTATATAAAAAGGCAAAGCAGCATTTTATTTTATTGAATAAAAGATGATATACATAGACATCCATTTGATCCTCCAAATCCGAATGAGTTAGTTAATGCAATACGTTTAGATGATTTGGATATCCAATCCACTGAGTCATTAGCAATATAATTTAAAACTACGCCTGTATCAGGTTCATGTAAATTTAAAGTAGCTGGGATCTTCCCTGAGTAACAAGACATCACAGTAAACAAAGCTTCTATACTACCGGCTGCACCTAGTAAATGTCCTGTGGCACCTTTTGTAGAGGAAACCCTTAAATTTGTGTTTCCCCCTAAACATTTCATTATTGCCTTACTCTCAGCCATGTCCCCTAAAGGGTTGAGGTAGCATGTGCATTTACATAATCAATCTGACTACTTTCTACTTGAGCGTCATTTAATGCTGATTTCATGCATCGATAAGCCCCATTGCCATCTTCAATAGGTGCTGTTATGTGATGCCCATCCCCTGATAACCCGTATCCTAAAATTTCTGCATATATAGTTGCACCTCGATTTAAGGCATGAGATAGTTCTTCTAAAACTAATACAGCTGCACCCTCCGACATAATAAAACCATCACGTTTTCTGTCAAATGGTCTGGATGCCTGTTTAGGATTGTCATTATAACTTGTACTAAGTGCTCTCATCTTGGAGAACCCTGCAACAGATAGTGGATTGGGGCTTTCTTCAGTCCCACCAGCTATCATCACATCTGCATCTCCGTGCTGTATAAATCTACAAGCATCACCTATGGAATGTAATCCTGTGGTGCAAGCTGTCGATACTGCATGGTTTGGTCCCTGTAAGTAGAAATATGCAATAACAACACTTGTTTTCTTTAAATACTATATATATATATATGTTGTGTACAAGATGTAAGTTTGTACAAATTATAATTTGTACAGGGTTTTTGTACAATTTATAAGTTTTTTGACACATAACTTCTTGCAACAGGTGATACAGGTTTATCTTCTAACATGTACCAGTGAATGTTTTAAATTAAAATTTTGATACTTCAACCTAACATTTAGTGCTAGTCTCCTTGTCCTCAAACGGGAAATGAGGATACCTGAATGGTTTAAATTTAAATTTTATTTTTCTCCCTGTACCATATTAATACCTATAAAAAGTCTTTTTGTGGTCTTATAATGTTTTTTGTACCAATGCTCAGTATTAGACTGTATGATGAAGTTGTGAAAATATGACAGAAATCTGTGAAACAAAATACTGTGTGCTAGCATCATCCATTTGTGTTAAGCAGTTCATAAAACACTGATAACTTGTACAAAAAATCTGTACAAATTATAATTTGTACAACATAACAACTTGTACGTACACAACATATATATAGGCAATAAATAATAAGAATTTTCTGTACTCATCCTTTATCCTTTAATATTTTGATTCTTGCAACTTCTTGTTTGATTACCAAGATCATGCAGATTGTTCTTTTTCTCATAATATGATTCACAGGATGTGTCAGTAAATCATACATGTATACTAGTTTAAATATGTGTTATTTCTTAAACATGTTTTTCACCCTTAGAACAAGATTCAAAGGATGTGTTATTTCTTTAGACTATGAACAGAACTGGTAATAACGTAGCTTCCTGTGTAGAAAACAAGTCCTTTTTTTTAAAATCAAAAACATGTGTAATTTTCTGGCAGTAATGGTTGAAAATCAGAATTAGAATGTGAGATCAGCAATGTTATTCTTTAAGAAAACAAATTCATCACATATATCCAAAGTTTAGTAGCATATTATATAGTTCTTTAAAATGTATCATTTAACATATCTAATTAAAAAAAAATCGTATTTAGGTTGATTAGATTAGCATCTGTAATTTACTCTATACTTTCAGCTGAAAAGAAGGAAATAACACATTGTCAGAAATGTAACTTACTGAAAACTGTGGATTCCTTTAATTTCATTGCTATCAATTTTGATGGATTGAGGAATAATTGTTATTTCCGGGACACTTATTTTCTTAGTTATATAAAAGTTTGCACACAAGCCTATTGACAATCACACAAATTTATGGTTTCAACTTTCCCCATAAATCCAAAATATTGATACTACACCAATGATAATGCATCCACAGTATGATCTGATTTCTAAATAAAAGAATATGAACATGTGACATGCCCACTTGTCAATCTGATTAATATACAGATCCTGTGTCCAAGCTTGGTCTACAAGATGTTCTAAAGACCTTGCACAGGATCTGGATTTTAATCACCTTGCCTGCTTGAAACATATTGCAAATTTAGCACCTTTTCCATTTATAAAGGGACATAACTCAAGATTCAACAACCCTGAACACTTCATCTGTGTTAGGTGGTATTAAGCATTGAAGTTTGATTGTGGAAACAACACATTCATCACTTTTTTCCACTTACCTTATAACGAAAAATATAACTTGAGAACTGCAAATTTGGGCATGATTTGTGTTTTATGGTAATGAGCATTGTGTAAAAGTTTCATAACATTTGGTTGTGGCAAAGGAGAGTTAGAGTGTGGAAACAGCAAATTCACCATTTTTTCTATTTATGAAAAGACATAATACCAAAATATGAACTTGATCAATGAGCATTGTGGATAAGTGTCATATTTTTTGGTTGAAGCAAACTTTGGTTTGAGAAAGGAAACTATTTATATATACAGACAGCCAGACAAGGGTAAACTTTAATGCTTCTTTCCTGTGCAACAGGGTCACACAAACAACTCTAGGGGTCTGCTAGATCATCTTTGAAGTTTCTAATACTGCATGATTAATGTTGTCTGAGATGGGTCTTATTATTGATGTGCAAACTGAATTCATCTGTCAAAATATCCTATTATTGAAGTGTGTTTTTGAATGATAACATAAAAACATGTTTAAACCAAACTGAATATATGTGAGAAAACCTACTTCTTTATCAAATAACATCTTATCACAATATTGTTTCACTTTAGATGTTTAAAACATCTACACACTGATCTGCTTTATAATGCTAACCTTCAGTCCAAATTTGACACTGACATTGCCAGCAGCCATGTTGACAAGTATCTTGGGTAAAAAGTGTGGATGAACTCCTTTGTAGCCCTTCTGGCTCATCATCTCTTTAGTCTGGTAAATCTCTTTCATTCCGACCAATCCCATCCCAATGGCTACTCCTGAAATTAAAAAAAGTTGAGGAACCGTTAGAAAGTTCACATACCTCATGGCCCCAGTATTAAGGAGGGAAACTTGATGGTATAGTTTTTTCTATTTACTAAGGTGTGATTCATTTCTGTTATGTTCTAAGATAGAAATATTGACAGACACATGTAATATTTGATTTAGCATCTGGAAACCAAGTATCTGCACTAATTGTGGAATATTTTTAGTAACTTTGACCTTGACCTTTGAGACATGGACCTCAAAATCACTAATGATCTTCACTTCCCTTTTCAGCTATCTAAAATTTAGTATTTCATTTAGCATCAGAAGTCCACATTTCTACACAATTTTCTGACAATCTTTAGTAACTTCCACCTTAACTGACATGCAGGGTCACTTCAAAATCAGTAGAGATTTTACTCTCTTGATATCTGACAATTAGTTTATAAAAGTTTGTGTTCATGCAATTAAAATTTAAGTATATGAGTAAAAAATATGAGGATCTGGAAACAGAAACTACTGACAGACTGATTGATGGACAGGTTAAAACTGTTTATCCCTGCTCCTCTTCTTAATAATATGGTGTATAAAAATTCTAAATCTTGCCAAAAATTATCAAGTTTCAATCACAATTAATAAACAACATAAAAACAATGTGTAAAGCAATGCCCATTTTAAATCAAATTTATTTTGTTGGGCCATATATGCCATTTAACTGAAAGTTGACACTTTGTAAACTTTATTTTCACAAAATCTTTATTGTTTTCTATATTTTGAAAACAAGTTTTTATTATTCGCTGTACAAAATTAATGTAAACAATTTAAGTATTCCCAAAATAAAAATGTTTGATAGAAAATATGTCTTATTTTGAATGGTTTTAACCAGGGTTTTTTTTAGGTTTTTTATAGGTTTTTTGGTTATTAATAATACAATTTATGTATTTAAGGCCATATGTTTTACCTGACAACAATTTTATATTGATGTGTGTTTTTTTTTACATAAAAAGAAATAAAATGATATGACTTTGAGAAGAGCTTACTAATGACATTATGACATGACCTTGAGGAGAGCAACCTATAATTAATACCTGGTATATTACTGTGCCTGAACATCTGTCTTATCCTATTTTTATGTATTGCAGTGGTGGTGTCTTTTTTTTCATTGGTTGCAATAAAAAATACAGTGATTTCCCTAGACCCAGCCAAATAGAAACCAATATTTCACTTCCACATGAATTAATTCCTACATAATCACTGCTCTAACGTCTTACAACAATAAGTGTCATCAGTGTTGTTAAGATGTTACAAATAAAATTTCATCAAAACAAAAGAAGAATGCACAGAAATATAAAGTTATGTATACTTTATACTTAATTTACATTAAAATCAATCTAATAATCCAAGAATTCAAATAACATCATATTCAACTTCTTATCATGCTTGTTATAACCAACAAACAATATAAAAATACACATGTTTATGAATTAAATCATAGATCCGTTTTTTCACATTTTCAGCTTGCATGGTTATTTTTCTAATCTTTATTCATTTTCTATCTACTCTGAATATTTTTTTTTTTATATTTGTAATTGTTGGATTATTTTTTGTATAAATACATGCATAAGTCACCATAACTTTCAGTTAACTACAGATAAATTAAGTTTATTGTGTTTACTTGGGCTTTATACCAGTTCTTATTCTATCCTCTTCTGTGACTGGTTTCCATCTAGCATCATTTAAAGCCTCCTCTGCAGCTACCAGAACATACATACTGGCTTCAGACATTGTCCTCTGTTTGGAGGGTTCAATAACCTTGTCAATATTCAATTGGCCTGACTTATCTCCCCTTGGTATTATACCTGCTACTCTACATGGAATTCCATCATACTCTGAAATAAAAATATGCTTTACTGTCAATAATATATGTACACGTTCACTCCAATTTTGTGTTTTATACTTAACTTACGGTGCTGGGTACATGTGTATCTGATGTGCATTGTCCTATTGTTTACATTTACTTTAAATTTATATGTTGACTATTGAATGTACATGTATACAGCTGGTATATGAATTTAGGCAATATCCAGCTGAGAAACTAAACATGCTAAAACTCGTGATAAATATTTACAAACCAGGAGTTACAAATATATATATTTCCTTGAGCTCAGAAGGCTATCACATGTACCAGCTGATGTACTACAACATCTCATATATTAATGTATTTTTATTCTTCTATTGAATGCATATGTACTTATTTTTATAAGCTGCTATATATAACTTTATTATGTATTTTATTTTGTTTGTATCTTTTTCCTTTTCTATTTGTATTAATAGTTTTTGAAGGCCCCATGGAAGATTAACATGTCTTAGTTAAATGTGTTACCTTTGTTAAATAAAGAATTTTATTATTATTATCTCCTCTTTTGTTGAATTACAGTAACTATATATATATAGATTCTTACATTGATACCAGTGGATTATCTGATTTATCCAATCGAGATAGTTAAATTATCAATTTTAAAGTCCGAGCCTCGACGAAGACTTTAAAATTTATAATTTAACTATCAAGATTGAATAAATCCGATAATCCATGAGTAACTATGTAAGAAATCTGTTTCTCTAATAATGAAAAAGTAAATTTTCTTTGTCTTTTTTAAACTAAAATCCCCTTCATTCCAAAAAAGATGTCAATTTCATTAACACTTGTTAGTATATTTTGATTCATCCAATGAGTTGACGAAGGTTATAACCCGTAAATTCATCCAATCATCTTCTGAGATCATCAGCAACCACATGTTGATTTAATTTTTTTATACAATGAGTTCGGAAAGGTATAAATTGCCTTAGAATTAGAGAAACATGTATATATAGCTAGAACAAAAACATGAAATATATTTGATTGTTAAGTTTCTATAAATATATAGTCATGATAGTTATTCTTCATATTAAGTTTTAATTTTATAAATTATGATTGTTGGTGCTTTTAATAAAAACTTCTTTGATATATTTTATCCCTGGACAATATATATATATACTAGCCAGGGGTACATGCAAATAAAGGTCGGGAAATAGCTGAGAATCTGTAGCTCTTTGGTCTTGTACACATGTACTTTCTCTGATTTCTGAATTGTGTATATAGTCTGTATGTAATGTACAGTTATTTAACATTGT
>CM034351.1:88865250-88883031 GCA_019925275.1 Mytilus edulis | reverse complement strand
TGTTCTCCCCAGAAATTTGGATAGCATCACATTTGGCATAAAAAAAAATAGAATGTTCAATATCATTAGTTGCGTCACGACGATGCTGTATTTCCTTTTTATAATGTTTATACAGGTAATATAAATATGATATATATGTTATATGTGTGCAAATGTGTCTTAATATCTATATTTAAGAATTGAATGCTTCTTTTTGTAACTTCATTGGGGTGTAATAGCGATGACAGAAGTATAT
The DNA here is from genome assembly GCA_019925275.1 of Mytilus edulis. Lineage (NCBI taxonomy): Eukaryota > Metazoa > Mollusca > Bivalvia > Mytilida > Mytilidae > Mytilus > Mytilus edulis. The sequence goes on along the minus strand of CM034351.1, from coordinate 88,882,796 downwards.
TTCGTGTGAAGCGCACGGTCAATGCCTTTACACCCCTATGAAGTTACACAAAAAAAGCATTCAATACTTATAATTACATTTTTTTAGCTGGGATCATAAAAACATGATTTCTATCAAGTTTTTTTTTATATACCTGTGCACTTTATTGTGGGACCTCGTGTCATCTTCATTGTGTAATAAATGTTAATTTCAGAAGGACGCGAAATTGCTGTTATGAATAAGATCATGAAGATTGAAACAAATTGTAAGTTCTTTTAATTTATACTTTAATAAATAACATGGTCCCCACAAATTCTCATATCTCAAGTTTTCCACCTGGCATTGAAAGGATTGAAACTTTTTCCAGTTAATTTGAAGCCTCACTCTATAGCTAGAAAATTAATTTGATGTTACAAACTGAAACTGATTGTTTTGCAAATACAAATGTAGGTCAAGGTCAATTAGTGCAAAATTAGGTCACTTGGAGCAAAAAACTAGAACTAGAAATTAGTGTATCTGTTAATTTTATATCATGTTTATGTTGAATAATAACATATTTGAAAAAAGTATGATTTATATAATTATTATATAAATGTTCAAACTTCTCGAGCACATTTAGTTTAACATGTTTAAACAGCTGGTACTTGAATAAATACTAATGAAAAGTACAAAAATAATATCTGAATAAGAACTGAGATTAGGAAATTTCCTTTTGCAGTATCATGAGTATTGGAGAGTTCCCAAATAGTTGTTGTTTCAATGCATTTCCATGTGAAGATTGAAAAAGTTGCATCGTGTGACATTTTTCGATGCAAATGCCTTAATTTTTTCACTGCAGATCAAGTAAACAAATGTTTTAATTTATTTTCACCTAAAAAAGTGACCATACATTGTAGTTATCATGATGATAGTGTTACTACCTCATCTTGATTAACACCTGCAAGTTGAAATCATTCAAAGGTTGGTGTTTTCATGCAGATGATTTTGTACTGATCTCAACACTGCTTAGATTTCTGATGTTTATCGTGTGACTTCAGTGTGTAAAATGAAAAAAAGACGTGCAGTGACAGAATTATTTATGATAAATTTCACCAGGAAATAATGGAATTTTTGATATTGATCAAACTTAGAAAGAATTAATTAGAAACTAATTCAAACTAGGGGAAAATAGTTGGTATGAAATTGAATTGGAGTTTGAACAATTATATTCATGATCTTTCTTTAAGGTTTATGTACCCTTCTGTAGCCATTTTTGTACGAATTTTTCAAACCTCAATTGTATCAAAACTAAAGATATAATAAATAATAGAGATAGGCCATTTAGTACATGTTCCAAGGGGAAACTTGATGTAAAGCATTATTTTTTACTGTTTTATTACATTTAATAGAAAAAGAGGACTTTGTGGCAAATAAATCAAGAATTTTATAGAAAATCCACAGCCTTTAATACAGAGATTTTTGTTATAAAACTTGAAACATAAATTACTCACTTGATTTTCTATGATGTGCTAGTGTTTATTTTTTACAAAAAGTTCTAAGTAACCTGTAAATTCCAAAACACCTCGTGCTGAGTCACTAAAGTCGAGCGCACCCTAAAAGGTGTACTTGATTTTGGCCATATTTATACTTGTCTTAACCAATAACTACATTTATAAACTTGTCTTAAGGAAATCAATGCTAGCACTGCATGCAATAATCCTATATCTATCAGTCATCAAATTGCCAAATATGAGAGTACAAGGATAAAGGCTGTGGATTTTCTATAAAAATCTTGATTTATTTGCCACAAAGTCCTCTTTTTCTATTAAATGCAATGGAACAGAAAAAAATAATGCTTTGCATCAAGTTTCCCCTTTGGATTATGTACAAAATGGCCTATCTCTATTATTCAGTATATCTGTAGTTTTGATACAATTGAAGTTTGAAAAGTTCGTACAAAAATGGCTACAGAAGGGTACATAAACCTTAATGCATTTCCAGAAGAATAAAAATAACTTTAGAAAGCAAATGTCTTCACCTCATTAATTGTTATACAAGCCTTTGCCCAAAAATGACCACAGGTCAACCAGGCAGTTCATTCATAAAACTGGAGAGTTGAATATCTACCAGATATCATTTTAAATAGGCACTGGCTACTATTACATGGCAATGTAACAATAATAAAAATATTATAATAAAAATATTATTGTTACATTGGAGACTAATTACTGGAATGCAAAGTTGGGTAAGGAACCAATTAATTACGAATGTAACAATTATAATTATTGAGGCTATGGTTACATTGCATTGTTGTTACATGAAAAACAGCGATGTACGCTAGATTTATTAAACTTAAATCTTTCATAGTTTTGTTGCTTAATTTTTTCATATGTACTAAATACTACTTGTAATAAAGATAAATAATAAATATTATTATTCAACAAGTGGTGTTTAAATAGTTTTACCTATTAATGGTTTTGATTTTCTTAAAGGTACTACTTCAGATTAGTAGTGCCCAAGGCGAAAAATATAGTTCAACATTGTTCAATGGTTTGTTGATGAGAACTTGGGCTGAGAAAAGTGTTCACTTTTAAGTATTTAACTGCACACTTACTCTTATTACTGTCATTATACTTTAAACAATGGATGAAGAGATTCCTATTACCAATTTTGTTTTGGGTGAAAAATTTAAAACTTGTGATGCGTTTGAAACGAAACTGAAACAATATCAAGACACAAATTTCAAACAGCATTACAAACGCAGCTCTAAAATAAATTGATACATCAAAAGCTAAGTTTGCTACATTTGTAACTGGTAAGTTGGATACTGAAATCTGAGGTAAACCTTAAATCTGTAATGAACGGCAATGCGATCATATTGAAAGACGACATGAAACTACACCACATGCTTCCAACCAAAATATTGGATGAAAATATCAACATTGCTATAGTAAAAAAGTATTTCTCACCAGAAGCATGGCAAACATTAAATGTTGCCTTATATATATAAATCTTCTAAAAGGGATATCGCAGAACATGCAGAATGGAATTGCACGGTATGCGATTCAGACGTTCACAATGCAGCATCACTGGTGTGTGATGGCTGCTTAGAGTGGATTCATCAAAAATGTGTCGGACTTAAACATGCTCCAAAAAACACTTACAGGATATGTAGAAACTGTCATTGAAAATAAAAAATTTAAGAAATTGTATGTAATATAAATAAGCATGATAATTGTATGTATTGTAAATATAAAATAAATGTCTTCAACTTTTATTTAGTACATATTACAAGTCCCGTCGTACAGTGCTGTTTTTCATGTAACAATAACGCTATATAACCGTAGCCTCAATAATTATTACATTGTATTACATTCGTAATTCGCCCTTCAGAATCTAGAGAACTATGGGTAATCTCATTGTTCGTACACCAAATGAAAATAACGTTACGTCATTGGTTGAATTCCTATATTGTTTATCAAGTTTTAAACCAATCACAACGTTTTGGTGTACGCTTTTGGTAATATTACCCAGAATGCATTAGATTCTGAAAAGGCGAATTAATCAGGTCCTTACCCAGCCATGCATTCCGGCATTTAGTCTCTAGTGTAACAATAATATTTTTATTATTGTTACATTTCCATGTAACCGTAGCCAGTGCCTTTTAATATTTTTTTAAATATTAAATAGGGAACAGAAGTAGTCCAAATAATTATGACATGTATGACGTCTGGCAAGGCTATTCTAATTTTTTTATGGGACTCCTTCCTACGTAGAAAGGCGTCCCAGAAAAAAATTTAAAATAGCCTTGCCAGTAGTCATAATTATTTAGGAACAGAAGGATACTTGTAGCTTGAGACTTACAAACCTTTCCCATCCAAAGAGGTAATGCCACAGTGGCCTTTCATGAGTCTTTGCCACACAATGTCAGCCCCAACACCAAGACAAGATACAACTCCACGACCTGTTACGACAACACGTCGGATTTTATGTATATGACGATATCCAGATTTAGTGGGTGCTGTACACTTAAAAAACACACGACAACACGTTTTTCTTAATACAGAAAGTGTCATGATTTTTGTATCAAGTCTCATATATTTTATGACTTATGGCTTATTTACATCATTGTTCTTTCTATGTTTTATAAATCTTTGAAGAGTCTCTGCTCTGTTTTTGTAGACTTGAGATCGCGATTTCGAAGTTTAAAGATGGTTCACATTCGGACAGGGGAAAGGCACGACGGTTATTAAAATATATATTTTTAATAATCTGAACATTGCATTGTTTTATAATATTTGAGTAGTTTTAATAGAATTATGTTACGTATAATGTTTATTACCATCATCAGCCATAATCGATGCATTTTTTTAGGAAACCAAGAATAAATGTGTATTAGACTGTGTTCACTTTATAGAGTGAAATGTCGTAGCTAAATTGCATTAATAGTATCATGGATGTAACACCTTAAATAAAGTTCATGTTCATGGACACCTTTTCATACCTGAGGAAAAATCCAAAATCGAATCCATTGACTAATGATAAGTAATGATGAACACAATTTTAACGCATTAACTATGTAAAAGTCAATGAGCAACGGTGAGGGAATGGGCCATATAATACCCATGGCAAAATTAAACGTGTAACTAATTTCTTATAAAACTTCATACCAAATATCATTTACTTAGAAAAGTGAGGATCGAGACCAAATAATTCCTTGCTGAAGCTTATACAACTGCATACAAAACATACAAACAAAAAGACCCCACAAAATAACATTTACCTACCACTGAGACTACTATTATAACAGAAGTAGTGTTATAGTAGTCTCAGCCTACCACTAGTGGTTCCCCTTAATGAGACTTAATATGAACTAATCACAAATTCTATTGAGCAAATAGACCATGAATGAGGGGTCGGGGATCATTTAACACCTTTGGGAATCAAGTATGTCAATGTTCATTCAATTAAGGGACGACATCAAAAGATCGATGTAGGATAAAAAACTTAAATCAAATAGTTTGGGGGTGGGGGGGGTCAACATTGCTGCAAGTTTTGTTAATCTAAAATCGATTTTACCTATATTCATATAGGTAAATCAATTTTTCTCAAATTAAGTTAAGAAGGGGGGTAGGGGGGTCAGCGAAAAAACTATGTGAATTAAGTTTTTTTATCTTACATTGAACTTTTGATGTCGTCCCTAAACCTAATCACAAACTTATACATTGTTGACTCCGCTGCATCTTTTATCGACCTTTGAAGTAGATTTCATACAACATATCTTGTTCAATATCCAAAATCTAATTTGTTAAATAGAAATGATAATTTACATAAAAATATAATATTTTTAAGGAATATTTTTTGAATTAATTCCTAAAAAAACCTCTATAGGTCATACTTGAAGCTTTAAAAATTTAATTTAAAAAAAGAAGACTGAGACTACTTTAATACACATGACGTGCATTGTTAATCTCATTAAAACAAAACTAAACATAACTTTTATCTATAAGTCAAAACAATATTCGTAAAAGATTCCTATTCTTACATATAATGAAGAAGGTTTATATTTGTCAATGTGTCACAACCATCCATCAGAGAACAAAGGACTGTAAGCAACGAAAGGTTACCTATACCGTACGACCTTTAACAAATAACAAAAGCTGTGTTTGCTTTCTCACAAGTTATGAATAATTCAAATTTGTTTTGGAATAAAAAGCTGGGTGTTAAATGCCTGTTTTTTAATCAGTGGAATAAATTGTTAAAAACACAACAGTACATGTAGGTGAATCATTTTTATAGATATTATCTCAACAAAGAATGCTCCCACTGAACGAAAGCTAGCTCAGTACTGAATCTGTTTGAAGAGAAATCATGCCTTTCTTCTCTCAAATCAATCCCCATATTTCCAAGTAGATTTTATACTAGTCTTGTTTAATGGTGTACAGGAAATAAAATAAAAAGACAATTAGACCATATTTCAAACTTTAAAAAAAGAGAATCAATATTAAACTAAAAAATTACAGGACAAAATGATAGAACATTCTAATGCAACAACGTTTGTAACGTTCATTTTGATTGGATACCGTTACTTTTTTACATGGCATCAATTGACAGTCATTCCCAAAAAATGGGTACAATTCGAATGTAGACACTGTTAAAAAAAAAATTCAACTGAACAGAGAGAGAGTGTTGTTTTCTTCTGTGTCTATATCTAGTCTGTCATTTTTTTAATTTTTACTTACACCATTTTAGTTGTTTTCTAGTTTTAGCATTTTTTGTAAGACAAGGTAAGTATGAACGTATCGGAGATTAGTGTTGTATAAAGTCACCTTAAAAATTGCATTAGAGAAAAACACAAGAATTAAATCCAGGCTCATGTGAAATGGGTTAAATTTGCCACCATAGAAAACTGATTTATGCGTATTATTCTGTATATATATTGAAAGCAAATACCAATTTTAAGGTCTGAATTAATATAGTGTTTAAAAAATATTTCAAATAAGTAGTTTTCACAACTTATTTAGTAATAAATTTAAACGCAGACGGAATTTGACAGATGTTTATTACATGTTTTAACGTGGTTTTCTGTCAGTTTCATTAGAATGGAGATAACAATATTGTATTTTAAGCTCCGACGGCATCAATTGGGGATTTGATGGTCGCAAATACCCGTTTACTGTCTCCGCTAACGCGTCGCCAGTAAACTTAATTTGCGACCATCAAATCCCCAATTGATACCGTCGGAGCTTAAAATACAATACAGACTGAGTTATCTCCTAAATAACAGTGTCCAATAATAAAAATAAACCTCATCAATAAATATGTTAAACCAAACGAAACGTTCAAGAACAAATTATTTCAAGTCAAAGAAGGCAAAATTAACACCATGCATTGAAAAAAATATATGAATATGATGTTAAATTGGGGGTGGGTGGTATACGTCAAAGAAACAGCAACCCAAAGAAAAATAATAGAAAATTTGAAAATATTTACCAGTGATTACTAAAGAAACCCATTCACAACAAATTCTTTAAATGACCCCCAAAAAAAAACCAGCATACAAAATTAAAATACAACAAATGATAACCACTGACGTCCGAGTTTTCTAGCTTGGGTCAGGCACATAATACGGCATGTGGCTGAGTTTAACTTATGTTGATTTCAACCCTACCCATGTTAAACTCGAACAGTGGAATACAAAAAGGCATATTAAAGAACGTGCAATAAAAACTAGAACAGACAAAGAACTTATCTCTATAATACCATTGCAATAGGTAACATGACTCCAGTAAAAGTAAAACAATCGAATGAGAGAAAGCTTGCAGTTAATGAGCGCCATTTCAAAGTGATTAACCTGCTGATACAAAATCATGCAGTCCTAAACTGTAATATCGGCGAATGTACCTCTAGATAGATTTCATACAGAAGCGTCATTAACAGTAATACTATTATATGAAACGATCATGTGCATTGCTTAGAGTTAATCTTTACAAAATTGTCGTCACATATAAAAGACTGATGACAACAAAATCAGGACACTTCAGTATAATATAATTGCTATTCGGGCTTCACATGGGATAAATACATACGTGACCCAGAAAGTATTCTTATAGATATAAGAATCTTACTGTCAAGATTTCTGAGCATACCGACTTGACTAAACGATAACGAAATATATTTGTTGTTGGATGTGTGAATAATAAATTACTTCGACAGTCTCAGCTTTTTAATGCATAACAATATCATCTCAAATACCAGGGGAAATATTTATATGTGTTTTTAAGACGCAGATTTCCTCACACATACAACATGTACAATATTGTTTACAGTCTTAAATTGCAGTACACAGTTTTCCGTGGAAAAGTATAACTATATTGACAGCCTACTAATTATATCAGAAATTATATGTAAATAGTTTTATATGTAGGCGAGTTCATCATAAAAACATTCATCAAAGTGATTGTCCTAAATTAGAACTGTCTGAATGTCCTATGAAAGCCCAAATATTTTTTTCCCATAGGGATTTGATCGTAACCCGATTAACATTTTAATATCCAAATCCTAGACATTTCTATTGTAAATTCTACGGGTAAATAATTCCTTTTGGCATCTGAGATGTAAATTTTCAAAGTTTTGAAAAGTAATGACAGGTACTTATATTTCTTCTGTTTTTTTGTGGTTTTTTAATCTGTGTGCTTTTATTTTCTTCCAGCTTAAAGTATTTGTGAACATAATCCTTTTTGCACTACATTAATTTGAATTATGCATTACCTAGAGAGTCTGGAAGATGTGATTGTCCAGGGGATTATAAGCTTTTGACGTCTAGGTTTTGGTACCATTAAAATCGATTTAAACCACAGTATATTCCCAGGAAAATATTTGTTCCATTTCAAGTTGTTTTGGAATTAATTACTATCAGTCATTAAACGAAATCATTTCGGTCATTTAAGCGGATTTTGACTATTTTATGCCAGGGGTATATAGGGTTTTTGTGTCGCATAAATTTGTTTTATTACATTACTTTGGCTGTCCAAAAACTGGTATGCACTCACATAATGTAGGTCTTATCCAGAAAAAAGCAAATGATATTCGTACAATAGATTTAAAATGTCCACAAACTGGATTGATACCACGGCTTGAAATGTCCCACAACTGGGTTGATACCACAGCTTGTAATATCCCTTACGTGGGTTGATACCACAGCTGGTAATGTCACACAATTAGGTTGATACCACAGCTGGTAATGTCCCACAACTGGGTTGATACCACAGCTGGTGATGTCCCACAACTGGGTTGAAACCACAATGTCCCACGAGCAGGATTGATACTACAGCTGGTAATGTCCCTCACATAGGTTGATACCCTAACGTGGGTTGATACCACAGATGGTAATGTCTCTCACGTGGGTTGATACCACAGCTGGTAATGTCCCACAACTGGGTTGATACTACAGCTGGTAATGTTCCTCATGTGGGTTGATACCACAGCTGGTAATGTCCCACAAAAGGTTTGATACCACAGCTGGTAATGTCCCCCAACTGGGTTGATACTACAGTTGGTAATGTTCCTCACGTGGTTTGATACCACAGCTGGTAAAGTCCCTATCGTGGGTTGATACTACAGCTGGTAATGTCCCTCACGTGGGTTGATACCACAGCTTGTAATGTTCCTCACGTGGTTTGATACCAGAGCTGTTAATGTCCCACAACAGAGTTGATACCACAGCTGGTAATGTCCCTTACTTGGGTTGATACCACAGATGGTAATGTCCCTCACGTGCGTTGATACCACAGCTGGTAATGTCCCACAACTGGGTTGAAACCACAATGTCTCACGAGCAGGATTGATACTACAGCTGGTAATGTCCCCCACGTAGGTTGATACCACAGTTGGTAATGTCCCTAACGTGGGTTGATACCACAGATGGTAATGTCCTTCACGTGGGTTGATACCACAGCTGGTAATGTCCCACAACTGGGTTGATACTACAACTGGTAATGTTCCTCACGTTGGTTGATACCACAGCTGGTAATGTCCCTGAAAAGGGTTGATACCACAGCTGGTACAGCTCTCCAGAGGTACAAATACTACTAAGATCATGCAGAGATTTATATAAGCAATGGCAAGAGGTTGGTAAACAGAAAGATCATCCTATGGCTACAATGCTAAGAAATGAGAAAAGAAAACTGCGTAGTAAAGTAAGAATGAAACAAGCTCTTAGTCGACAAAATCTCTACCAGCAGATAATGGACAACCCAAATTCTCAACTTTTCTACAGACTCATAAATAGAAATCGCAGCAATCAACAAACCTCAACAAATTGCTTGAAAATTGATGAAACTTATAATTTTGTTCCTGAAGAACAAAGGAAAAGTTTTGCCAAATACTATGAAGATCTCAGTGTACCAAAAGAGAATATATATGAAAATGGCTATCTTAATCTCTGCAAAATTAGGCAGCAACTGTACGAACAGGCAATAGACAAAGAAGCTGAAAACCCAGAACAGTTTACAGCGTCTGAAGTCATGAAGGCAATTGGCAAGCTCAATACTAAAAAAAGTGCAGATGAATCTGGAATAACAGCTTAGCATATACAAAACTCAAAATCAACCGTCTCTCTTGTGCTAACCTCAATGTTTAACAACATAATATTGAAAAGAACAGTACCAGTATCATTTAAATTTGGCATACTTACACCAGTACTGAAAAAAAAAGATCCAACTGTTATGGGCAATTACCGGGGTATAACAGTAACACCTACTATTGGAAAAACTTTTGAATATGCCTTTTTGGAAAAGCTTAATCTAAAATCAAAAACACTCCTACAATTTGGATTTACAGAAGGACTGTCACCAATTATGTCAAGTCTGCTCATATCAGAAGCTCGATATGAAATAAAAAAATCAACTGAAAACTTCTTTATATCTGTTCTTGACGTACAATTAGCATTTGATGTCGTACAGCATATCATCTTAACGGATAAGGCTCTTGACCAAAATATACATCCAACTTATTGGAAAATACTAACAGAACTATATGAAGGGCTTAGTTCCAAAGTAAAATGGATGGATGGACTTAGTGAACCACCATTTAAAATCAAGCAAGGAGTAAGGCAAGGCGGTATACTCTCAACACACTTATACAAAATCTTTGTACAAGACATATTAGTAGAGCTAGAGCAGAACTTATTGGGTTATCATTTGGGAGACATATATGTAAGGGCACCAACTTGTGCAGATGATATAGCCTTTATCTCAAACAGCGAGTATGAGCTACAAATAATGCTTAATGTAATAGACAGATATGCTAAAGAGCATCATTATAAAATACATCCTACCAAAACAGAAATAATCGACCGTTCAAAGCGTAAATCTAGCAACAACTGGACAATGGGAGGCAAAGTTGTAAAAACAACTGATTGTAGTGAACATCTATGAATAAAGAGAACAGATGGAAAAGAACATCACTTCAACATTAAAGAAAGAATACAAACAGCTAGAAGAACAAAGTATGCACTTATGGGTTCTGGTGTGCACGGTACAAATGGACTTAACCCTGCAATCTCATACCAAATACATAAAACCTATGTAATACCAAGATTAACATATGGTCTAGAAGTACTACCTTTAACAAAATCAAATATAGAGGAACTAGAGATATTCCATAGGAAAAACTTGAGGCACCTACAGTCACTACCAGAAAGAACATCAAATGCTGTGGTACTGCTACTACTTGGAGCATTGCCTATAGAATCTGAAATACATAAAAGGCATTTATCACTTCTAGACTCCATAGTATCATGTGACAACAGCAAAATTAAAGATGTTATGAATAGACGAATTGCCACTAACTATGACAACAAGAAAAGTTTTTTCAGCAGGATATTGAATATACTCGAGATGTATGATCTTCCTCCCATCAACTATTTACAGAAAAACCTTCCAAAAAGAGATATATGAAAAGAAGAAATTAAGAAAAAAGTAAACCAATTTGGAATGCTCAATTAAAATCTGAAGCTCTTAATAAAAGCAGTCTAAAAAATATGAATATAGAAAATTTAGAAATTGGAAAAACAGCTCAAGTATGGAATCTACAAAATCAACCAAGACTTGAATTAAGAAAAGCAATTATAAAAGCCAGAATGATGACGGGTGCATATATCTTACAGTCAGACAAACACAAGTTCACACACTTTGTAGCAGAACCGTTATGTCAACTGTGCAATACAGAAAATGAAGACATTATTCATATGGTTACCTCTTGTCCAGTGTTAAGTACTGTAAGAGAGAAATATTATGTAGAGATGAAAAAGGAAATACTGGATAGTATTGATCCAATTAAATGGAACACTTTCTGCTGCAATAAAATGGAAATAACACAGCTGATACTGGATTGTAATAATTTCAAAGAAACGTTGAGCATAAGTAGTGAACTCATGTCCAAGATAGAGGGAAAATGTAGAAATCTGTTATTCCAACTTCACGCAAAGAGAATAGAAGTACTGGATGCATTAAACACCAAATAATATGTGCCAATGAATATATACATAGGACATTTAGTGACAGTTATACTAGTGTAGAGATTTGAAACAAAAACCTATACTCAAAGTGAAAAGGTCATTGAAGGATATATTCTGATAATAATATCAATATGAAGGTGAAAATCACCCGTTTGCAAGCACAATAACAATATCATGAATATATAATGATCATGATATTGTGAAAGTAATCTTAAAACAACAAGTCAATCAGATAAAGTCTTAACTTTTAATATCACCACCACGGCTTTAGTTTTATCTTTTTTAAATTTTTTTAATAATCCTGTTTTTTTAATTTCCTTTAGTCACTATTATTCTGTTAATCCTTTTATCCATTTTAATTTCCTTTTTTTTTTTTATTGTAAACTGAATAGGATTTTGTTTTTACAGTGTAATCCATTGTAATTTTAAATGGTACGAATATCTTAAAATATGGCACAAAATAATTATATTAAAATCAATATGTATTTTTAATATGAATTTTGTTTTATCATACTGAGCAAAGTTGGATATCATATCTAGATGAAATGATAGATATGTTTTAAGTATTGGCTACTAATTTGATATTTTAACATGCTCTTTTTTAATTCTTTTTTAACATCATAAACTCCCTATGTAAATTACACCCATTTCTTAATTTACTTTTCCGTATGTAGGTAATTTTATTGTCACTGGCATGAATAAGATACACACGTCATCGTCACATGTAAATAAGATAAGCATATGATAATAAACAAGTTAAAAAGCAATATCTGTATATATAACTTTAAAAGACACAACAACAACAAAACAAAAAAAGTACATATAATAACAACCATTCACATAGTGTGCTGTACATAGTTGTAAAGAAAGAAAAAATTATCCACAAAATTACCCTCGTATATACTCTAATACCTGTCTATAGGAAGCTTATACAAAGAAGAAGAAGAAGAAGTTCTCTGCAGTTTTGTATACCTATGTATTAATATAAATTTCATGTTGCTTACACATGATAATGTTGTTATTTAAATGTGCTATAGCATAATTGTGGTTATTGCAATAATCGTAATGTGCCGCAATGACCATTAGAGGTGTTACGGAGGACCTAAATGCCAAAATACGCGCGAAAATTAAGAAATAGCCAATTTTGAATAATGAAATAGATATTTTGAATAATGGAATGGACTATTGTGACCCATTATCCCCAAATTACAGATATACCTTATACCTCATTTGAAAGCTTATTTAGGAAGGAACAGTAGTATGATAATGAGAGTTCTGCCACACACCCATTCTGAGGAGAAACACACACACAAAAAAATAAAAATTCACAGATAGAAAAAACAAAATGGATTTTAAGATTATAAATATGTCTGATCACAAATAGAATACGGCGCAAGAGAAATTCTGAAAAAAGAACTGGCAACTGTTAAGGCCAATCGAGAACAGCACTGCAATGATGAGGAAATTCTCAAATGGTGAGAAGTAGGGCAGGACTCACCCTGGATTGTCAAAGACATGAAAGATGTTGACACGAGGTAAAGGTCTACAAAATTATAACCGTATGCTGGAAAGGGGAAACTTTTTGCAAATGGGTATGTGAGAGACTAAACATGCAGCTGACTTCCGCAAAGAGAGAGACCGATCGAGCTGTGCAAATTGTGAGCTAAGGGATGAAAAAATCCAGACGCATCGGGAACGTTTCACGACTTTCTTATTTTTTATAAGGATTATAGGATCGGAAGTATTAGGATATGTTTTGAAGGCCCGAAAACTGGGTCTAAAAACCAGTGAATTGGGGATAATGGTTTTTTTTTTATGTTAGGATAAAGACATGGATCCAATAGTGAACATGGAGTTAGTAGTGGAAAACGTCAAAGACCTGAGAGGTATAGTAAAAATGAACCACCTTCGAGGGTACTCCCGGTTGAGGAAAGATCAGTTGGTTGAGAGTTGATAGAAAAGAAGACAAATCTTAAATTTTATCGTCGTCCCAAACCCCACACAAGAAAGGAGATTACCACCCAGGCAAAACAACTTTGGTTGAAAGAGGTTAGATCGACTGCTAAAGAAGGTGCAGGAAAAGATTTGGGAAGATAAGAAAGCCATTGGGAATAAAATTGAGGTACATTCGCCGAAGAAACCTTTTAAATTTCTATTTACTAGTACTACCTGGAATATGACCCCCATTATTGGCATGGATGTGCAGACCTCTCATGAGGTCTCTCGGATGTCACGAATGGAACTTATAGAAAATTGGGATCTTGATAGCGGTGTTTGTTGGTATTGTTCTGGCGAACAAGATCGTCCAGGACATCGATATAGGTGTGTGTGGAGTTTGCTGAAAAGTATTTGAACATTTTCTCTTTCATGGTGCGGCTCCAACGTTTGAAAATACTCGACTTCTCTTCGTTCCTGGTGGAGTAGAGATCAATAACATGCTTTTGAAGCAGCTGGTTTATATGTTTGTTGTAAAATTCAGTGCCTATGTCTGTCCATAGCTTCTTGGGCACACCCTTTGGAAGGCATCCAGCACCGTCACCCCCTTCTTGTTCTTGAGTGGTATCAGCCAGCCATATTTGGGGAAGACAACGATAATGCTCAGGATAAATTTATTTCCCTTGTTGTCCCTGGAGAATTCACTCATATCATCGAGGTCGGCTGCCCTGGTCTTATCCACATAACCCACCGCTAAACAGCGTTTATAAAACTAGAGCCGAACTGGTTTGTGCAACTCCTCAGGTAGATCATCGGTCCAGCGAACATTTTTTTAACACCCAGACCGAATCAAACTTTGGTACCGATGAAGGGTCCGACGATGCTGCAGTCGAAGCATTCGCGTGTGGTAGATGGGAATGGTGTTAAGCGAGGCTAGCAAAGCTTGGTCACATATGGAGTTGCGTGCGGTTGCATCCTTGTGCTGGGCATAACAAAGATCGTGGTGATATGCTGCCTGGTCAACTTGATTAATGGGTTTTTACCAAGTCTTCGGAATGCCATCGGGAAGTAGTCGCTTGCTAAGTTTAGTCCCTGGACGGTGAAGTTGTGTCCAGGTAGATGCATTTCCATGGGTAATCGGTTGATTAGTTTGTTCATGAACCCTGTACCGGTTGTAGCAACAAACTGAGACTTCTTGGCATCGCAAACCTTGCAGTTGCCAACCTTTCTCCGTCGCCTGTTGCTGGTCATTACCTCGTTGGTATTAACTGTATCAGTCTTTCTACTACGACTTTCACGCAGAAAATCATCGATCGCTATTTTATTTTAATAAATGAACGTTGAAGACATTTCCTACAGTGTCAACGCCTCCACGAGGAGTAATCACTACCTCATACCTTAGCGATCGATTAGACGGTTGATCATTGGGAAGTTGGACTGTGGATGGCTCCTACTACAATCGATTGTACGTCTTCGGATAATCGCTTCACCAACCTATCTATCAGCTGTTGGAGCAAGCGCTGAATAAAAGCTTCCCTAAGAAGATATCCGATACCTCCTACAGTGCAAGGGGCAAGTCACCCTACTCGTTGGTCGATGAGGTCAACACCACCACGACACCCGAGTGGTATCGACACTTTTTTCATTGAGCAAGGGAGCGATGTAACAGACCCCGAGAACTTGATTCCATCCACAAAAACCTGACGGTGAACCTCATGGTGTTCGACGACCGGATGCTGAGAAAACAGAACACGTGTGAACACAACGTCGATTGTTTCTACCTATGCCATAACTACTTCACACTGCCCCGCAAGTCGATCAGGGAGAACGCCAACTTCCCCTGCCTCTTCCAGTAGAACGCTAAAAATATCGACCACATCCGACGCGATCACTGCAACGATCTCACCAAGGAACAGTTTGACGCTCTGTGTAAGCATTGTTGGTCCAAGCCCTATTGATTTGTAACCATCGATTTTACAAGCACCAAGGCAAATGGAAAATATCGATGCAAATAAAAAGGAGTTCTATGAGGTATAAGATAAAGAATGGATCAGCCCGAAGATTTCGCTATAGAACTGAAGTATGAATTATATGTGGACACAAAGGAACACCAGCCCTCCACGTTCGAATGTCCCTGCAAATGCAATTTTGAGTGGGTTCCAGTCGATATGAGGAGCATATGTTGAAAATGCGGTTGTGTGATCCTTCGTCCGATCTAAAGCGGTGGAGGTGATTTCAACGCATGGAAATTCATCATTATGATAAGGTGGAGCGATTTTCTCAACCCAAATGCCCTGCCAAAACGATTCGAGGCCACCAGTGCACATACCCATGACACTTGAATCTTTCGAAGAAAAGGGATCCGAATCAGCTGTGTAATACCTTCATGTGCAACTCATCGATTAGGGGCGTTGACTCCAACACTTAGGGGCGTTCAACAGCATTCGATCCTTTTAGATAAATGACGTTTACCAAGATTATCGACCATAAGCAGCATGATACACTTGTCAGGTAGTTGCAAGACACCACACGGAATATTCAAGCCAGTAATATGCACCAGCATCGCCTCGACAAGATTGAACTTAGCCCAGACCTTTGGTAGCACTCCACAGTTAGAAAATAAAATTAAAAATGAGCCACAAAATATTTTATCATCTCCAATCCTGGATTTCTAATACATTAACCTAACTGTTTGTGTTGTACATGTGCATATGTATGTAATCAGTATATTCCATAGATTTGATTTTCAAAAGTTAAAAGAGTGAAAATTAATTCCTTTTATGTGTATCCATGGCAACATTCTGCATTTATTTACCATAAAATATTGCAAAAAGGGGGGTGGACATGTCACATATCCCCCAAAATTTTGATCAAACTAGAATTTCAATGCCTTTGAGTGATACCTTTTTAGAAACTGTTTTCATAAATCTTCCTAATGATCAAATAAAAAATGGGTGTCTTTCGCCTCATTTTTTCGTAAAATCCAATCACAAAGTTCGTGCGATAAAAAGTTGGAAAAAAACATCGCAATAATTGCCGGACCAATGTATGGTAGGGACATGCAAATACGGACTGTCATACAGAAAACAGCCTATATTACATACATTACATAATCTTGATGTTCATATAAACCCAATACAAAGGCTATTTTAATACTCAGCTATCCAAAATGAATTTTATTGCACACTAGCTCTCATATTTGAAAAATCCACAGGGGCCAAAATGCGAAACTACACACCTAACTGTGGAGTGCTACCTTAAGGTGAAATTTTTCCCCTCCTGCCTCAATTTTTATTATATTTTCTGTGTTCTACTAGCTGTTACGATGAAAATGGTACCTCAGTTTTTAAAATTGGTTCAGTAATAAAGATTTTATGAAGGTTAGCAGTTGATGTTGAAACGCGACAAAAAGTGATTTAAAAATAAATGCTGGATCATAGTGAAAAACTTCAAGTCTGTCTCATTTTTGGGGTAAATTTCTAAAACTTTTCCCATTATCTTATTTAAAATCATAAAATTACCTTCAAAGAGGACAAATTGTACAATTTTTAGGTATTTGAAAGCACTTATAGGTCAATTTTGCTGTAAATAGCATAAATAACCTTGGTTTAGAAGCTCCCAAGCAGGGTATAAA
>CM034351.1:88852685-88865150 GCA_019925275.1 Mytilus edulis | reverse complement strand
TGCGAATTTCAAACGCGCAATTTTACACCAGTACTGAAAACCTTCTATCCTCTACGGGTAGACTTTACATAGATAAATAAAATCGTATTAGATAAGCAAAATGAGGATGTTAAATTTGATGTATCCCTTTTTGTGCTTTTTCGTTACATTTGTTGTTTTTATGGTGATTAAGATGATAACGCAATGTTGACTGCTGTACCCCTATTTTTGACATTTTTACTCTTTGAGTATGTTTGTTTTGTTCACGCATCGTTGACAATATTATGGAATTTGATGCGACTGTCATACAAGTGAGAGGTTTAGCTAGCTATAAAACCAGGTTCAATCCACCATTTTCTACATTAGAAAATGCCTGTACCAAGTCAGGAATATGACAATTGTTATCCATTCGTTTGATGTGTTTGAGCTTTTGATTTTGCCATTTAAATATGACTTATATCTAGAAATTGACTATGAGGGTCGGTTGAAATCAAAACTTTCCGACAAAAGAGATGATTTCAGCTTCCCAGTTGTGAATTTCATTTTTAAACCAAGAGTCCCAAATGGTGAAGTTGGAATCATCACTTTGTAGATTTTGCGGACGCCGTCATGGGTTGGTTGACCGTTGTGAAATGTCCGTTTCACAGATGGTGTCGGATGTGTTTCTTATGTCGTAACTGCAATCCCGTTCCCTTTTCACCAATGTGTCCTGTCGGATTGGACTATTTACTCCTATTTGTGACATTTTTACCTATTGTTTTTGTTTGTTTTGTTCACACATCGTTGTCAATATAATGGAATTATATGCGACTGTCATACAAGTGAGAGGTTTAGCTAGCTTTAAAACCAGGTTCAATCCACCATTTTCTACATTAGAAAATGCCTGTACCAAGTCAGGAATATGACAGTTGTTATCAATTCGTTTGATGTGTTTGGACTTTTGATTTTGCCTTTTATTTTGATTTTTCCCTACAACCCCAACCACCCACGTTAGCCTTCTTAACCTCGTCAACGCGTGTGCAATATTTTCGAATTTTTAGGTCCGGTCCCAGCAGAAATTCCCCTCAAAATGTTCAAGCGTATTTCGATATTTAAGTCCTTATAATAAATTGACTATATACTATGTCTTCCTCTCTTTATATGCTTCCGAATGAGGTAGATCTATAATTAAGGGCTGAAGGGTGCTAGAACTCCATTCAATTATTCAAAATATCTACTTCATTATTCAAAATTGGCTATTTCTTAATTTTCACGCGTATTTTGGCATTAAGGTCCTCCGTAACCCCTCTAATGGTCACATTAGAACATGTTGACTATACATCTTTTGTTCTTCTCGTAATAAGCTTTCGAATGAGGTACAAGGAATATCTATAATTAGGGGCTAAAGGGTCGCAGTAGTCCATTCCATTATTCAAAATATCTATTTCATTATTCAAAATTGGCTATTGCTTAATTTTCGCGAGTATTTTGGCATTTAGTCCTCCGTAACACCTCTAATGGTCATTGCGGTATATATCCTTTATACTCAGTTTATTCCTCTATCAAAAAGCTTTAAATTGGTGTATAAATTAGGGACTGAAGGGTTACAGCAGTCCATTCCATTATTCAAAATAAGCTATTTCTCAATAATCAAGCGTATTTCGATATTTAGGTCCTTCAATCCACCTCTAATATGCGTTGCGGAACATGTTGACTATATACATTTTGTTCCTCTCGTAATAAGCTTTCGAATGAGGTATAAGGTTTATCTAAAATTAGGGGCAAAAAGATCGCAACAGTCCATTCCATTATTCAAAATATCCATTTCATTATTCAAAATTGGCTATTTCTTAATTTTCACGCGTATTTCGATATTTAAGTCCTTTGTTTCTCCTCTAATATGCGTTGCGGAACATGTTGACTATATACATTTTGTTCCTCTCGTAATGAGCTTTTGAATGAGGTATAAGGTTTATCTATAATTAGGGGCTAAAGGGTCGCAGCAGTCCATTCCATTATTCAAAATATCCATTTCATTATTCAAAATTGGCTATTTCTTAATTTTCACGCGTATTTTGATATTTAAGTCCTTCGTTTCTCCTCTAATATGCGTTGCGGAACATGTTGACTATATACATTTTGTTCCTCTCGTAATAAGCTTTCGAATGAGGTATAAGGTTTATCTATAATTATGGGCTAAAGGGTCGCAGCAGTCCATTCCATTATTCAAAATATCCATTTCATTATTCAAAATTGGCTATTTCCTAATTTTCACGCGTATTTCGATATTTAAGTCCTTCGTTTCTCCTCTAATATGCGTTGCGGAACATGTTGACTATATACATTTTGTTCCTCTCGTAATAAGCTTTCGAATGAGATATAAGGTTTATCTATAATTAGGGGCTAAAGGGTCGCAGCAGTCCATTCAAAATATCCATTTCATTATTCAAAATTGACTATTTCTTAATTTTCACGCGTATTTCGATATTTAAGTTCTTCGTTTCTCCTCTAATATGCGTTGCGGAACATGTTGACTATATACATTTTGTTCCTCTCGTAATAAGCTTTCGAATGAGGTATAAGGTTTATTTATAATTAGGGGCTAAAGGGTCGCAGCAGTCCATTCCATTATTCAAAATATCCATTTCATTATTCAAAATTGGCTATTTCTTAATTTTCACGCGTATTTCGATATTTAAGTCCTTCGTTTCTCCTCTAATATGCGTTGCGGAACATGTTGACTATATACATTTTGTTCCGCTCGTAATAAGCTTTTGAATGAGGTATAAGGTTTATCTATAATTAGGGGCTAAAGGGTCGCAGCAGTCCATTCCATTATTCAAAATATCCATTTCATTATTCAAAATTGGCTATTTCTTAATTTTCACGCGTATTTCGGCATTTAGCTCCGTAACCCTCCAATGGTCATTGCGGCACAATCGACTTGTTTTATCTATATTTTTTTAAAGGATGGAGAATAGCAAAGGTCCATTGAAAACTAAAAAAAAGAAAGACCACGTAGAGTATTTCAATTTTGAAAAAATATGTTTTGGTATTCAGGTCGTCCATACATTGAACCAAGGAATTCCTGTTAAAAATAGTTAGGAAAACTCCACTAGTTTATCTTCCGAAACTAGGAACTAGATAAATATATCAAATAAAATTTAAAGAGTGTTTTTATCTATTTTTTCTGATATTAATTTGAATATTTGTTAGATAACACCAAAAAGACGAATTTAGAAATACGGGATATAGCTATAGTGTCACAGTCAATTTTTTAAATTTTTATTTCACTATTCACCGCTTCAAGTTGAATAATGAAATATAAACTATTTCATTATTCATTATTCATTTCTTAAACATTGAATAGTGAATAGTGAACTATTTCATTATTCATTATTGAATTTTGAATAATGAACTATGAATAATGGACGTACTTCAGCGCGATATTTATGAGAATAATCCTTTTCGTGGTCAAATGTTGATAAAGACAAAACATGATAAAAGGTATACAAACAATTATTCTTTAATTACCAGAAACAGTTGAGACATTATTCTATACTATATAATATGCCTTTCGGTGGCGGCTTCATGTGGAAAGAGGGGTGTCTTAGAGGCAAATATCAACTTCCATCGGGAAAAATATAATTTTTTGCATAAAATCGTAAAACAAAAACAAAAATTCATATAACTTCGTGAGATTTGTCTTTACGAAACACAATATGTGGACTGCGAAAATTACTAAATGACATTTTGAGCAAGAAGTCAACTGTTGTACTCATTAGCAATTGGAGCATTGAACCATCCTTTTTTCTTTATTTTGTGTTTCAATTTGTTTTTTGTAATTACAATTTCTTAAACATTTCAAATTATTTTAGTTATTTAATTTGTTCATGCTCCTCTTTATACGATTTACAATTACAGTGGTTTATACGTGTTGCCCCTCTATTATTATGTAGAAACCTCTGTTATTGTAAAATCGTACGAGTAAGAGTAAGAACACGTCACTTAAGTGAAAATAAATAGAAATTAGAAAAAAAAGAAAAAAAAATCTAGTCTAAGCGCAGGGGAAAAAGAAAAAAAACTGTCCATGCCCAAACACCTGTGGTTTCACAGGTACGGACGAGACTGTCGACAGATCAAGGGTGCATAAAATTGATTCTAGATAGCGAAGGCAAGACAACAAACATAACAAGTTCAGACAATATGTAACAAAGATAAAGGATTTCAATTAATAACTTGTGCTGATTTTGGTTCAGAGAACAAGCTGTGTCTGTTAAGAAAGTTTGAATTTATTCGAAAAATACCTATGGTCTAAATATTCATATGGTCCGGCCCGTTAATAACCAGACGAGTATATACTCATATGGTCCGACCATACGTGTATGGTCGGACCGACGATATGACCATACGCGTACGATCCTAATACTCAGATGGTCCGGAACATATATAATATATTTATAAAATATCAACATTTTTTTAATAAACACTTTTGTAATCCTTTTTTTTACCCCCTTATTGTTGTTTTTGTTTAATTACCATGAATAATATAGGTCAATATAATACTAGAGCTAAAAAGAAGCAAAATCGGAATAGTCTTATTTTTATCATTCTCGATGATCTTGGTTTAGATCTTCGTTGTAAAATCTGTTTTCATATTTGATTAATGAAAATGAAATAGTCTGAAATGTTCGATATTAAATAGGCAACTTTAGTTTGATAAATATGGAATTTATTGACTTTATTTACAATTTGTTTACAAGATATGATCATGTTCTGCGACCTAATGGAGTATCTAAATAACATCAAGGGAATGTTTACAAATTGCTTTACTACGTTTATTAGTCGACCTTAATTTAACTTACGAATGTGAGCAATATTTCATCGAGGATTCTTTTGTTTTCCGTGTCCGGTAATACTACGTTTTACTTGTACATAACACATACTGTGGTTTTGTCAATTAAATTGTAAAGGGACAGGATTACACGACTATCCTTTTTATAAAAAAGTTTTCTAAACTTCCCAGTTGAAGACAGTACAAAAATATATTTAGATTGAAAGTCTGCCAAGTGAAACACATTATTTTGTGACACGCAATATTGTCATTGGTACTTTTATTTTGTTAAACAGAAATATGTCAGTCAATAAGAAATAAGGATGAACTAGTGCATTATATAATATAAAGATTGCCTTTTTCAAAATTTTATTTGACCTTAAAGTCCCAATTTAAAAAAAATAACACTTAAAGGGGCATAAGCTACGAAATTTAAAAAAAAATAAAATATGATTTTTTTTGTTCAACCATTAATGAAAATGAAATAGTGAAATACTAATTTGCTTTTAGCAGCCAGTTTGGTTCAGTTTTGTCATAATAAGCAAAGAAACATTGCTAATGAATTAATCACTTGAAAGTGAATAATTCGACTTCCATTAAATCCGTATTCATGTGAATACCACAACTTCAATTGAACCCCTTAGCTAGATATGAGTTACGCATGAACTAGGCGTGTTCAGCTATTAAAGTGAAATCAATATCAACATTGGAAGTGAAACAAGGGTAAACCATTTGGTTGACTGATTCGATCTACAAAAACTTATTCTTATACAGATAAAAACTGTTTTAACCTATAATATGAAATCAAACAGACCTAGAAAAATCTAATTACACGAGTTCGCTATCTATTTATATCTATGTTTATGTTTATATCGGGTTATATGACCGTCGGCAGTCTTCGGAGGTCACATCGATAGTTAATTAGATGGCGTCTAGACTAAAATATTCAGGAAATGCTGATACATACTATCGAATTTATGCATCGTAAATTGTTTATTTTAGACTTTTTAAATTTTGGATATACGTTTTTAACATATGATAATTCGATTATGAGAATGATTTGAGTCAAATCGGTGAACATGAATTTGAAAGCTAATACCCCTTTAACATTTCCTTCTTAATGCTTTAATGACTGCTACAGTTCTCATCGATAAACGTTTGACAATTAAATATATTTCACGGTTAGCTTTGTGAACAATTAGTTTCTAATAACTTGAAAAGAATTTATTTTTATGAAACATCTTGATGAGTAATGTGATATTAATACCGTTCTTATTTCATAAAGAAAATAGTTTTGTTAGCTCACCAACTACTTTTCTATTGTATATCGATAGACAAAGCAATATGCTGTCTATGATAATAAAAAGTACTTATGGAGGTATTATGCATCATAATATATGTATATCATATGAAGATAGTAGTCAAGAATCCTTATTACGAGGGTGTCGGATCGTTATGGAGAACGATAATGTACAATGTAAATAATTAAAATATACGTCTAAACAACGCCAAAACATTAATTCAAAAATATGAAAATAAAGAAAAAAAAATTCAATAAATATTTCGGATAGCAAATACCCATCAACAATATGAGTAGCCTGGTGTAAAATGGGGGTCACTAGGTACAAAATCAATTTAAGAGACCGTAATGTCATTTATATATATCAGGAATTATTAAGCATACAATTTTCAATATGTTGGTCCTCACCGTTGAAATTTTACCCGTCACAAATTTTTTTGACCCAAATTGAGGAAAATCTTGTTTAAGTGGGCTATCATTTGTTATGCGTGGGCTAAAATAAGGAGAGACTGTGCTTTCAACGGTCCTATCCGTTTCACACTATTTCTAATGCATCTTAGGAAACGAAAATTGTTAAACGATAAGGACCACCGACTACTTGGGCATTTGATGATGGCAAATTGTGCAATTGAAGTGATCCTCCACCCCGAAAAATACATTCATGTGGGATACAGTGGAGGCGAAATGTACGATTAAACACCAGAAAGGAAGAAAACAGAAACTGGCAAACAACATCTGTTCGACAGAACTCATTGAGCATGAAAAGACATGCTAGCATAAAACTGATCGAAAAAACATGCACACATTTTAAAAAAAAGGAAAAAAATTAAAAGCGAGTTCTGTGGCATTGAGATGACGAAATGAATAAACGATATAATATATCAATTACGTAGATTACGAAAACGTCTATGTTTTCAAGGTGAATATTATCTGATTTTAATAGAACTATTTTAACCTTTAAAGAAGATAGACGTTATTATTGGATAACTATTAAACGATATGTTGTAGTCTGTTGGAAACTTTGTGATCATATAAACTATATAACGATACAAAAATTATTAGCTTTAAGATACGAATGACATTGTCTGAAGATCAGAAACTGAATTTATGGGAATAGCATTTATTTATACACGGTAAAGAAAAGTTTGAATAATAATGTTGTATTGCCATGGACAGGAATTAATCAAAGGCCACTTTAACACGACACTGTGGTGTAATATTGCATATAATAGACACATTGTTGACACAAGAATTGTGAAGCAAACGTATGACATGATGGGACAATTTTCCATGATTTCGTAGGATTTTGCTTTATATGGAATTCTTATAAAAAAAGGGTATACGAAGGATGCAATAAAACAGTCGAATGATAAGAGACAACATCTGGTATATCCAATACATTTTTTGGGAACTCGCATACACTTATGGTTGTTGCCTGTTATCTATTGACCGCATGAAGAGATATTTCTTTTATCACAACGGAGTGTGATATGAACTAAGAGGATCTAAAGAACCTATGTCGCTCACCTGGATCTATGTGCATCTTCAACAATGGCCACCTTCCAACATTGTAGACTAGAATCTCTTTTTTATTGATCCTGTCTTGCTGATGATTTTTACTGTTTACATGCAGTAGCTGTTTCTCTCTATCATCTATAAGTTTAACAGAAAAAGAAAAGAAAAAACAATCGGCTACCAATTTAGAGCTTGTCTTGTTGATCATTTTTGCTGTTTACAGTTTTTCATATATATACCACAAGTGTTTTGCAAAAAGCAGTAAAATAGGTAAAAATCGTCATTATTTGGCATTAAATCCGATAAGGAGTTGACTGACTATTTCAGCCATTTCACACAATTGTAAATCTTGTCCTGATGATCATTCTTGCTTTTGAAGTTTCTATCTATTATAGTTTTCAAGTTAAAAGGCAAAAACGCAAAAACTGTAATTTAAGGGCAGTTACTCATGTGAATAGTCAACTAACTTTTCGGCAAAATGAATTATTTAAATGTCTTGTCTTTTTTATCATTTCTGTTTCTGTAGTTTCTCTCTATCTAATACAGTTTTCAAAATAGCAGGAAAATAAGCAAATATTGGTAAAAAATTATCATTTAAGGACAATAACTCCTATAAGGATTCAACTGACGATATCGGTAATGTTGCCCTATTTGTAGATATTGTCTAGTTTGCTATTTAAGGTATCTATTTCTCTTGACTCTTCGGGTCAGGTGGCTAATAATTGAAACGAATTTGCGTTAGTGTGTTTGCCTATCCTGCAATGTGTTACGAAATTGCGATATTCCTATTTGCAACTCGTTAGGTCAAGGATGACTTTACTTTTTAGATGCTAAAAATGGAAAAGAATCAAAATGCAAAAGTGAAATGCGATTTTACAAAATACGTGCTTTTCTTTCTACTATTTTCATATAAAATATCAGATGAAAGTATAAAAATTTCCAATTGAAAAATTTAAAGAAAATACATTATCCTACATAACCTGTAAGAATTGCATATTCTGACATAACTAATTCACTTTATCTTACATCTAACTTTTGTCTATGATCACGCGAACCAACCTCAGGAGTAATCTTGTCAGATTAACGTACGTACATCTTTCTTTATAACAATCCATTACCACGTATTTTGACTACTTTAAATTAATGGTCCTACAAAAACTAGAAGCAAAAAGTAAAATAACAAAATACCCAACTTCAGAACGGAAATTCCCTTAACATGCTTAACAACTGGCAAAATCAAAAGCTAAAACACAACAAACGAATGTAAAACAAGTGTCAGCGCATTGCTTAATTATAAATAATAACGATCAAGACAAGACAATAATTCATGAAAGTCATGTTAAGTCCTGAAATTTATAAGCGAGAATAAGAAAACAAACATAAAAGTAAGAAGAAAAACACAACTCTTTTCCCAGAAAATCAAGCCTGCGTTGAATAACACAATTCTTAAGACACCCAATATCCCACGCTTGGCATTCACACAATGATAGTTGTTTAATCCCTCATTTGATTGACTCCAATATTTCTATAAATCAAAATTAACATCATTAGAATCTCACAAATGCTCTCTTCTTACTTATTTTTATCATATAAATTGATTGTATTTACCTTATTTGCGTGACGAATGTGAGAAATTTTACCTGTCATTTGACAACATACGTATGAAAAAACGTAGTAATAGTCTGAACCAATTGCATTTTTTCTAGGCTTCAGTTTTAGTCTTAACCCCTCCCCAAAAAGTGACAATAATACATTGAAATGTTTTACTTATTGATACTATACCTTTTCCGTATATTCTTTCAATTCAGTTGATTGACATTTGCATACGTAATTGCTTAACACCTACTACATACTATACAATGGCTACATCGTTCTGAGTTTTAGAGAGAGAAAAAAAAACTGTGCCTGTAACCTGTGATACGTAAACAGTATGCAACTAGATTTATTGTCTAAATGTGGATCTAATGTCATTGTTATTGTAATACTTCTACTAACAATCAAAAGTAATTTCCACTGCCGTGTTATTAAGAATGAACAATCACTTGGTCACTTAAAGAAGGAAATAGTCCAAAGAAATAAAAGATATACATTAAGTATACCAAAAATGGTAAGTCAAGTAATCTAACTATCTAAATATGGGTGTCTCATCACTGCTTACGGTTTTATTATCGTTTCTTTAGAATATAATAGTATTAAGCTGATCAAGTTAAATTTTTATCATGAGATATGCATTTAAGTGGATATTTATTAATATTTTCTAGTTATTTTACATCTGAAAATATCAAAGGCAATATTTACTTTGCAAAATTATTAAACAGTGTGTTGATAGACTTTATTTTAGGAATTCGATTTCTAACACCTGCATTCATGGCGTGAATTTTACACATGTAAACATCCTATTTATGGAACATAAACTATGTTTCAAAAGGTCTTTAAGTATATTATAACACTACGTTGTACTATTTCAAACATATTGTCATTGACAAATTCATTCAAGAAGTTCAAAATTAGATGTTTAAAACTCTCTTATTTACAATTTTTCAAATTAAAGTATTATATTTCCTGTTTCTATTCTTAAACAAAAACATTGTACATCAATGAATAAAAATACGTTATATAAGAAATATAAAAAATGTTGATTTCACATTACTAGTATATATTTCCACGTCATACTTTTCTAAAGTCCTTTATTTTCTCCACTATTACCACACCCTATTACCGATTATACATGTAAGTACTGGAGAAGCAATCGGTAAAACAGATACGATAAATGTTAGGTACGGCAATGTTATCAGTAAAACAGATACGATAAATGTTCAGTACGGCTATGTTATCAGTAAAACAGATACGATAAAAGTTCGGTACGGCTATGTAATCGGTAAAACAGATACGAAAAATGTTAGGTACGGCAATGTTATCAGTAAAACAGATACGATAAATGTTCGGTAAGACAATGTAATCGGTAAAACAGATACGAAAAATGTTAGGTACGGCTATGTTATCAGTAAAACAGATACGAAAAATGTTCGGTACGGCTATGTTATTAGTAAAACAGATACGATAAATGTTAGGTACGGCTATGTTATCAGTAAAACAGATACGATAAATGTTCGGTACTGCAATGTTATCAGTAAAACAGATACGAAAATGTTCGGTACGGCTATGTTATCAGTAAAACAGATAAGATAAATGTTCGGTACGACAATGTAATCGGTAAAACAGATGCGATAAAAGTTCGCTTCTGCAATGTTATCAGTAAAACAGATACGTCAAATGTTCGGTACGGCAATGTAATTGGTAAAACAGATACTACAAAAGTTCAGTACGGCAATGTAATCGGTAAAACAGATACGACAAATGTTCGGTACGGCAATGTAATCGATAAGACCGATTAGACAAATGTTTCGAAATGACCTGTAGACAGGTTGATTCGCATTTTCTTGTTTACAGATTGGCTAATACGAGGGAGATAATTTGTTCTGTCCCATGGCTGAGCGGGAGACAATATTTTGAATGTTACCCTCTCGTGCAAACCAATAATTTTTTTTTACATCAAATAATTAAATACAATGCTCAAGTTCTACCTTTTGGCTAAGAACTTTTTCATACACTGTCAAAATAAAAACATCTTGTTTCACTTTTGTTGATTTTTTTAATAGCTGTAACGTTGTTATGTACGTGAAGTCATAGTAAAATACTTATAATTTAAAATTCAACAGTACATACAATAATGATAGGACAATTAAATAACACATAGCTGAGAGGGTGACAAAGCAGATTGAAACCCCCTTAAAAACATTGTCAACCTTGGCTTCGGTTCAGTTGACAAAATTTTCTCGGGGTTACAGTTTGCTCTATCACCCTCTCATCTATGTGTTATTGATAATAAATGTTTCACGTATTGCTAATACAACAGATAATGCGATTTTCAAATCTGATTATAAAACTTTACTGTCCATTCCCTCAGGCAATGTTGACCTTAGTTTGAATTCGCTATTTTTTAAGGTCTGTGTTGGTCATATTGCTTTTCAACTGTTGCGTTGTTATACATCATTGGCTTTCAGATAATCGAATTTGAGCTTTCCTGATGAAATGAAATTCAGAAAATCGCTTCGGAAGCATGAAATTTATTAACAAAATAATCACTGAATCACTGTTCACTCGTTTTAAGGAAAATTTTCTCAATGATAGTATTAAAAACTGCAATTAGGTCGTCGCAGTTAAGGTTTTATAAAATATATGTATACCATATGCTACCTTCTTATTAAAAGAGAACAATGTTTGTTGTTTAATTACTGATATTTAGATAGTTGTATTTGCTAACCGGCAAATACTACCTGCAATTAATGTCAATCATAAACAATCATAACGATTGAACGTCTTTAGTATTCAAATGATTGATAGTCTGTTCCTAGATATCATAGAATTGTTCCGATCTGTCTTCTAATATATAATTCTTTGCTGAAATAAATAAAAAAAACTCTTTTTTTCAAGGATAAGGAATTAAAAAAACAAAGCAACCCCTACCTAAACCTTGTGATACTTACAGATCAGAGCAAAGATGAGCATTTTATGTAATTCTATAACGTCTATGTAGTAAATGCACGATGTTGAAGGGCTGCAAATGTACCAGAGCGCTTTCCGCCAAATGTCGGTGTGCAGTAATGCTGGACTGCAAGTGTGCGATGCTGTTTTCTTTCAAGTAGTCAATGTATATTAAAGGTTGATTGTCAATGTGATAGGCTTCAGTCCGTCCAGTAGTCAATTTGAATAGGAGTGCGAGATTAGAGTGCGAGAGTGTCCTGCGTCTAGAAGTCATTGAGCATTGATAGGGTCTGCAACTGTACGAAAACACACT
>CM034351.1:88839368-88852585 GCA_019925275.1 Mytilus edulis | reverse complement strand
TATGAAAATTTGGCCTTGTATGTATGTTTCTTTTTTTATCTACTGGTAAATCACATCCGAAATGAATGACAGACGGACATATATACAAAACTTAATGAATAATTGAAATCAAGATATTTGCGTTATAACGCAAAGGTTTGCGTTATAACGCAAAAGGTTTGCGTTATAACGCAAAGATAGGGGGAAAATGTGTGGCGCTAATACGCTTCCGTATCAAATTACCGTCTGATGGTGTCTACATTTTGGGTATTCTTCCTATTCTTATGTTAATGGTCATAAAAAGAATATATTACTATATAAATGTTTTACCAATTGTTTCTAAATAAGTCAGAATAATAGATAGAGTACATCTACCATTCATAAATTGATCTCATGTTGAATAAACAATACACCATACAAACAGAAGATTTCTTGATTTAAGAATAAGAATCAGCTATTCCTTAAGAACACAATGACACTTTTGGTATTATATCTATTCCTCGGTGTAGCGAAATCACCAAGTTGAATTATTTAAAGCCTCTGATTGACGCATTGTAGTTCCGATCATCGAACATTCTCACTACCTGCAGATTAACCAGGGTTTATATATGATAAAGTTATCCTCTGTTTATATACTACGTGAATTAAGTATTTTCGAACTAAACTCTTTTTCCATACCGTTATCAAAACTCTACTCACCTTTTCAAGAGGTGCAGATCACTCAATTATTGATACTAGTTCTGCTAAGTACAGATTGGATGCAATTGACATTGTAAACCATAGCCTATACACACCAGTGAAATACTTCCAAAAATAAAAGAAAATGTACATTTTTATGTAGAATTTGCTAATAAGGTTTTGAAGGCCATCATTATTAGCAATATTTTCCCACCAAAAATCTATCCAGAAAACATTAGCCGATAACTTCAAAGATAAACTGCACCTATCATTTCTTATACCTATACAAATCCTTTGGATTCCAAGATTTTTAACCACAAGAGAATACCAGATAACTGCTGATATGTAAAATCCAAACATCGCAATAATTCTTGTATATCGTTCCCATATACAAATGTTACCGCTGGTCATGTACTTTGTGGAGACCCTCGCATTGTATTCAATGAACAGTTTTGAAAGTTGTTACAGATGGTGCCACATGTGGAGCAGGATTTGCTTACCCTTTCGGAGCACATGAGATTACCCCCAGTTTTTGGTGGGGTTCGTGTTGCTTAATCTTGAGTTTTCTATTTTGTGTTTAGTGTAGTATTCATTTGTCTGTTTGTCTTGTTTCTTTTCTAGCCATGGCGTTGTCAGTTTGTTTTTGATATATGAGTTTTAATATCCCTCTGGTATCTGTTGTTTCAAGGAACCATTATCTGTGTATGTTTAGTTTCTATAGAATATTTTGTAAAACATACCTTGAAGTTACATGATTTCTTAAGCTTGTACAAGGAAAACAAGGGATGGAAACTTGATTTCCAGTGAGGGTTATGTAGTAGAGAATTGATAAGAAGTAGTGGATTCGTAAACGATAATCAACGAGCGACTTTAGTCTCTAGCTTAACCCATTTTTAGTAAAACGACTATCTGTTTCATGATCTGACAATGAATCAACGGAATTTCATAAAAAAAAATCGTATTTTGTCTTTTTTCTTCTTTAATAGCTGGAAATGATTAGATCCACACGGTTCACATTTATATTTAACTTAATACAAGCTCAATTTAACTTAAATGTGTTGTTATCTCCCCTTTTTATTACCAGATTTTATATTTGTAAATAATTATTTCATTTAATGTTTAATCATTAAAAATATTTAAAATTGATTGGATTTTAGTATTTATAATCCATTCAAAAAGACATATAATTAATATATGGAATTTTAATCTTTTTTGAAAAGTTAAAAAAATAATTACCAACATTTGGAAACCTTTAATATCTACTGTTCAGCAACCTAATGAGCAAGTCAGTGTAGTGTCAATCTCCCATGTAATTAAATTTACAACACACATTCAAAATGACTAAATACATTTAACATGAATGTAGTGTAAATTTCACAATAATACCACTTCATTAGACACTAGTTGATGATTAAAATAGATACAATCATTGTTCTGAATTGAAACATTATATATAAATTTTGTGTAAACTGGTTCCCTTTCATTATGTTTTGAATATTTTAACGTTATTTCATTTGGCATCCATCGTCAATCAGTTAATTAACTAGTATTATAGTGGGAGATATTATGGATATAATTGTACAAATCATGATACAAGCATGAAATTTGGTATATGGGTGGACAAAATGATAATTAAAAAATCAGCTGCTGGCCATAAAAAAATCTCATTTTTTCAAGATGGCCACCGCTCATTTTGCAAATGGCGTCATATCCAATTGTTTACCTTTTGTAAATAATTTGAAACCTGTGTAATAGGTATAATCCAATGTCAGTTTTGATAAAACTTAAAGTTAAGTTCCTAAATAAAGGCAACAGTAGTATACCGCTGTTCAAAACTCATAAATCCATGGACAAAAAACAAAATCGGGGTAACAAACTAAAACTGAGGGAAACGCATTAAATATAAGAGGAGAACAACGACACAACACCGAAACGCATCACACACAGAAACGGACCAAGCAACGACGAAAAAACAATACCTACATGAAGAAAAAGAGTGACTTCCGGTCCCAAGATGGCGGCATAATGTTGAAAATGTCAATTTTATCATTTTTATCAACTTAACAAGAGCTATTACTAACTTTTTATGCCCCACCTACGATAGTAGAGGGGCATTATGTTTTCTGGTCTGTGCGTCCATTCGTCCGTCCGTCCGTTCGTTTGTCCGTCTGTCCCGCTTCAGGTTAAAGTTTTTGGTCAAGGTAGTTTTTGATGAAGTTGAAGTCCAATCGACTTCAAACTTAGTATACATGTTCCCTATGATATGATCTTTTTAATTTGAATGCCAAATTAGAGGGTTTACCCCAATTTCACGGTCCACTGAACATAGAAAATGATAGTGCGAGTGAGGCATTCGTGTACTGGGGACATATTCTTGTTTAAAGTTCAAACGCATATATAGTTTGTTTAGAAAGACAGGTTTCTTATCTTATAATTATCTGACAGTTACCAATACACAAACATGTACACGGAAGGCCTGAACGGTAGCATTTACAGTTACCAACACAGCTGAATTTCTGGCATCCGCATTTAAAAAAAACTCATGACACGAGGATCAGCGGCCAGCAAAGAAGTCCATTTCGGTTTCCAATTATCATTGGGTTTTTTCTTTAACCCAACTCCTGTGGTCATGACTTGGTACACGAACCTGTCGAAATGCATAAATCCAGACGAGGCCAAACATGTCCACCTTGATATATGCTTCTCCTTTGATGTGCAACAGAAGATTAAAATCGTTTGCAAGGAAGCAGCGGCCTTATGATGCTATTCCGCCTACCACAGGTAATGATAATAATTGTGTGGTAGGCGGAAAAGCATAATAAGGCCGCCGCTTCCTTGCAAACGATTTTAATCGTGCCTCCTCAACAGCAAACGGTGATGTTTCCGTACATGATGCAAACAAATACTTCTATGATGTCGATGTCTGTGTCTTCATACAAAATCGGGCAAACATGTCTGTTACATCTGAGAATATTCGATTAAAGGTATGGTTCCAACATCGCGTTCACGACTTATTATTCTGTGTTTGTGTCTAATCAATTGTAAGATAAGAAATTAACTTGTTGGTCTTACGTACAGTCAGTAAAAATTACCATTTGCAAATTTCATTGCCATGTGTGGATGATATTTGTTGAAGGGAAACCATATCTTGGAGATGGATGGGTAACCATCGAGCATGATTTACACGATCAAGACAACATTGGTAGCATGCTTTATATGGACTGTTTGTAAGTTACGATATTTGACTTGTGAAATGAGCGTACTACCGAAGGAACATGAAGTTCGATATTCATAATTTAACGCCAGAAATTAAACCGTGGTCGATATGACTATCTTTCCTTACACCCGTTGATCACAGTCATACTTGAACGTCACAGAGTCATGAACTATATGTTCTGTGTTAACGCTTTCATAACGGCTAGCATTATCAATATTAGCAAACCACATATGCAGTTATCTGATGCGCTTGTCTATTCCTAATTCTATTTGAACATACATGAAAAGCATCTGATATTCTAGGTGTTGCAATATCGGCTTCAGTGGAACACATGTCTATCCACTATCACGCAATATATCACTCAGAATTTAAAAATAGTCACCAAAGGCACCAGGATTATAATTTAATACGCCAGACGCGCGTTTCGTTTACATAAGACTAATCAGTGACGCTCATATCAAAACAGCTATAAAAGTTAAACAAGTGCAAAGTTAAAGAGCATTGAGGAACCAAGATTCCAAAAAGTTGTGCCAAATACGGCTAATGTAATCTACTCCTGGGATAATAAGAAAGTCCTTATTTTTTGGGAATTTATTTAAATGACCATATAATTGATGTTCATGTCAACACTGAAGTGCTGACTACTGAGCTGGTGATGCCCTGGGGGACGAAACGTCCACCAGCAGTGGCGTCGATCCAGTGGTGTACGGCACCATAATTATAATGTAATACGCCAAACAAGCCATTTTAATGTTCAATCCACAAAACACGACGATTAACTGTTTGCCCGATATTTAGAAAGTTAACCACCTTTTTCATCTTATCTATCGAATGCTTGATCATTGCAACTGAAAGGGCGTGTTTTCAAACAGTGGCATTAAAAGCAACATGTTTTACTCGAATAGAACCTAGATGCTGAGAGGAATGAATGACGATCAAAATATTTTTAAGGAATTCAAATCCTCATCTGTTAGATGAACTACGATTTCCATCATTGTGCCCTTGCAGTGCGTGTAATTCGTTGTTTACTAATAAATAGTTTGCGCATGCGCGAAATTGTTAAAAGTATGTGTATCATAACCTTAAAAAATTCATAACATCATTAAAAATTCAAAAACGGTAAGCATGTAATAAATAATTCAAATGTTTGTGTGTGATTTTTGTAACATTTTTACGCATGCGCAAACCAAGAAAATGTCAAATATTTATTTCTAGTATAAATGTCACATGTTAAGAAGGTATCCACCAAACCTGGTAATGTTTTGTACTCAGAGAAGATCAACTAAAACGTTTTCTAGAAAAATAAGTATTTCAATCTGGAAAAAAGCAGCCATTTTAGAAAAGGTGGTGGCCATCTTGAAAAAATGAAATTTTTTTATGGCCAGCAGTTTTATCTTAAAAAGTATAAAATAATGATGCTTCGTGCTAATTTTCATGCTTGTATCATCATTTGCACAATTCCCTTGATTTTTCTTGCTAATATCTTCCACTATTATGTGTGGTACGCATTCTGAAACCCAAGCAGAATTGCTTTTGCTACAAATGTACAATATATAATCATGTCAAATTTGCAATGTAAGCTGTTCATAGCCGTGATCGTCTAGTCGTAGGTACCGAAAGAAATTACTGTGATATTAACAGTGCCAAGTTCAAGCCTAGTACTCGGAATGATTATTTTTTGTTATGTTTTTCTCTACCAAAATATAGTTTTTAATCTTAGCGGTATCTATATTTCATTTTTACTATAAAGTTGACGATTTTGTTTCTGGTTTTACCATCAAAGAAGTAGTTTTACAGTCGTAGCTTATCACACTTTATTTACATAACAGTCAGTTAAATGTTGATGTATATTTGGACCGTTTATAATCAAACAAAGAAAATCTAAGTGATCATAGTATGATATCTTTATAATCCTAAAACCAAAAGTAAGCATTTGCTATGATGAAAAGGGAAAGGCCTTGTACGTTAAAAGTGATAAGTGTAATGTGTACATGGATGTTTATTTTATCACGGAATTGTACTAATAAGTAATATTTACAATTCTTTAATTTCATAGTGTTTATATATTTTATTCGATAACAAAAAGACAGAAATAGTTTATTGACATAGTTATACGCTATAAGAGTGATATTTAAATAATAATCTGACGTATGTACAAAATTTAGTCCTGCTATCTATGATGAGTTTATCTATATCAGCACTCGTGGTCTAGTGGTATCATACATAGACTACAGACTTTACTGTCGAAAATACGCGCGAGTTCGAACCTTTCATTACTCACTCGTTTTTGAGAGGATAACGTATCGGGAGTTAAAAGTTTATTATCTTACGTTTACATGGTGGTCAATGGATTCTCGAAAAATAATCCACTGTTAGAACAATATACTGACGTCAGAGAAATGGGTTAATTCTTATACGCAATGATATGTTATGTGAAATTTTGTCTATAGTAATAAGCAGGATAAACTTAACTTGTGCCTATTATTTTTTTATTTGAAACAAAGATAAATTCTGCACTAAAAAGTGCAAATTTAATAAAGACCAATAGAGGAAACACCATGGTGGTATTACAACTTTAGTCAAGGGGTTGCCTTGATTTGCTGTGTGTCGTAACTTTTAACTTGTTACTATATGGTATTAATAGTGCTCACGGTTGAATGTAATTTAATCATTTATATTTTTATCATGTGTTCGTTAGTGGATAGTTCTCTCATTTGCAATAATGCCATATTATTTCATATCAATTTAAAAATAATAAGGACGTTTAGTTTGATCACACTTATAATGCTTTTTCTGTTTGTGTAGCTTGATTTAAACCTATTGAAGATTTCTAGCAAACAGTCATTTATTATTATTTTTAATATACTGTGTCAGGTTTCTATAAAAATATTAGTGGTTACTGTTAGTTCATGTTTTTATAAAGTTTAACATAAGAATTTATTTTTACAATATATATCCCTCGACATCTTAATGAATGAATTATTACTATATTATTTCAAAAGGTGTTGTTTGCAAATTATAATCAAAGCATTAAGTATCATCTAATTTTGATATAACAACCTTAATCATTAACGTTAAATAATAGGTTTTGCATAGGATAGGTCAGACAAATATATTTACCAATGGTTTACCTTAACAAGCATAATGTTTTGTCTTTCATCTTGTTATCAAATTACATCAAATACTAAGTCGGTAGGAATAGAATATTTTTATTATCTAATTCATATCGCCTATCTATGTCAAGAGGACTATTATTATATTTTTTAATAATTTGGAAGGTCTATTTTGATTGGCTTAAGTTTATATAGCAAAATGACTTGCATGTGTTCTAAAATTGTGAATGAAATCAAAATTCGTGCAGACGTGTATAACATGAGATGCCAATAAGGCTTAATTTCAAACACAAAAAGATTACTATTAGAAATTCAATAAGGTACTCAGCGCATAAATACATGTTTAAAATTATTTTTCAAAATGTGTGTTATACCGTATTGTTTTCAATAAAGATGCCTACGACAGACACACTCAGTTCATCTTCAAGATACACCATCTACCCGGCACTATACATCGTAGCACGTGTTGAAACCCTAGATAAAGCCGACAAGAAAATGCATTACTGGACGAACAAAACATTCACTTTTTATATAGACTAGTTGGAGTGGTCTAGGTCGCTGGATATACTGCAGGCGGTATTGTCATAATGTCTTGATAGAAGCAAGCCGTGTTGAAACCCAAGATAAAGCCGACAAGAAAATGCAATACTGGACGAAGAAAATATACACTTTTTATATAGACTAGTTGGAGTGGTCTAGGTCGCTGGATATACTGCAGGCGGTGTTGTCATAGTGTCTTGATATAAGCAAGTGTGCATGGGAAAAACAAAAAATGAGAATGAAGACAAGAAGACATTGTTGAGCTTAATTTGAAACGAATTATATATAATTAATAGTGTAAGTTCTGTACAAGAAAGTCTATCCCATGGAGAATGTCGGTCGTAATTTTGTCACATTAAAGACGTATTATACCATACTTTTAACAATTATCAATAATTTGTTTGATCACTATTGATAATTATATTTACCAAACTCATATACTTCAGATGGATCGTCAGTATATATCTTCTCATATAATTTTTTTAGACTTTGCCAAAGTGAAGATTTGTCAGTGCTTTTTTCAAAAATTTAATAAAAAGTATTGGTCACCGTGCTATTTTACAAGCAACAAGTCGTACACAATTGCCACAATTTATATAGATTAGTTATGAAAATACTCATTTTTGTGAATAGAAAGAAATCTATGAGATAGAATTTTGAAAAAAATATGAAAAGATAGGTATTTTAATCTGTTTTAAGAAAATAAAAAAATTAAAATGGTGTCACCTAACTTGTTTTATTGCTGGATGTGAAATATCAAAATGTCACGTTCGTTAAAAACTACTATCATTGTAATATAAGAGTTATCTCCCCTTAAATGTTTGAGTTGAAATAAGTTGAAAAATTGATTCTAGAAAACAGCAATGTTTGGTTTTGTTTAAAAAAATTTGATTATGCAATAATTAACTTATTTCTGTATAGAAACATCAGTCTTAAACACACATTGCAAACCGGTCTCAAAAATAGAAGATTAAGGCGAAAAACTAGACCGGTTGTATACCGCTATGGTAAGTCCAAGATGTCGGTATACAGTGAATCTACCCTAAAGCAATGTTATATACTGTGTATTATCTTTTGTATCAGTTCCTTGAAATAAAAAAACTTTATGTTGACATATTTTATCATCACAATATCTCTATTTAAATTCTAAGATCATCATGAGCGCATAGCTAAACATGAAAGAGAGGGACGAAAGATACCAGAGGGACAGTCAAACTCATAAGTCGAAAATAAACTTACAACGCCTGGCTTAAAAAGAAAGAAGACAAACAGACAAACAGACAAACAATAGAACACATGACACAACATAGAAAACTAAAGAATAAGCAACACGAACCCCACCAAAAACTAGGGGTGATCTCAGGTGATCCGGAAGGGTAAGCACATCCTGCTCCACATGTGGCACCCGTGTGGCACCCGTCGTGTTGCTTATGTTATAACTTATTCATACAATATTACTGAAAATTTCAGATTGGAACTTGTCAAATTTCGCTTCAGCATATTGTTAATTTTCATATATGTTTTGCTCGAAATCATTCATGAAGCAATGTATCATGTTCTAGGGACATACTTTTCAAAAATAGACAAAAGCCAACAACATTTGATACACATATCGTGGACATCAATAAAATCGTTCATTTGTCGTATAAAAAACTGGTGTGCAAAGTTATTAATCCGATGACATTTATCGCATAATGATGTTTCAGTCCAAAAAAGTTATTTCATGTGGTTGTATTTTACGCCCTTATCTGGCTATTAATCCCTCGCGCTATCGGCCTAAGGCGTTTTGGTGAGCCTGAGAATATCAAAATTGTCTAAAGTTGGTCTGGAAGCAGGCGAAAATTTTGCTTTATGCTATTGTGTTTTGTTTCTTAACTATTATAAAGTTGGATGTTAACAGCACCGTTCTTCACAACGGCTATTTTTCTCACGGTAACTCAAAAAACTAACGCAGACGATTGCTGAATGGAACGTCCATGGTCAAATTAGACATTTGATATTCATGTATTAGAAGTTTTTAGTTATATTTCAAATGTGATACTTAAATCAATCCAATTCCGATCGAAACATTTACTATACCATACTTTCCGATTTGTTAACTGTTCAGTTTAAGTAAAAATATGATATTTTTTTTAAAATGTGATGAAACTTGTTGGCCACAATTATATAGAAAAACTTTGAAAGAACATTTGAAACAAATAAGTCATCTGAAAATGAAAAAAAAAATAATAACTATCTAAGACATGTATATTGTTCGGAAATTGTTTCGTTATTAAAAATTTGTAATCTCATATGAAGCGCGACCTGCTTTCACATGCAAAGTGTGATAAGTGTGTCAAAGGGTTAGAATATCAAGGGTAACAATATGTGAATCAATTTCATTTTGATAATAAGTCAAATTGTTGGTACTAAGAAACATTTCATAATATGATAGTACTACAGATCGTATCATATTTACACAGTATCTGTGGTTGTTTGCCTGATTATTTATGGTGATTATTATTAGATTCTTCTCGGATTCCTTTTTTTTTCTCTCTTAGCGGAATTAAATTGTTAATGGTTTTGGTCATTAGAAATTATCACAGACAAAGAAAACCTCGCGCGTCCACAATTTTTTACTCTCAACAATGGTTTTCTTTTTGACATTTTGCATATTAATCATTTTTTTCTTTATTTTCAGCATTTATGTCAAAGATCATTTCAGCGATGTGGGAACGGGTACGGAGGTTGTGGGGGACACTGTCCTCCAGGGAGAAGAAACGTCTGTTCAAGGTCAAGGGGATTCTGTATATCCGTGCGAATGAGATCAGGATAGACATCAAGTGTTTTCTTAGTGGACACAAGACTCTTGCTCAAACTCATTGTATTTATTTATGATTTCATTACAACTTATGGTATTCACTCGTTAAACAGTTAGAAAATTGTTGATATCTGTATTTCAGTAATCATTCATTATTTCTTAATATGATCTATTTATGTCAATGTTTCGTGTTCTTTTAAAATAAGTTCATCTCTAAAGAATGACAATACGCCTTTAATTATCATGTACATGAATACGCTCAAATATCTATAAGGTAAAAAGACGTGATTGATGATATATATAAGTTTTTCATTAGGTTTAAGGTATAATTTTCTGTATTGTTTTTACTTTCAGCATATTGAAATATCTTATCTATTCATTCCAAAATTAACTTTAGGTGAAGGTGTATCTATATACCGTGTTACG
Source organism: Mytilus edulis (assembly GCA_019925275.1). Lineage (NCBI taxonomy): Eukaryota > Metazoa > Mollusca > Bivalvia > Mytilida > Mytilidae > Mytilus > Mytilus edulis. The sequence goes on along the minus strand of CM034351.1, from coordinate 88,841,832 downwards.
TCATTAGCACACTATGTAACGAATTTATCTTACCGACTATCTTAACGTGTAAAATTTAGACTTGTGATATATCAAAATGAGCAAGCAGTCTCGGTTGGTAGTGGTGTTCCCTTTATAAGAACAAAACGGTACTGAGAAAAAAAATCTTAAAGGTTTCAACAGACGAAGAAATTGATGATTAAGATTGAAATAAATTCATAAAACACATTTAACCAAGTTGTTATTGTTGCATCTGCTTTTGTAGGATCAATGGAAGTAGTTTCTTAATGCTAATGCAGTATTGAAGACTTACTCATTTTGATAGGTCACTAGTCTAAATTTCACACGTTAAGATAGTCGGTAAGATCAATTCGTTACATAGTGTGCTAGTGACGTAATACGGCATATATAGGGTCGAGTAAATTCCATATGGGGATTCGAGTTTCGCTCTCACCTCAAATGGAATTTACTGACCCCATATATACCGTATTAGGTCACTAGCACATTATGTAACTAATAATACCACTGTAGCTTTTGTAGATGATAGGCGCAGTGATATTGTTGGCTTTTGCCAAAACTACCTCTACCCTTTTTTATTGGGAAAATATGCGTAATTTTCATCAAATTGAGAATCTTTAGAATAAACCATGAATTTGACTGAAACTTCATTTACAGACCCCATTTCAAGAGTCAAACCCTGCTTTGAAATAAGACCCTTTTTGTCAGTGATGATACATAAATAGACCCTCAAATCTGCACATATAGTAATTTTAGGCATGAAAAAAGTATAAATTAGTGTTTTTCAGTTCGAATTTATGCACAATTACTACTGAAACTGAGTGTTTGGGAAAAAAGTTAGTCTTTTTGGGAATAATTTTAAGCCATTTTTTTTCAAATTTGGGATTCTCCTCTAGGGGAAGAAGCCTTTATTCTCCATTGATTTAAGGCAAACAATATCACTGAGGCGTCACTCGATAACTCATAGAATAGACAACAAAAAAAGTGTGGCATCTTTTCACGAATGTTTCAGTCAAACATGTACTATTGAATTTTAGAATAAAACAGTATTACTGCTGTTTCTCATCATAACTTTAGTTATTACAGGGCTAAGGTTGTTTATTTGCGAGATTAAAGAAATTTATACATTTCACTTCAGCGGGTAGAGGTGCAGAGAATAACTGCACCAAATAGGTATGTTAACAAATGTGAATACTATGTATTTTTGTTTTATATGGTAAGTCATCGATACACATGTGATAGCATGATTATTGCAAGTTTCATGATATTATGAATCTCAATTTGTGTCATAGTGTTTAATCTCTACAGACTATTTTTCTTTAATATGCCTTACTTATGCATTTTCTTATTCATCATTGTTCTTTTCCGTTAAATCTGTACGACATATACGAGTTTTGTCTTTTATGAAGCGTTGCCTCAATATGCTCTTTTAATCAATTCGACACTAAGGCAGATAACAGAAAAATAATACAAAATAGCTGTAGTAAATAACGTCAGCCAATCAGAAGACGCGTTACATCCAAAATTAAATTATTACAAAATAGCTGTAGTAAATACAACATTAGAAGCTGAAATCTAAGCATGAGTAAGGTAAACAAAAACTGAAGTTTGGATAGAACAATAATGATGTATACAATTAATCGAGAAATGATGTTAACAAACAAGAAATGACGTACGCAAACAAATAAAACTTATATAAACGACAGAGAACATATGCACAAAAACGAAGGACACATAAAGAGGACAAAAAAACAAACTTCACGGAAATTATATGTACCAAGTCATGAATATAATAATTGTTTTCAATTCGTTCTGTTGGTTAATAAAGTCTTACGCTTGATGTTGTCACGGTGTATTGCCAACATCCTTTTAAAATTAAATTGAGTTTGTATTTTTGACATAGGTTTTTGTGAAGAAAAATGATTTATAAGATACCTTTCTTCAATTCGCCATACTTGAACAAAATTTATGAAACATAACTTCTTACATCCTCGCGCAAAGTGACCTTAAGCATTTGGTAATTCTAAACCGATCCCAAAAATATATTCATATTATCTAGGTGTTAAAGATATGCTTATCATTATCATCGATTTTTACGTGCGATTCGGAATCAAAAAGTGTTTACTGTGCTGCTTCTATGTTGTTTACCGTTGTATTTCTATCTACTCGTTTGGAGTACATTTACAAGTATAACCTATGACACAAGATCATTCTGACACGAATCATGATATTTACGAAATAAAGTGTGTACCTTGTGTTGGCTAATTCATGTTGGTGAAAAGGATAAACCAACACCTGTCTTAAAATATATACCACTATTCAAGATTCATTATAATCATTTTTATCAACAGGTCCATGAACATTTATTATCAAGATTAAAATTCAACCAACGTGAATATCTCGTGTATTAAGGTCATTGATAAAACGAAGAATCCTATTGAATAACTGTTCAAATGTTCGACCTAAT
>CM034351.1:88797979-88839268 GCA_019925275.1 Mytilus edulis | reverse complement strand
TTAGTAGAGTTTGATTTTGCCTGTTTTTATAGTTGATACATTTTTAATTTGCATTGGATCTTTTTCGTTTTCTTGAATTTTGGGTTTGCACATTCTGCATTAAGGTCGCTATAATTTCTAAAGTATTCTATCAAAGAGCGTGCAATTCAATGAAAGCTACGAGCAACACGAACACCCTTTAAAAAATATGTTATATAGTCCACTTGAATGCTATGTGGGTACTGTCATCGATTTTTTTTTTTTTTGTATTAATAAAACTAGTTTGAGCAAGTTTAAAGTTTAAACAGATTAAGTAAAACTCTAATTAAGTGACGAGAGGTCTAACTATTGAATATTTCAAGTAAAAACTCAAGCAAAATCAAGAATGTATACACTATTTGGTGTTATAAAACACATCATCCAATTTTTAAAATAAACAATACCAGAAATATGATTCATGAAATTTTGATCCCTCCTTCGTTTACGATACAAGCTAAGCTAAATGTCTTGTGGTCATTCCTCAAAGTGTTTTTTTCGATACGTTTTGCACCAACTCGGTCAATTGGTATGCATTTTTTTTTTGGTGCTTTTTTAAAATAACTTAATCGTAATTGTACGGTTGGCAGTACATATTTTATCATTTAAAAAGAGACAGAACGCAATTGAAATAAACACCAATATGGTCAGCATATTCTATTCTGGGATTTTGTATTTTACTTTATTGATGAGACAAACTTAACCACCACATAATACAAAAAGTTTTGTATTATCTTAAGCTTAAGAATATATATTTTTTAACCTGAACCAAAAAAGCTTAATAAAATGAAATATAGTATAATACCAACCTATGACAAATGCTACATAATAAACAATTACGACCCAAGATAAAAGTAATATTTCGAAATTATACCAACAAACTTAAGGACAACGAAACAATACAACATAAAACAAGCACCTATACGAAGCTAGGATTACAAATACTACTAAATAACAATTTTTTTTCTAAACATAGCTGAATTGAAATAAAAGCTGAAATGACTAACCTAAGCTGAACTTTAAAATAAGAGAGTGTAGTAGCATAGTAAAAGTAAACCAACAAAAAGCTGTATATTAAACATAAATCAAAGATTAACAGTGACAACCTTGTCTGTATATACCATAACAAATATAATACCAATGTATGCTGCATTTAATAAAAAAAAATTATAATGTAATTTGGGTTGTTGAGTGACAGAACATCAGTTATTTATCTGAAAGTAAAGTCGAGAACATTGAAATATATATTTTTTATAAATTCAAAGATACCAGAGGGACATTTAAACTCATAAATTGAAAATGAATTGATAACGCAATGGCTAAACAAAAAGACAAACAGACAAACAATAGTACACACGACAAAACATAAACAACTAAAGACCAGACAACAGAAACGAGACCAAAACTGGGGGTGATCTCAGGTGCTCCGGAAGGGTAGACAGATTCTGATTCAAATGTTGCACCGGCGTTCATGTTAGTGCATACCCAATGATAAGTCTTTTTCGCTATGTCCTATACAAAGACAGAAATATGGCAGTTGTTATCTATATAAAGTCCATTTCTATATATTTTGACGTTTGCATTTGTTGTATTTTAGTGTTTCAGTTGATCCGTTGTTTCCCTATTGTAGTTGATGTGGTTACTTATGTGTGTTACACATCTTGTTTTGCTGAATCGAATTATGACTATTAAACAGCAGTATACTTCTGTTGATTTTATTTAGTAAGTACGAAAAAAGACCAAAAGTAGGAAATCGATTTTCTCAGTCGTATATGTTATTTGGAGATAATATAATCCGGTAAATTTTTGAATCGTTTAAAAAAACAATTTTTAAAGGTTACCTATTCAATATTATAATTTTATTTGTAAACATGTTGATTTAATTATCAGTAAATTAAAAATTGAATTCATACTTGATATTTTTATACATATTTACGGTTCTAAAAACTCTCGATACCTATAACTTGGCATAACATACGCCTTAAGGTTATCTTTTTTCTCTGACTGTAATGTCGTCTTTACAATTCGAAGTTGGATATGGAAAAAATTATATCTTACATAAACATGATTTTTGTTATTAGTATTAATTGGCTTTGAACCAGCTGTAAGAAACTTTGAGTGTTCTCAAATCTGTACCTGAAGGTTGTTTTTTGTTGTTGTTGTTGTTGTTGTGAGGATGTAAAAACTACTTGCCATATTAGATTTGTGTATTTGTAACTAGTTTTTGTGCTTTGTATCGATTGGAGCGGAGTTAAGCCCTTATGAACTGATTTCTATTTTTTTTCTTATGTCATACTGTTACACCACTGTCAAATGGTAGGGAAGGGTTTACGATTTCAAACATCTTTAACTCCACCACATTCTTTATATGCATGTCTAAAATCAGAAGACTGTGTTTCCGTCAAACTAGGTAAAAATTTAGTTATTTTAAGTAAACTGTTTTATCATTTTCATGTCGGGGCCTTTTATAGCCGACTATACTGTATAGATTGTTTTCACTATTGAAGGAAGTAGTAATGCCTTTAATTCATAGCATCCACTTCATTTGAACTTTGGTGGATAGTTTGCTCATTGCTAATTATAACAATTCTTCCTAATTTTCAAATAAGTTGACAAATGTGTTTACTTTAGAATATTTGATATCACACTCTGAATGACAACGTTAACTTTATAACTAAACTGTTCTGTAATGAACGTATCTGTTTCCTTTTTATTGCTTACTATCTTTGCCTGTGGCTAACATTTGTGTCGTCTTTGTATGTTTCATTTCGTGGAAAAGGTCAATTGCTTACGTAATAATGCAATAATATTGCTGACATATGTCATTTTATGGATCTACCAACTATACAAGGTGTTATATTCATTAACTTATTTTAGTTTGATATTTATTTCAATCAGAACTTTAGAATAGCTACCTTCGCTAGTATTTGCAATATGGACTTGAACACCTTCTGCGTAATCAAAATAATGTACCTTAAGGAGAGACATCTAGTTCTAAATCGTGTTAAGCATTTATATATCACATTATTAATTCTAAATACATTATAATTATGATGTTTGTTGTATATTATTAATACGTAATAATGCAATCACATTGCTGACATATGTCATTTTATGGATCTACCAACTAAACAAGGTGTTATATTCATTAACTTATTTAGTTTGATATTCATTTCAATCAGAACTTTAGAATAGCTACCTTCGCTAGTATTTGCAATATGGACTTGAACACCTTCAGCGTAATCAAAATAATGTACCCTAAGGAGAGACATCTAGTTCTAAATCGTGTTAAGCATTTATATATCACATTATTAATTCTAAATACATTATAATTATGATGTTTGTTGTATATTATTAATACAGCTAGTTGTAATTTTACTAATAACCTGTTGACTTCATTTTCTCTATAAAAAAATATTACTTAATGCTACAAATTGCAATTTGGTGGAGAGTGTTTAGTTTGAGCTTTTGATTTTGCAATTTGATTACGGACTTTTCTTCTGAGTTTGGCTTTTTGTGATTTTACTGTTCAGCAGTACCATAATTGTTTTACTTTGTGTAGAGTATTTTGTAGTTCAAAATACGGGATAAACAAATTTCAAATGAAATGAAGGCAGAGAGACACATAACATCATAAGTCTTCAACAGTCAAGAAATATCTATTAAATATGTCGAGCCCATAAGAGTCTAGACAAGTTATGAATAATGTTTAAGGATAAAACAATATATTTGATATACTAGTTAAACTCTTTTAAGCATGAAAATACGTAGACATCACCATTTTCATTTCTACGTAAATGTTGCTGTTAAAATATTTCTACGGTAAATATTTATCATTCAGCAAAAAACAACTACTTGTAAAAAGTAATAATAATCTTGGTAAATAATCACAATTAACACCGTACAAGAGTAGCGTTATAAAGTTTTCAGGCGCTTAATAAATTGATATACAAAGTTTATTTATCATAATAATTTTGTGAAAAAATATTGCTAAATTATTTATTGCTGTCATATTGTCATCTTCGCTAGCCACGGGTTACGATCCACTCCCGCTCTCTTCTTAAGATAGCGGGAGTGGATCGTAACCCTTGGCTAGCGAAGATGTCATATTGTACGCGCATAAAGGTCTATTCTAACCTTTGTTCTTTGGTGTTAAAAATTATAAACGATAAAAAAGAAAATGTATGAAAAAAAATACCAAACTCCAAGATACATATAAAAAGGGGTAATCCCAAACTGTAATTTCTTTTAGGTGGATAATAGGGATATATTTCCTCAGGTATAGACGGCCAAAACAAAGATTTTATTATGCTTTTTCAAATATTAAAAGAATGAGTCACCGTGCTTTTTTAAAGCAATAAGTCGTGCAACAATTACCCAAGTTTGCACTGATTGTTCAGGACAAACACATGTTTTGGAATAATAAGTTATATATTAGGCATCTTCGCTAGGCACGGGTTACGATCCACTACCGCTCTCTTCACCCTTGGCGGACTGAGATGATATTTCGGAAACACAAGGTAAGGATTTTTATTGGTTGCAGTAGAAACTCGCTGCATCCAATCAAAAATTGCCTATAACATGATCACGTGTAAATGTAGTAAGTGTTTGTAAACAATTGCCACGTGTTTATTGTGCAACAAGTCTTTACATCACTAAACATACGACTATATTTACTGACAACTTGAATGTTTTTAATCAACTAATAGAAGTTTCTGTTTATGTTTCATGCACAAATGCATGAATGTTGACGTATATTTTCGTTTCCGGCTTTACCAAGTGGGTAGAATCTAGACGCTGCCGTGTTTTTACCTCCAAATTGAAGAGTTCAAGTGATACCATTGGTCAAGAATAATGAATTCGGAATGGGCGTGACTTTAATCTTCCGATAGATGGCGCAACATTGATATCACAAATGTTGCCTCAATCTGCCAAGGGTGAAGATAGCGGGAGTGGATCGTAACCCTTGGCTAGCGAAGATGTATATTAGGTCGAATTATCAAATATCAGAAGATATGTTATACAATATGCTTTTAAAAATCAAAATTGTTTCAACGAAATTGTTTCCTTGCAACAGGTAAAAAATGAAAATTTCACTGACATTCCAGCATGTTTTGCTTTAAGAGTAATCTCTCTTTAAATAGCTAATGGTTAACAAAAATATTCTGAAAAAACTCAAATATTTGGTATTTGTTTAATATCTTCGACAAAACTACTTATATTTCTTTATACAAATGAACTGTCTTGCACATAAATTGCAAAGCTCTGTTACAAAATGTTCACATTAAGACAAAGGACTATGGAAGGAAATACAATTCTTAATTTAGGAAATGCATTTTCTCATTAAGTAACATGTAATTTCTTAATTTGTAACATGTGTTCTTTCCATCCGTTACACAAATTTCTACATTTCTTCACTTGTGAAATGTAAATTCTTCAAGTGTAAATGCATTTTTTTAATTTGTTTACGTATTTTCTTCATAGAGGTTTCTCAACATCTTACGAACCAACGAAAATTGACCTTACCTGGCGTAACTTGCCGTATCGAGAAATGAGGAGCAATAATTTTGAACTATTGGCTGTGATCTTCTTCCCTTGGAAATGCTTTTTACATAAAATGATTATGACAAAAAAAATATTCTGGCTAAACTGATAAACTCAAGATAACAATGATAACGAAGGGGAAACATTGAAATAAATATTTGGAAACAAACCCACCAGATAACACTTTTAAAAGATGTTCTGTAATGTATTTAGCGCACATTGAGACTTTACTGTTGGGTGCTTTATTCTATGAGACAGTATTTACCCAAACTCACCCTCCTTTATTCGTTCCATATTTACAAAGAATGTGTGGATATAATAAATAAAAAATACTAAACTTGTGTCATCTCAATTAATTTTCAAGCCTTATACAAGCGCTAATCTCGTCGTGAAAAGCATAAAATACTTGCCGCAGAACGTTTAACATCCTCAAACAAGACGCGCCGATTGTTTTAACAACATTACAAACTGACAATGTTCATGTTAAATGGATAAGGGAGATAAATCGAATGCATATATTCGACATGTAAAAAAACGAAACTCAACGTAAGAATACGTAATATCCAAAAACAGAAAAAAAATGGAACACCGACTTGGTACTTGAATTTTATTTAGTTGAAAATGATTGATTAAACCTGGTTTTATAGATAGCTAAACCTTTCACTCCTAGTTTAAAGTCGACCTTATGTGTCAAGATCGCAGAAAGGTCAAGTTATGAATCAGACAACTGGTTTTGGTAGTAAACATAGTTTTCTGGTTTGAAATTTTTTTTACATTGTCTTTTCGGGGCCTATTATAGCTGGATATGCGGTACGGGCTTTGCTCATTGTTGAAGGCCATGTGGTGATCTATAGTTGTTAATTTCTGTGTCATTTTGGTCTCTTGTTGAGAGTTGTCCCATTGGCAATCATACCACACCTTCTTTTTTATATTTATCTAAAGATTTTATTAAAATGAAGAAGTAAGATACGAAGTGAGCGATCTTAATAATTGGATGGGAAAGAAACCAAGGAAGAAGACCATGACACAAACGAAAAACGATGGAACACAAACAACAGTCTACTTAAATTACCAGGGGTCGTCTCATGTGCTACGAAACGGTGAGCAAATCATGCTCCATCTGTAGTACTTGTCTTTTGACGTATCGTAAGTACAAATTACTTGAAAGTTTTGTTCGTCGAAGTCACAATCTGTAACTGTCAACGTGGATGCATTAGGACATATTATAATAATAATTATAATAAGAAAACAAGAAATTTGAGGAAAATCAATTATTTCAGCCGTATATTTGTTTAAGATAATGTTTGTTGAAAAATTGCTTACTTTATAAATTCTTATATCAATCTCTGATTAAATTGTTCATTTAAACTGTATCTGTTTCCTTTTTAATCATTACAATGCCGTCCCTGTGACAAACATGCGTGTCTTCTTTTGGATAAGGTCACGCAATAGTGCAATACCATTGATATCATATGTCCTTTCGTTAAGCTATGCACTTTACCTGGTGTTATATTCATGAGCGTATTTCATTCCTATATTAATTCTAATTAGCACTTTCCAATAGTTGTCTTGTTCGATATCATGTTCACTATAACATTGAAATCATTTGGAGTAATCAAAATAATGAAGCGTTGGCAGATATGTCTAGTTTAAGATCGTGTTTATAATTTGTATACCACCCAGTCATCTCGAAATACATAATATGATGTTTCTTATATATAATTTACTCAGAGTATATATTAGATCGTAAAAGTATGTGCGCACCCAATTGTTTTTTTCATTTTTGGTGAGATTATGTCAATATTGGTGATTAAGTTTCTCTCATGTTATTTCTTAGCTGTTTACAATGTATAAAAAATGTTAATGACGATGGAAAATTGTAGGAAATTCATCAGTTTTCTTTATTTTCATGAAATGATTTATGTTATTAATATTTTGTTGAATGAGTTCAAAAATCTTCATTTATATTTTTGATTTGATGCATTTTCAAATAAGGTGAAAAAAATTGAAAATACAATGCCTCTTATCCCTGAATAGCATCGATACTTCAATTTATAAACACTAGTGGAGAAACGGAATCAAACATTTTAGTAATCCCTTCAATTACAAATAGCTATTCTTAGATCGTTTATTATCACACATTATGTTCTTCCTAATTGAGAAAGTATTTCTTAAAGTAGCTTTTCTAATTGTTAAAGGCCGTAAGGTGATCTATAGCTTTTAAAATCTTAGTCATTTGTTATGTTGTGTAGAGTTGTCTCATTGGCAACACTACCACATCTTCTTTTTATATTCACTGTACAATTGGAATCAGTTCTCTTCAGGACTGTCAAAGAAAATGTATTATAGTATTACTCCAAAGAAATATATCAAAATTAAACCATTTTTTCTGTCGATACTTAGTCCAAATAGAAGAAAGGTTTTTATTTATTTTTTCTGACAAAACAGTTTTCTTCTGGAGTTACAAACCAGCCAAGTTATTTCAAACAATTTGAATATTTTGGAAATACAATTTCTTGATACTTATAAAAAGCTGAAAAATCCATTTTGGAAAGATGATTTGATACTTGAGATAGTCCTCAAAATAAACAAAATAACTTTCAATTTAACACATGACATATCTGGTAGAATGATGAAATAAAGATTGGAATCAATCAGTTGCATATAAAGATTGGATCAAAAAAGAGTTTGACTGATTAATGATTTAAAAAAATATAATATATGTTGTGCTGACTTAGTGAGAGAAAACGGCTCACTTTCACCCTCAGTAATAAACTCTTTTTTTAAATCCCAGAGAGGTTCAAAAGTCATGTATAACGTTAACAAAAAGAAAGTGAAACCTTCAACTGAAATGTGATAAAAGTTGTCATGAATTATCAATACAACTACGAATCGTAAAATGTCCATAAATTGCCCAGTTGTTGCCTTTTTATATTACCAATAATTCAAAATTTGAGTGGTTTTAGTACATAATGATACATCGAATTTAAGGTTCTTTGAAATAAAAGTTAAAAATACAAATAAGCGAGTTTTGGGTGCGAAGGGTACAAAATTCTACTTTTACAGAAGCAAATTATCATTTGAACAAACCAATATGATAGCAGTTAAAAATCATTAAAAAAAGAAAACTTATAAATAGAAAAATAATAATTTAGTCATAGTAAAAGCTATAGTAAGTTAATATTGACAACAGACACCATACATCCAGATATCATACAACATCTTCTTATATCTTCATATTGCGTAATTAAATATATGTGTTCTCTATCCACGCAGCCTTTTTCTTTCGATCATATTCTGTAATGTACTAAACTATGTCAGTACATTTAGGCTGTGTCTATTTAATATGTTGTATATCTTCTGTTTATATATCTTAGTATGCATTACATGTGTGTAACTGACTGTTCGTCTGCAAATACAAAGAAATTCATTATAAAAAAAGGAAAACTCTTGGTAGGACTGTCAGAATCTGTGCAAGGTACATTTGTTTAAAAATGCTCTGTAGTATAGCTGGTAGGATCCAAGTTCCAAGGGGAAGTATCCAACACTGTTCTGGGGTACAATGGTACGAATTTGTTATATGTTTAATTTCCATAACTGTTCTATGTAAGATTATCTGTGGTACATCATTTCAAAACTGTTGGAACTGTCTGAATATGTTCTAGGTGATTTAGTAGAATACACCTAATCGCTATTTATTCCATTCCGGATAAATTACACAACATTTTCATCCAGTTGAAGCTATCTAGGACTCTGTTTAAACAATGCACCATGCATGATACTTTTTAATGAGAACTGTTTAAACTACCGTAAATACTTCAAACAAAATATTTTTTTACTTCAATTTTAATTTCGAAAAAGTGGATCATAATCTATCAAAGTTTTTTAATGATCGCTTTCTAAAGTTTTTCCTCCCTCAGCTCACTACTGATGACCTCTATTTTCGGAGGCATGACCCTAACAGGGAGTTTCACGGATTGGACTAAATATCGATAAGGTGTATGGTTCCAAGGTAGAATTGGTATACCTGTTCCAGTTAATATTTTTCAAAATCTGTTCTTTGGAAGATCAGAGCATAACGGGTTTCTTGTAGAATTATCAGGATCTGTCACACGACAACACATTCAATAGCCGGTATATGCACAATTGTCAGAATCCGTATTAAGCTATATGTTTTAGAACTTTCTTAAAAAATGGTTTCAGAACAAAATAATTTTATGACAGTTCCTAAAAGACTCTAACATGGGTCTATACAGTTGGAAAGCAAGTCCTTGGAAACGTCCGTTGTCGTCAAGCTTTATCTGCAACAATAGCAGGGGAATTAATTAGGTGGCGCTACAGTCGTCCGTAACGTCAAAAAGTCCGCCAAATCAATCGGCTAAAAGATTGACGTTTAAAGTATTTTTTGCAACTTGTCATGCTTTTATTACAATTAAATTTTAAAATTTGTAGGTTTTGTGACCAATATAATTTCTTTACGACATACAAACATTACAAAAAATAGCTTGTTATTGCTATTCCTTTATCCTGTCAGTTCTAAAAAAAATTAGCCATCTTTTTTGTTCGCCAAAAAAATCGATTTTTCCTAATTTGACGTTTGCGTATCCAAATACAGAAAAGAACGGTTATAATCTTAAATGAAACCGGGAAACCTATTTCAAATTTATACACTGTTTTGAAGCCATCATTTTTTACTTTTATACATCAATTTTAGTGACCACCAGCCATGTCAATTTTTATCTGGTTTTAGCTACGTTTCTACTTCAAAACAGTAAAGTTTAGCTTCTTTTCATTGTACCTGTTTCAAAGTGCTCTAAAATACTGATTTTATTAAAGACATGAATGAAATTTTGATTAAAAGTTGTGGATTTTCACAATTCCATACGATACTTGTATTTTAAAGTAACTAAAACCCCTTTTGATCCCCTACACAAATTGACGGTGACATTGTTTTCTTTTTTCAACATACGTCATGTAACGTTTATAACAAAATATGTGTCAGGGTCATGTGCATAGTAAAAATTTACACATTGGAAAAGTGAAACAACAAACAAAGATCTTCTTTATTGCGTTGAAAGCTAAACGTCTTGGAAAATTCTGACAGATCTGACAAACTATTGATAGCCTACTGTATGGATGGACAAAAGCACAAAAATAGCAATAGAAAATGCATTGCAAAGAAAATTCTGTAGGAAAAAAACATATGAAAAAAGAAAATGAAGGTCAGTTAATAAAATCTTGCTTATATTATTATCTCTTTACTAAGTAAGCTATATTTCCATTCTCAATTTTATAGTAATAAGAGCAAAAACTAACTTATCAAGCCAAGTCAGCCAAACAAGAAGTTTATTCATAGAGATGTGTTCTTACAAAATTGAATTTATTCAAATGGCAAATTTTTGTCAAATTTAAGCATCTAGTGATCATTATTGAAGTAAAATGCACAAAATTTGTCCCACCAGTTTCATTTCATTTCCTATTACTAGTATTCAGGTAAAGTATATATACAAACTTTGTTTATAAATATGTAATTATTGTAACCTGTTCAAGAGAAGAAGCCCCATTTTTTCCAAAAAGTTTACTTTCATAATCTATAAAATACCCTGAGAAATAAGACAAAGGGCTACTGTGCAAGCTAATCTAATAGTTTAATTTTACAATAATAATGATTCTGAAATTCAAAATTGTGTCACTTTCACTTATAATTTAAAGCATTTATTTTTTTTACAGAATTTCTGTCAATATTTTTGGTATAAAACTTATAAATCCCTTTTTTGTATTTTACTGTTCAACTAACAAACATAGGCTTGAGTTTAAAGGCTCTCTTAATTTGAAGAAATTTGTTGAGACTCTTGGTAACACTTTATAGAATATAAAATATATATATGATCAGTACTATTTATTTAATAATTATATCAATGTTCAGAAAGATTATTGAAATTGTATAAACTATGTTTTATTGCATTAAATATAATCAGAAGTGTTTAAAAAAATTCTGCATGTAGTATATTTCATCCGCCAGATCTAATTTCTTTCAATATAGCTAGGTTTTTAATTTTACATGTAGGTGTCATTATCCACATTTCTGAATTGTTTTTTTTTTACTGCAGTAATATTTTGTCTTTTAATTAATTTAATATTTACATTTAATTAGTCCTTCTCTGAAAAATAGGGGGAAGTATCTCTTCTTTATATTATCATAACATAGTTATAAATCCAGTTTCGTTTATTTTCTTTCTAATTTTTGTAAAGTAAACTCCTTTTTTAAATTTTATGCATTTTGCTGGGTTTTTATTTTTGACTGGTGATATTAAGGGGAGATAACCACTTGCACAAATCGGCATTAAAACCACCGCTTCGGTTTGAAATCAATTTGACGTTTGCGTATCCAACATTCTATTGCCGAGATATTCACATCGAGTGTTTGTCTTAATGAGATGCTTTATTAAATTTAAATTCAGCCCATCATTTTTAGTTTCCTCGTAAATATTTAGATTTTTCGTTCAGGAGACTTGACAATTTTCACCCAAACTCCAAGTTTGCAGATAAAATAAAGAATAAAGGACTTTGATTTGATGTGTGAGCTTTGACGAGAATAAACTATGGATACTCAAGATTAGTTAGGTCAATAAGTTATTATTACGACAATAGTATTCAGTGAGTTAAAATGAGGTTTGTCTCATCCGTTTTTTTACTGAATTTTCACGGTCACGTGACTCTATTGTTGCTGATAAACTTGGGATCAAACCGTGACCTGCTTTCCAACTGTATACATACAAAAACTATAGTTTGAAAAAATATTTTATGCCAAACTTTTGTGTGACTTTTATGAAAAGGAAGATGTGGTATTATTGCAAAAAGACCACTCTTCACAGGACATTAAATGACACGAAAATTAACAACAATAGGTCGCCTAACGGCCTTCCACAATAAGTAAAGCCCATACCGCATAGTAACATATAAACAGCTCCAAAATAACAAATGTAAGACAATTCAAACGAGAAAACCGATAGCCTACTATCTGTACAAAAAATAAACAAAAACAAACATGCAACACAGAAACATTGACAACTATGACTTATTTTGCAAAAACCATCCTTGTTTCTTTCGACTTTCCACTATCGATTGCTTTGTTAACAATTTCATGAGAAATATTTACCTTTTGATTTCAGGTAACTGTCAAGAAATTGAATTTGTTTTCAGTGATAACTGTTTTATTAATATGGCAAAAATCAAACAGTAGAAACTGTGATTGAGAGCATTTTTATAATTTTGTTTAATCGAAATTATTTGATTAAATAACTATGGTTTCACCAATTCTCTCAAAAACATTATCCTGGTTGCATTCCTTTCACGTCATCTGTCTGTCACAAAAAAATCATATTATAGTTTGTAGAAATGGCATTATGAATAAGCAAAGCTTTTGAAATGTATAGCTTGTTTAAAGAATTTAAAATCTCTAATTGAAATTCAGCTGTGAGTTGAATATGTATATTATTAGCAATCTGCAATAATTTGTTGTAGCTACGTTATAATTCGCATTTATATATAGATACAGACATTTATATATATATATATATATATATATTTCAGAACATAGATTGACAATCAAATACATCTAAGTATTATGTTATTTAAGATAAAGATGCAGCCATATACTTCAAAACCTTCCTTATTTATTAATTTATTTGTTTTACCTCAAGGATAAATGTTATTATCTTACCACACAAAAAAAAACTTTGACGTGATAGGAGGTTGTATGATAACGTAAATTAGCATATCAGTTTAGTAAAAATAAAGAGAAGGAGTAAATCTTAGCGCTTTTTTTATAAACTATTAGGTGATAATATAGAGCGGATCTTCATAAGACTGACATCATAAGGAATACCATAGAATAGCCAATACATCAGAGGAGCGACATTACTGTTTCTGTTTCATATGCAATATAATAAATAGTTAGCCAGAGGGTTTGACAAGGATGTATTCTTCTGAAAAATGTTTCATTGTGAAACTGTGACTTTTTTTCTTAATAATATCCCAAAAGTTTGGAAAAATTGTTAGAAAATGGTAACATGATCAGAATTGGGTACTTTCAAATGGCCGTAGCAAAATAAGAAGTGCACAACCATATGATGTTTTCTTCGCCAATTATTTTTTACAGTCAGATGAAGACTAAAATCGGTTTACGAAAACAATATTTATTCTAGAAGTTTTTGGCTCCTCAGAGATGTACATCCTTAAGGAAAACCTAATAAAATAAAAATGATTCTAACTCTCTTTTGAAATTAGTGATCCACAGAAATGAATTTTAAACAAAACCTAATGCATACTTTTACGCACCCCTTAGCTAGACTCTTTGATTTAAATTGCTTGGCTAAACATATGTCTATTGTTGACTTACTAAACATCAATGTTTTATAGCTTGCTGTTCGGTGTGAGCCAAGGCTTCGTGTTGGAGGCTGTACTTTGGTCAATAATGGCTTTTTTACAATTTGTGACTTGGATGGAGAGTTGTCTTATTGGCACTCATGCCACATCTTCCTATTTCTGTTGATGTAATAACTGTATGTTGTTCTTTATGTATATCTATTGTTATATTTTGTGTGTGTGTTTTTTTATATATATATATATATATTGTGGTTTTATGGGTAAGGTTCTTTTGTTAATGGACTGCTGTACTGTTTATGTATATCTTGAATATGTTATCAACTATATATAGAAAATATCATTAAGTCAAAATAATGCATTTAACTTGTTCAAAAAGAGGTACGGTACATTTCCTCTATGCGTATTGAATTACAATCCTGGAACCTTTGATAACTATTTGTTTCGTATAAATTTTCTGACGTCAGACACACAAATCAATGAATGTGTTTGTAGATAGATGTTTTAGTGTTCTGATGTACCCATATTCTGACTATTTTATTTATTGTGTCTGTTTAGTTAACGCATCAATGTAAATATAACGAAATTTGATGAGACTGTCATCAAAGTGAGAGGGTTAGCGCTATAAAACCAGGTTTAATCCACCATTTTCAGGAATATGACAGTTCTTGTCCATTCGTTTTTGATGCGTTTTGTTATTTGATTTTGCTATGTGATTATGGACTTTCCGAATTAATTTTCCTCTAATTTCAGTATTTTTGTGATTTTACTTTTTTCTGGGATAAATATCATATAGGTGTTAAACATTTCAGTGAAAATCCAATTTTGATTCTTGGGGTTACACTATTGTATTGTGTGTTTCATGATTCGGAATGTTTTGTAAGGTGGAAATTTCGAATAAAATGTATTTCCTCCCAAAATATTACTGGAGCCGTTTATCACTGTTTTTTTAAAATTCTTGTATTTGTTTTTTTCGTCGAACATTGACTTTTCTACCTAGATTCAATCGGTCTGTTTTTTCCTCACTTTTTATTCACTCTAAGGTATGTTTCAACTCTTTAAAAGAAATTATCAAAAAGAAACAAACAACAGTATTATATTGAACTAGAAACACGATCAAAGCAAAGAGTCTTTCAACAACATACCTTAATTAAATAGGCACTAAAGGGCATCTCTCTCCCCTTTAACTCAATGAATGCATTAGAGTAATTACGAATAAATTGGGTGTGTGCATGGAAAGCCAAAAAAGGGGCACAAAAACAAAAACAAAAAACAAATACATTAAACAAAAATATTAATTAATCAATGATACTCCTGAAAGCCTTATCAAATTCATTAATACTTGCTCTTACTATAATTACAAAATGAATACTTCTAAGTGTTTTGATGGTTTGAATTGGAACTTAGGACTGGCAATGTACTTTGATAAAAGGCAGATGTAAGACAAAGTTTATATAACTAGTTTTCCATGAAATTTAGTGCATCCTCTTTGTTTGTTGGCCTACAATATTTATATGCATAAATATAGACTAGACCTTTCAGGTTTAAGGAAAAATATATATATACATCTAGAGAGAGGCAAATATCAATTATTGGTGTTATTAATAATGAGTTTGAACAAATATAGATATTAAAGACACGTGTAATGTTTTATGTAACAGAGGTTGATTCTTGTGTACTATTATTTGTCTGTTTGTCTTTTTCTTTTCGAGCCATCACGTAGTCAGTTAATTTCTTATGTTGAACTGTATTGTAAACTAACTGCCATCGTTTAAGTCAGATGACTATGAAAATAACACTTTCTTTTTCATTTAGCAAACATATCGCTTTCAAGCAATAGTTTATTTTCTTTTATGTTAATGCAATAAACCTTTTCAAAACGAAAACTGTTAACACATTGTTCAGTAGCTTATGAAATATCACGTTATACATTTTATGCGTTCGATGCACATTTCTGGATTGACCTTCATCAGGAAGCCGAATATTTGCAAGAGACTGATGTATAAGAATCGAAACAGCTGAAGATGTATCTGATTAAAGGAACATAAAATTGCCAAGTCCATTTAAAGTCAACTTGCCTTTTCTTTATTTTGAAACATTTACGAAGTTTTTACAATGGAACATTGCACATGACATTAAGAAAGAAATAAAAAAAGCTACTCTAATCTATAATTACAGTTTAAAAGATGTCAAAACAAAACAGAAATAAACAATAACTAATTTAAAAGAATGTGGTATTAGTCCCAATTAGACAACTCTCAATCCAAATCACTATAAGTAAAAAGTAAACCATTATAGGTCACAGTACGACATTCAACACGGAGACATGGCTCACATCGAACAACAACCTATAAAGGGCCCTAAAATGACAAGTGTGAACCGTTTAAACAAGAAATCGGACGGTCTAATTGTTGTCATTCATTTTTGTTCATGTGCTTTCTCTTAATGCCATTCTGTTTTCTTTGCTGACATATTTGTTTGTTTTTAAAGTGATTAAGATTATTATGTATTTTTGATATTTTACCTATTATGTCTGTAAGTTTAGTTCACACATTGTTTTCAATATAATGGAATTTTATGCGACTGTCATACTAAATAGGTTTATCTAGCTATAAAACCAGGTTTCGCTGCATTGAATACCTGTTAGTGACCTTCTGATGTCTTGTTCTATGGTCGGGTTGTTGTTTCCTTGACACATTTCCGATTTCCATTCTCAATTTTATTAATTTTAATCCACCATTCTCTACATGAGGATATATCTTTACTAAGTCAGGAATATAAAAGATGTTTAACTTTTCAGTCATGTTTGTTGTATTTCAGAGTAGATTTAAGACAGTAAAATCATACGAATACAATAGGATTTTGCAAATGCCTAGAACAAACCCTTTATAAGGAGAGAAAAACATATGTATATCTAGCATCATGACTTTATATAGTACTAAACCTATGTTCATTCACTATAACATAAAATGACAGACACAATAGAGTATATTATATTTGACTTGAAAGTGGTTAGAATATTCTAGTTTACACGAACATTTCCAGTCGGGATTCTACTTCGTCAAAATTTTCTCCCCATTACGCCAGTTCATTTCACAATCGTAAAAATGGAAGCCATTGTAGGGATGACGCGCTGCCAATTTTGCTCTTGAAAACCGATAAATTTATCTACATAGCACCATTACGATCCTTAAATGTCAGTTGTATTTTAAAAGACAAATGTATCAACTAGCTAATGAGTATCAGTTAATGATCTTATCTGCATTGGTTCGACTTAAAACTATTGTTTAATCGGTTGTCAGGTGGAATTTTCGAAAATTCATAAACATTTAAAAAAAATTCTAACTAATTATTTCGCGGAAGGGCAGACTAGATTTTGTTAGTGGTTGAAGACTATAAACCCTAGTTATCAAACTAAAAAAAATGTTGATTTTTTTTCGAAGATATGCATTTTCATCATCAAACTTGAAAGACTGTCGTCAAGTACTTTTAGTAAAAAAAAAAGCTATTCGAACACACCTACTCTGTTTTTGTGATTAATTAGTTAGGTATTTCACTTGACCCTTATATTTCATCTTCAAGTACTGTGATTTTTTTATGTTATAAAGTCAAAATGTAGCTTTGATGTATGAAAATGATAGAATCTGAATCGAGATGGTGTATCAAATATTCTTGCTTTGTAAGATTTCAAGATAAAGTATTCAACTCAAACACACCCTAACATAAAAAAAATGCACTCGATTTTCACTTTTCGATATTATTAGTTACACAGTGTGCAATTGTCCTAATACGAGAATTTATCGGGTCAATAAAATTCATATCGGGTGAGGCGAAGCCAAACCCGATATGAATTTTATTGACCCGATAAATTCCGTGTTAGGACAATTGAACACTGTGTAACGAATTTATCCTGATGTTGTTATATTACATATTATTATATTCAAATTCAATGTTAGGACAATATCAATAAATATATTTTAGATATTAAATTAAAAAAACGAGAAAAATAAAAAATATTATGACTACAAAGCAACTCGATCAATTGTTTTTTGTTTGTTTTATTAGGTCAATGGTATAAGGGAGATAATTCCAATTGACGTTATAAATAAGGGAGATAATTCCAATTGACGTGATAAAAAATTGTGCTGAAATTTATTAGGACAATATCAGCCAATCAAATTGCGAGAAATTACTCTAAATCAGGATAAAATTGTAACCCATTTTTTTGAATTTATTCTTGAGTCACATAATGAAAGGGCAGACACGAAAATTACTGAAGTAATAGATTGATATGTTCTCCGTCCATGGTATTTTTTTTTTAATCGGAGGTTATGCATTTTCGTCAACCAACTTGATAAATACCAATGCCGTCGACTTGATATCTAATTGTTCTTCCTAACTATGTAATAGATAAATTTAAAAATTTAAAGGTAAATGGTGTTTTAAGATAAAACACTTCGTTATTGAGAAGAAAATTGTCATTTGTTTTTTTTTATATTAAATTTTGTTTTTTACTATAGTAAACATTACAGTGACCATTTATCGCCTTCTCTAACAAAGAGCTTCGATTCTTTTGTTCTATTTCAACCGGGTTTCCGACTGGGTCTAAATATGATATCTATGTGTATCACCACGAAATACGAGTTTACGTTCTGGTAAGTAATAATATGCTTCCGCCACTTCCATGTATATCAATTGGTAAAAGAATGTTTTCCCGATCATTAAGTCAGGTCACGCCTAATCTTGGCAAAATAATGAGTTGTACGATCTTCCACGATCAATTTTGATTAAAAATGACCAAAATTATAAGTTTTTTAAAAATGTTATGTACTTTCAAAATAATAACATACTTTTCAATTGACAATATAAAGATTAAGTTTGAGTATTTCCTTTAAATTAGAATATAAGATAAGAAAAGTGATTTTTTTTTCTTAATGAAACACACTAGATGGTGTTTCGCTTTTGTTCTCGTAAAAAGTACTGCATTTTTCTTTAACTCAGTGCACAGTATTGTTAAAGAAGTAGAATCATTTTGATACCCATGATTGGTGGGTTTTTTTAATGGTTCCTCCTTTTTAAAAAACATCATATTCCTTTTTACATATTTTAAGTATAATGACACTTAATTGAATTCAGGATCAGATACCAGATCTTTCCCGATCCAATTGCAACGCCTGGCCACTGTATGCTCTTCTTTCACGGTTTTTCTTTCTTTCTAGAAAACCGAATGACAACCGCGATTTCTGATGAATAAAATGTTAAGCAGTGAAAATGGCAACCTAAATAACTGTCAAAGTGATGTAAAAATTAATAAATATATTCAAATTACAGGTACATGTAACTTCAAAATTTTTGAAAACTATAATATTTCAATTTCAAATTGTAACAGTGCATTCCAACTGTTGATTAGAATTTTAGTTCTTTCACAAACTAGGGTATCAAAATATGATTGAAAAAACACATAGATATGACATCAGGCGTATAGCACATTGATAACTTTGTGAGTCGATTGACAAAACCCGACTCAAATAGATCCCTCAGACTTTTCGACTTTTATTCAGATGATTAATTTTGATACTTTGCCAGCAAAATAAAGGCTTCTACCTCATCTCTCTTATCAGGTTTGTCGTTTGGATTGATTTTTTTTTATATTTTGAAATCCTATTTTAAAGCTTACTATTAGTTAGTATTTTCTACTTGTTAAAGTTGATACATGTCATTTGAAAGACTAACTAGGGCGGATTATTGGAATAGATTGTATACAACAATGTCATACAGGGGACATCATAAAACACAGTATATGCATAGAATTTCAAAGACAAAAGGAATAAATTTAAGTTATGCATCAGCTGTACATACGCGAATATACAAATGTTAGTTGATCAATTTGAAAATCTTCAAGACGAGAGAAAAAGACCAAGTACTAGTATGCAAGTGTATGTAGAGAATTAGATACAATCAACTCAACAAAATGTTATTGTTGACGACATCAATCATTGTCAATGTACGTTTGTAAGTAAAAATTTAAAGTTGTCTTTCTTTTCTCGGGTATTTTTTTTAAAATAAGGTTGATGAATAACATTGATCACATAACCATCTCCTTTGTATAAACTACTATCAGCGTCTTAACTAGTGAAACAATGAAGACAACAGTCTATCAAGTTTATTTACACAGGCAAATTTTGTTCACGTGAAATTAACGTTAAATTCACGTGAATTTCACGTGAAATATCTGATTCACGTGAAATTAACGTGAAATATTTCACGTGTAATTCACGTAAATTGAGCTTTCACGTGAAATTTACGTGAAATCTTTCACGTGAAATTCACGTTAATTGAGCTTTCATGTGAAATTTAATGTGAATTTCACGTGAAATCTCTTCACGTGAAATTAACGTGAAAAGTTAACGTGAATTTCACGTGAAATCGCTTCACGTGAAATTCATGTGAAATTCACGTGAAATTAACATGAAATTCATGTGAAATTCACGTGAAATGAGATTCACGTGAAATTCACGTGAGCAAAATTTGGCTGTGTACATGATGTTTTCATGCCGAAGACACATCTGGCTTAACCATGTTAACAATGCACATACATTTCTATTTATATTGGTGTGTTACAATGTCTTGTGCTAAGTTCCTTTATTTGAATAAATCATACAGAAAATAGTAACAAGTCAAGTGAATTATCCTGTGTCTTTATAATAGTAATGATAACAGTGATGGCGAAAATAGGAACCCATACATGTTCCATTGCAATAGGTCGTTGGGTATCTGTTATAATGGATGTCTTATCTAAAACGCTGTTCCTGTTAAATCAATGTCAAACAAAAAGAAACCTAATGAGTGACGGAATATGAATATGAATTTGAAAACAAATTGTTACACAATAAAAAGCTTTGAATATGTATTTGCCTTTGATTTTATACTCTTTGTGTAACATGGGATAAAAAGACATTTGGAGTTGAAATTCAAACATAAATGTCTATGAATTATGCCAGTTCTAAAACATTTTTTGTGTATAACAGTTTAGATAATTGGACAAACTATGCAAGATACGTTGTCAAAAATATAGTCTCCAAATAACAAAAAAACAAAATTACTTACATCCACTTCCTTTCAACTTTGTGGATAGTTGTCTCATTTGCTATAATTCTACATCTCCTTATGGTAATATAACACACGAAATAGACAAACAGAGATGGGCCAGGACAACGATACATTTTTGGAAGGAACACTCCCGATGAATGAGTTTAAAGACCCTAAAGATCTTTAAAAGTTAAAATGAAGTGGTCAAATCATTACTTGATCGCCGCATTCAATGGATGACAAAATGTATATTAACGATTTCAAACTTTAAAAAAAATATAGAAAAATCAAACTGTGTATGTGTAATATAATTCATGTATTTGTATATGATTTAAGTAATTTTGTAATACAAAACATAAGATATGCGTTTAAATTCTCAATAAACAAATGTGGCCAACTGAGAGGCTTAATAAAGGTAACACTACAGAATACGTAGAAATGACGAGAAACAACCATCATTTATTAGTAAAAGAATTATATTAACAATAGCAATTTGCAATACAGTAGTTTATAGATATAAGAAGATGTGGGATGAGTGCCAATGAGACAACTTTCCATCCAAGTCACAATTTATAAAAGTAAACCATTATACGTTAGTCAAGGTACGATCTTTAACACGGAGCCTAGGCTCACACCGAACATGTAAATTTTCTGCGTTTGGTATATATCATAAGATCAAGTTTAAATAGTTTTCATTTTTTTACATTTGATTGGTATTTTTGTAAAATTACATGAGACATATTTTTTTAACCATATCTATTTATAGAATAATGACATGTACGCATTTTTATACACGACTTGTACAGTATTGAGTCAATGGTAGTAGAATATTTAAAACAACACGTTATTAATTTCTTGTGTCCGAAGCGCTTTTCTGGATTTACCTTCATCAAGAACGCTCAAAGCCAAACATTTGAAATCCGGAGATGTATAAGTACCGAAACCGTAGAAATTGCAAAGCACTAAATCAACGTATTCAAACTTTGATTGAACGATTTCCTGAAAACGCATTGACAAAACCTAGTTTTGTATGATATGTTTCATGTGTTTAATACACCTTTTTCTACACAAGAAAATCCCTGTATCAAGGCAGAAATATGACAGTTGTTATCTAATCGTTTGATGTGTTAGAGCTTTTCATTTTGCCATTTGTTTATGGACTTCTGTTTTGAGTTTTCCGCGGTATTCTGTATTTGTTTATTGTTTTATTTTTTTATTTTTATTACAATGGTGCATGTAAAACTCTTCCTAGTAAATAATATAGTATAGAGGGGTCTTTGAAAATTTTTATTATTATTGTTTTCAATTTTTCATATAAAAGGTGTTTTTGTATTGGATATCACTGGAATTCAAGAAAGAAAACCTTATTATATCAGTGTATATATTTTATTTATCACATCTTCAAGTGCTGATCTTGTTGGTCATTGTATACATCAGTATACATCAGACAATAAACACTCCTCCACTAACAGAGTTTGATTTTTTATTCCAACAGCACCAGCAGACACAGATAAACATACAACCGGAACCTGCAGCGCCCGCTGAGGCTCCAACAGATACAGTTGAACTGCTTCTGAAAAAAAGTTTCAATAATAAGTTCGTCAATAGACATGTGAAAAAGGTTTTTAAAAAAATTATGAGGCTACACATTTGACACATTAAAATTGCAAAAATTCCAACTGATAAACGGAGAACTCCATTTCTGAATTAACATGTAACATCTGTGGCATTCAGTGTGGGATAAACACAAATAGCAAACGTAATATTCAGCTTAATAACCATCGATCATGATACAAAACCAACAAAAACTGTCCTCTCACAAGACATCTTCGCTCAAAGAAACATCCTTTTGTTTATGTTACTCTTTAAATCATACGTGTAGAAGTGAACACTTAATGGGACACTACGGCGAGAAGGAGAAGAGAAAACTTGTAGATCAACCCGCTTTAAAACCTGATGGGCTTAATGAAAAAGACAAGAAATATACAGGGGAAAAAAGATAAAGAATAATATATCATATAGCATCGTTCTTTTAATCCTGTCATATTGGGTAATGAAAATTGCAAACTTCAACAACTCGTGTTATGATGAATATTTACAGGAATTAATTTTCAAGGCAGCAATATACATGTACAATGAGCTGCAAAAGTTTCTTATCCACATCATGTAGTTCTGATTCCACCTAGATAGATGCATGCTCGTTGTAGGTGGCACGGTAGTATTTCCTGGCCCATAGGGGATAAAAGATAGCCTTTTTAGAATTTTCACCACTTTCTAACACTGCAAAAAAATTCTACATTCACAGTTAACTGAAGTACTTTCATTTTACTATTCAGAAATGAATTTGAATATGTATCATGACAGTTTACTTTTTTTGCTTTTTTGAAAAACCTATCGCCACTGGTACTTTTAGGTCTTTTATGGTGCAGTGAATACAAAATTTAAAAAAATTCTCAAAAATTCATTTTCATCTGTATGTAAAATTATTTCATATTTTTCTACACCTGATTCATCCCTCAGTTTGGGAAAGTAAGTTCAGTTGATACTGTATTGATTGTCCAATCACACTATTTAGATACATTAGCATAAGTAGGGTACACAAAAGAGCAACCTAAATTCTGGAATGCAAATACTACCGTGCCACCTGTAAATACCTATATAATCTACGGCATTTGTTGAAATTTTAGAATTGTACAAGCGTTTTGTGTTCGTTTTTTAATTGTATAAGATTCTAGATCGTTATACTTAAATTAGAATGGATTTATATATATGATCTATTTAACATCAGAATCGTACTGATGAAGGATATCTGTTACCCGCAGTATTTAAGGACAATTACATTAAATGCTTCCTTCTTATAATATTGGTGTTGTATTGAACATTTTCTAGGCGTTTGTATTAGTGGAGTGACAAAGTCGATGAATTTTCAACTTTAATGGACCACCCTACCTGCAGGCTAAATTATACATTTTTGGATAGAGAAATGATTAAAGTTTAATGTTTGCCTGGTCGTAGAATCGAAATATGGTGCATTTTTTTTAATTAGGGGTTAAAGTGCAGTGGTCGATTTTTCACCGAAGTACATTTATTTCACACGGGGTTATGAACAATCAAA
This sequence comes from Mytilus edulis, assembly GCA_019925275.1. Lineage (NCBI taxonomy): Eukaryota > Metazoa > Mollusca > Bivalvia > Mytilida > Mytilidae > Mytilus > Mytilus edulis. The sequence continues at coordinate 88,815,120 of CM034351.1, read as the reverse complement.
AAAATAATATCACATTTGCTTTAATAAACAAAATTTAATGCTTAAATGAAGCAATAAACTGTAACAATTCACTATCCAAAAAAAAACTATAAAAAAAAAAAAACATGTCGATTTTAAAGAAAATTCAGATCAGCAACAATATTTACACACAAGATAAACATGTTTATGACCTTTAATTGGTATTTTTTCTTCACATATACATTTTACGATGTATTTTTGATTTATGCGTTTTTTCAAATTAAAAGAGAGTAAACTATGCTTCTGGTATGGTATATGCCATTTGTCAGTGGCAAATATTTCACCAAAGGTATGTGAATGAGATCGAAACAATTAATTCCAATGCGTCATTGTTATGTGTACTCCAATTAAAATATATATTGTACGGATAGAAAAACAAACTTTCCCTTATTGCAGGACAGCTATGCATACATGAAACCCATAAAACAAATAAAAAGTGGTCAGTCATAAAGAGCAGTTGCAAATGCAAAACAAAACATACACAAAAACAAAGAACCAAACAAAATACACAGGTTCAAATAATCGCATAGTCGAAGTGATATTAACCACAAAGAAACCAATTGTAATCATTTTGCTAAAAATATTGTCATGAATATATACAGCTTTACATGATTCAGTCAGACGCCATTTTCATCGTCATCTTCTTAACTAATTTGAATGTGAGTAAGATAGTTTCTACAACTCTCAGAACCTTCACACGAACAAATAGTTGTACAACCTAGATTTTGCTGATTGCAGACACAATTTTTATCGCAAGCCTTTTTACCCTTGCATGTGCAAATAAGGTCTTGAAGGAAATCTGCTGACATAGGTCCTTCAAACAAAATCGGTAGTAAACCATTTTTACCCTCTTGCCAACCAGAGTTTTTGGGCTGTCTGGTTGCTGGTTTTGCAATGTGTGAATGCATCCAAACTTGCGTCTGTAACATTGCACGGAGGATGTGTTGTGGAAAAGAACGCCTCACATGGGGGTAATCTAACAAGATTCATATCTTTTGTTGTGGCAAATTTCACCCTTAACTTGTTCAGGTCTTCATGTAAATCACTGAATTTCCTCTTCGGATCGTATAACAAAGCAAAAATTTGCGTCCATCATGAATGGCGGATTCCTGATCTCCCGTTGAAAAACCTTTCTGAAGGGATTGGAAATTGTCTGCACTTTTCTGCAAAAGTTTGTACATAGACTTCTTTCCGAGACCAAAAAAAGAAGAAGTCGTATCGCATCCTCTGAGGGCATATGTGGTTGGCAGTAAATTATAGATTGAGGGTTCAAGTGAGCGACATATATCGTGAACAGGTAGAAAACGCCTTCCATCTTTCAAATTTGATACTGACCCAGTTTGGAACCACATCTCCTCTGTATTTTCAAGTTTAGGAAAATAGTGGACACAGAGCACTAACACATCAGTGTCAGATGACTTTATAATAATACGACCTTTTCTATCATTCGAAAAAATATTGGCATCTGCATACACCGAATGAAGAATCATTCGTGTATCTGCTTCTTCTTGTGTGCTGTATAAGTCAGTACAATTTGACAGGCCATCACAAGAAAATCTCTTGACAACTTCTGGGTTTTCAAAAACACCCGCGAGAAACAATTCGGTACCTCCCTCTAAAGGAGACTGTCCAAAATACCGTTCGCAATACTCACTAAGTAATCTGATAAGTGACTGTTTATTTTCTGGATTGCAAAGGAACTTTTTCCAGTCCGGAATAGTTCTTCCTTTAATAACCTGATAAACGTTTTGAGCTCCAAATGACAAGGTTCGACGCAATCTTTCCGCTGCTTTGATTGAATGTTTTACATCGTAGCGATCAAAAACATCGACCACTGTTCCAGCATTTAAAAAACACGTCAGAAGCATTGTTACATAGTTTCGTAGCAGACCACCAAATGTGTTGCATTTCTTGACATCCATACATTGAATAATTCCATACCATCACGTATCAAAACTGTATTTGCTGTGTCATAACTTGGAAGGTTGAAGGAAGAGCAGATTTCCTCTTCAAGTAGGTGAATTATATCTGATTTGCAACACTTACGCATGGTACCATCATCGTGGAAAAGTGCTGAAGGTATTGAACCAATAGGATATGCCAAGATCTTGTCTACTGTAACATCTTCTCGAACATTAGCCAGGGCTAAAGAGCGACGAAATATCATCTCTCGGTTTGTATGGGCTTTCACAAAGTCACCTGTTTTACATTTGAGTTTTGAAGTCTTAGTCATATCCTCAAATGTCTTTAGTGGAGACCTTGAAATAGGACTGTAGAAAACACGGTTTTCACCTACATTAAAGCAACCTTCGACAAAAGACTTGACCATTTGGTTGCCACGTTCAAGAGATTTTAGAAGAGAATCTTGCACGTCTTCTGAGGCTTGCATCCCTGTAGAAATATTGATCAAGTATTTTGGATGATCGGTGATGTTAAATGGATCAGTCATGTTTGAATGCACATATAACTAACCAAATCAGACACATTTTGTTCTTCGCGATTCATTGCTGTTGGTTTGTTTTCTTCGTGCTCACCTTCTGTGTCGGTCGATAATCCAGATCTTGCTCTCAATTCAGCACTGAAATGCGCAAGAATATGCCTTGTAAGCATCCATCGAAGTAATGCTGGTTTTTTTCTTGTCAATCCTACAATGCACAATGCCGCCACAACCTTTGGAATCTTTAATGATAGTTTTTTCTGTGGCCATGTCACTCCATGGTCATGTACAGAAATGTCCACCTCATCATTAAATTCTTCTTTCTTTAGAATGCTAAGTTAATAATTAGCAATGCAAGCTCTGTGGTAAAGAGCTTTAGATTTAAATTCTTCCGAAAAAAGAAGTGACTTCAACTCTAAATCACGTTTATGGTCTGCTAATTCACTTATTTTTTGTAGTCTTTCATCACTTTCTAAGTGACGTAGGTTTTTGTCGCGCTTATACGAATTGTGCTTACAGAAAATGCAAGTAGTCCAATCAAACGGCGTGAACATTGATCTGGTCTGAACAGGATGAGAACAACATGGTTGATTCGCATTGGAAGTGTCTTTAAGATTGTTAACATCAGGCATTACAAACTTTTCTAAATTGACTCTACTAGTGTAGGATATGTGATAACACAATCTTTCAATATCTACATCTGCAAGTGAACTATATTCATCATGAAGTCGACGAAACACGTCATCTTTTCTTGTATTCACAGCATCTAAAAGTGTTTGCTGTCCTTTCGTAGATAAAGAGGACAGTTTTTCTGTTGTAACTTGACATATAATGCAAAGATTTCACTGGTTTGACATACGGCGAATTTTAGCTGGCGAAGCCGTAAGCTTCAATGGGCTACTAAAAGTAGACATTTTCTTGATAAGGGAGCTACCATTTGATTTTTATGGGGGGGGGGGGGGGGGCTAGGATGAAAAATTTTGTACTGCATTTTTTTTAGCTGTAATCTCTGTCCTGCCTTTTTATTTTTCACTCTGTTCGGTCCTGCCTCTTCTTTTTTTAGTTTATCCTGACTTTTTTTTACCTTAATTGTCGTCCTGACTTTTTTTTTTTGCAAGTGTCTCATCCTGCCTTTTTTTTACTCAAAACTCCTGTCCTGCCTATTTTTTTTCAAATTTCATCCTAGCCCCCCCCCCCCCCCTAAAAATCAAATGGTAGCTCCCTAAACAACTTTTCCGCACCAATTCAACTTTTAAATTATAAAAGATCTATTAATTTGTCAAAGTAAAAACACATTTTAATAACCATTTGACTCAAAATTAATCAGTAACAATTAAACACTAACAATGTTTAATAACCCTATAATACAAAAATATTAATAAAACGACTTTGAAAAGGAACAACTACGAAAAATACTATGACAAAATGTTGATGTGATTCATCCAGGTAAATCAATCAAAAGTAATAATACTGCGTATTGGTAAGGAATTAAAAATCCGGAAATTCAATGAATTTCATAGCAATGTTTATAAATTGCTAAAAATATAGATATACTCATCCGAATGAGCTGAAGTTGGTCTCATAAGTTTAGAAAATAAAGTTTTATTACTTTTCACATGAAAAACTTTGTAATATATCGATAAATTATGAATTACAAGTTTTGTAACCTCTCCGTTCAAATTAAAAAAAGAGTATGCATTTTTCAAAGGGGATAAAAAAGTTAAAAATAAGGTTCAATAGAACAAATTTTCATTTTATAATATACATGTGTAGTTACTCTCTTAATAAAATCCAAAATTAAGAGTTTGTGGATTATAAAAATGAAATCATGTTAAAAAATGTTTTTGGAATGCATTTCAAATTAAAATCGAAAATTCATTTTCTTTTCACTCCCCAAAAAAATTGCATTGTACGAAATGTCTACGACCGGGCAAAAAAGTTAGATTAATGTATTGGCTTTGCAAAAATATAATTTTCAGCCTGCAGGTATGCCGGTCCATTAAACTCGTAAAATAAGCACCTTTTTCGTGATTTGTCACTCAACTATATCTTATATATATTGAAAAGTTATAAATTGTATATATATTTACAGATAGAAGTTATTTAAGGAATGACTGCAATATTTTTTCTGTCTATGAATAAATAACATAAAAAAAAATGGTGCACACTGAATAATGCGCGTAGCGGGTTATTTAACAGTGTGCACCACATTTTTTATGTTATTTCGATTAGACAGAAAAAATATTACAGTCATTTCTCATAATTTAATTCTAATTCCATTTTAAACCGTAGAAAATCATGAAAAAACGTTGATGACGTCACGGTCACATGACTAAATTATGTCTATGGGCTCATAACGTCAGCCAATCAGAAGACGCGTTACATCCCAAATTAAACTATTTATTGATAACCATAATATCATGAGTATTTCAGATTTTATTAGAATTTATCAATTCATTTCTGTTTGAATGCAATTATTCAAACATTGATTCATTTCAAAAAGCTTCCGAATCCGTAATAGAATTTGGTGTACTTATTCTATCATATCAACAAAAAACGGAAATCTATGGATCAAGAAGTTTTTTTAAGAAAAGATCTCTGGTTTTAAAATAGGAGAATCGATGATATTAACACAAATGTATGAATGTTTGTGGCCAATTTTTATGTGCTTTCTTAACAAATTCTACGTATTTTAAAAGAATTCAATCAAATATATATCTGAAAATTAAAAGCGATGAATCTAAAAAATCAATTTTTAGATATACCTCAAGGAGCCAAAGTTGAATGCAAAATATTTACCATAATCTCTGACATTGTCCATTTTAAAAGTCTTATGTGTAGTTAAGCTTTAATTACCCAGTGCTTTCATAATAGTAATAAGAACAGTATTGGGATCCGTAGGAACCTGTGCATTCTCCATTGCAGTATGTCGTTTCGTATCTGTTATAGTAGTTGTTGTATCTGTTACACTGTTCTGCCCCAACTAATCCTAAAAAGAAGATACAAGACAGAATAGATATGAATATGTTTTAAAAAAAATAAATCTTTCCAAACTAAAAAGTCAAGTTTGTATCTATCTTCTATGTTTGACTGTTTGTGTAACAATAGGTATTAACCAGCAACCAGGCAGAGTTTGAATACTAATTCAGTTTTGATGCTTTATTGTGCCTAAAAAGTGTTCATGTCAAATTTATCTCTTATCTCATCGCGCATAATGATCCTAGAAAAACAATTGATCGTTTTGTTCGCAGTTAGAGTATCTGACTTCAAAACTTTTGATCTCGAGTGGTTGGATGTCGATCTCAAGTTATGTAGACGAAACGCGCGTCTGGCGTACTAAATTATAATCCTGGTAACTTTGGTAACTGGTAACTATTTACACCACTGGGTCGATGCCACTGCTGGTGGACGTGTCGTTCCCGAGGGTATCACCAGCCCAGTAGTCAACACTTCGGTGTTGACATGAATATCAATAATGTGGTCATTTTTATAAATTTCCTGTTTACAAAACTTTGAATTTTTCGAAAACTAAGGATTTTCTTATCCCAGGCATAGATTACCTTAGCCGTTTTTGGCACAACTTTTTGGAATTTTGGATCCTCAATGCTCTTCAACTTTGTACTAGTTTGGCTTTATTAATATTTTGATATGAGCGTCACTGATGAGTCTTATGTAGACGAAACGCGCGTCTGGCGTACTAAATTATAATCCTGGTAACTTTGATAACTAATTAATCTGATTTGCGCATATACTTTAAATGCCTGTACCAAGTCAGGAATATGACAGTTCTTGTCCAATCGTTTTTTTTATGCGTTTTTTATTTGTTTTTGCCATGTGATTATAGACTTTCCGGATTGATTTTTCTCTAAGTTCAGTATTTTTGTGATTTTACTTTTTATAACTACAATTGTTTGGTGCCGCACTACTTTTAGGAACACATTGCAATATAAGCTCGTGCTCTGCTAGTGCCATCATTTTAAAAGAGATGCGAATGTAATCAAAGGAACTTACAAGTCAAAAATAAAATGACAACACTGTGTCACAAAATTATGAACAGATAAAAGAGCAGTACACAAAACACAACATAGAAAACTTAAGACTGAGCAAAAAAAATCCCATCAAAAACTGGGTTGATATCAGATTCTTCGAAAGGGTGAGATATCCTGCTCAACATATGAAAGAGAAATATATACGTTTAAATACCACATGGTTATTTATAAAAATGTAATTCATGGCGCTATGCTTGCGGTAAAATATAGAAAACTTGACTGATCTTCTTTTTATCCTAACTAGACCCCAACAGCTACACGGGTTCGTGACTGAATCAAAATACCTACGCCTTATTTTTAGAACCATATCCCCCCTTTTTTCTCCCGAAAATCTTGACGGCCACATTTCAACCGAAACAACACTTAATAAATAAACCTACCATAGACAGTTTTGTTAGCAATTTTACCATATCAAATCAATATGCAACATAAATTGTATGCGTCCAGGGCGCTTTATTTTATCAGGAATACTCAAAGCCAACTATAATGTTGCTTTTGATACGGATGATACAAATGAAGTTAAATAGATTTGTTTTGGGTTCTAAAATAAATTGTTTTACATCTGATATATGCCTTTTTGTGCATCTTTCTTCATATTTGTTGTTATACTTGACTTCCTTGTACATTCTGTCATTATTGTTTATGATAATAGTTATATATTCTTGTACTTCATTCTGCTAATGTGCTTTGTCTATATGCCTTTTGGTGTTACTTCGAAATCTTGTTTGTATCGTGTTCTTACCTATTATGTCTGTTGATAGGTTTAGCTAGCTTTAAAACGAGGTTCAATCCACCATTTTTACATTAAAAAAAGGCCTGTAGAAAGTCAGGAATATGACAGTTGTTATCCATCCGTTTGATGTGTTTGAGCTTTCGATTTTACCATTTGATTAGGGACTATCCTTTTTGAATTTTTTTCAGTTTAGTATTTTAGTGATTTTTCTTTATACATAGGAACACATGCATGTTTTACTGTGATAGGTCGTATCTATTATAGAAGCTGTTGTACATTTTTAGTACCCAAGACTGTTCTGCTTAATAATAAATACACCCTTAACAGAAGAAACAGGGTGTGCGAAGTTTAATATATTTGTTTTGGATTCTAAAATAAATTGTTTCAAAATGAAAAGTGAAAATTAGATATATGCCTTTGACGTTGAACAGTTAGTACAATAAAAGGTAAAATAACCTATTGTTTTAAGAAGCTAGCAACTTTCAATCTGATTGCATTATAATTCGGGTGTTAAAACATACCGGTGTTGAATATCCACACAACTTTGTGCTACGCCTCAAGGTGTGCGAAGTTTCAACACAAATATAAAATACTTGTATACCCCTGATTACACCAAGAAAACTTATAATCTGGTAGTCAGAATACAACTATCAGCAATATACATATGCAAACCTCTTAATCGCACCGTGTCCAAAAAAGATATGTATAATCAAACAGACTTTCTAAGATCTACTTCTAATAACAAGTTTTTCAAATAACAAGACACTATATAGAGAATTACTGATGAAGTTCCAGACATTGGGCAATGACACATTAATATATGTCGCATTCTAATAAGTGTTCTGATATCTCAATTATCTCCCTTTTAAATTTTTTAACCTATATGTGTTGTTGTTCTTCGTAATAGATTTTTAGTCTATAAAACAAAAACTTTTGAACAACAATAGTAAATTGGCTTTAATTAGAATTTGCAGGGTTTGGGAATAAAGACTTTTGAAATCTATTCAACCAGTCAAATGTAAAGTTAAATACACATATTGAATGAATGAACAACAATTTTTGTTTCAAACAAAATCTTATATTCAGTTCATATATGTATAGAACTAGTTAGATGTCTCGTTAGTATAAACAATATTTCATTCAGCAAACAAATAAATAAACAAATACACAATTGAATACTAGCATTAGAAACAAGTGACCAGTCACATATATAAATTCCTCTCTTTGGTCTTACCGTTCTCTTGTTCCTCATTAGAAAAAACCCACTCCATTTATACACATAATATAAACTCCCAAATTTAGTTGACCGACCGGTTATGAATGCGGTCGTTAAATGTGAAAATGTGAAATATAGTCGTTTTTACAGTTTGGTTCCATGTTATGTCATGGCGTCATTAATTGTGAAGATTCTAAAATATGTCGAGAATTTTTTTTCAGATAATTTCTTCACAACTTATCTAAATATGAAATACAGGACAAATCAGTATTAAAAGAAAGGGTCTGCATTGTTCAAAACTTTTTATAAATACTTACCTAAACACAGAACGAACAAAAAACGTCCATTCAGCATCATAACGTTCATTTTTGTGTTTAATAAATATTATGGAAATTTATCTTTCATGGAAAACGATAGGAAACTTTCCAAATTTTTTTATCACTATACAGATATCTTCCTTATACATGTATATCAAATAAATAGGTGAATAAAAACTTGAAAGACGAATTTAAATGTTTTGTTTGTCTTATAGTTATTTTTTATTTCATTTTATTCTATATCTTTATTTCTTTATTCTATTCGTAAAGCCATTTGTATAATCACATGCAATGTAGCGGTATTAGGGCATATACTTTGAATTTATTTTTATATATCATTGAGATAATTATAGGTCGTAGTATTAGCTATTATCCTTTGTATATCAAAAGGTTTTCATCAGTCAGGTTTGTATCGTTAATGTTATTACTTCCAGTAGGTCGATGCTTCTGTCGGTATATTGTAAGACCCTGAGGTTATCAAAACCCAGTAGCCCATTACTTTTTCGGGTTGATTAACTGAAAAGTACCATATAATAAAATAAATTGTTAAGGACAAGCTTTTCATTTTTTGCCCCCAATTTACAGAGAAAAACAAAGGAAATAATTTTGCATATTTCATGAGCTGATATTGTTTATTAAAATGTGTTGTTATAAATTTTATTAAAAAAATTTAACCAAGCATTTTATTTCTGGGTTTCAATTTCAACAGAAATACAATGGAAATAATTTTGGATATTTCATGAACTAATGAAATAAAAAAACTAGGCTAAAAATTAAAAATGTATGTAATACAAATTTCAAAACGATCGAATTTCAACATCACTATCGTTGTAAAACACTTTATTAAGGAAATCTGGTTGAATTAAACAATTAAGGCCTTAAAATTAGTTTATAAACCAAAATCATATTAAAAGAATAATTCTAAAGCTCTACTAGGAGAAACGATCTAATAACCAAATATTTATCAAAGGTACCAGGATTATAATTTAATACGCAAGTCGCGCTTTTAGTCTACATAAGACTCATCATTGAAGTCCAGATCAAAAAAAGTTATACATTATATTGATCATTAACAAAAATCTAAGGGACACTTTCAACATACATATCTTTCTAACATTTGAATACGTATATACTAGTCTATACTTTACGAGTTCGATTGTAAACGTATAAAATAGCAAATGCAATAGATATTATGATTAGTTAAGGATATTTGCTATTCTGTTTTAAAATAACAAGAGCTTTATAAAATTGATAATACATATTTATATGAACTAAAAGAGTAAAAGAAATGAAGGGTCGTTTGGTTGTTTACGAGATATAAGCTGTCAAGAATTTGGCGGCGAAAAATATTTCTCTAGATTTTTCACAGATTTGACAGTGGCTGCCTTTTTCTTCTAGTAAAAATATATGATAAAACAAGAATGTGTCCTCAGTACACGAATGCCCCACTCGCACTATCATTTTCTATGTTCAGTGGACCGTGAAATTGGGGTAAAATCTCTAATTTGGCATTAAAATTAGAAAGATCATATCATAGGGAACATGTGTACCAAGTTTGAAGTCGATTGGACTTCAACTGCATCAAAAACTACCTCGACCTAAAACTTTAACCTGAAGCGGGACAGACGGACGAACGGACGAACGAACAGACGGACGGACGCACAGACCAGAAAACATAATGCCCCTCTACTATCGTAGGTGGGGCATAATAACAAGAACTTAATAGCATTTTCAAATGTGGCTTTTCAAACTATATGTAATCAAAATTATGAAATAAAATAAGCGGTTACCAGAGAAATTTTGCTAATGACACTTCATTTATAAAACCAGAGAATTTTGAATATCTGGCAATAATTCAAAACAAGAGGAGCAAACATCCTTAAATATCTACTAATAATTGTCATTGGGTTTCACGAAATAAAAGTATTTGTAAATATGAGAACCTTGTAAGACGTTAATTTTTATGTACAAGGAGCTACTAATCTAATTGTAAATATTCATATGTTTACCCGTTTTAAATAGATTACCTTTATTATCTCAAATGATCTCACAATACAAAAACAAACTTTTGTTCGTAAGACTATATGATAAACGATCGCGAATTGAGTCTTTCGGAAGAAATAATTGAATACATGAATTACATGAATTATAGTCTTCGTCTACATCATATAACTCAGATGGTGTCTGTGTGTTCGGTGTTTTACGAGCGAGATTATTTGGGTTTGTTTTTTTTACTTATGGTCAGTATTTTGTTTCGTTGCATAAATGTTTTACTAGAATTATTATTTGGCTATTTTTTGTAAAGATATGTTTTGTTATTAGTATGCATGTGTGCTCTTTGGATCTAATTTCTTATATATGAAATACATTTGTATATTGCATTTTAAAACATGTTTTTTGACGTCATTCTATTGTCTCACCCGTTCTTTAATCAAGTGATTGGACTATCATTTATCTGTAAGAAACCATTATGTTACCTTTAGCTGTCCAATATTTTTAAAAATAGCCCTCATCTTTCTCAAAAATATTGGACAGCTAAAGGTAGCATGACTGATTCTTACAGGTAAATGGTAGTTTTATCACTGAAATAAAAAACAAACCTATTGATAACTCTAATTGTTTTCATCATATAAACAAAAATGTAACTAAAGAACAAATGACAATTAAAAAAAACATTTTATTAAAGTCACCTTCCAATATAGTAATTAAGCCACTCATCAAAACGGTTTCTTGAGGGAAAAAATCACTTTCAAATTGATTTTTAACACGACTAATACTTATATCACAGCCATTTTTCTCATGCTTTTAGGCTGTATCTTTTAGCACTAATTCAATCATTGTAAGACTTGTTTTAGTTGCTTTTATGCATTTCTTACTTCAAGATTTATCCTCGCCCGTCTTTAGGATATCAAAACTGAACTCTGGTGTTGCTCTTATTGTTCCTAGCATCATTTTCAACTACAATTAAAATGAAAAAAGCAATAAAGTAATGCTTCTAAAAATTGATAGATCGTGCCGCAATACAACGACCATGAACAACCTAACCCTTATCCTGTGTACAAAGTGCGAATCTAGAACTTCCTTCATGAACTAGGGGACTATAATAGCTTTTTTTTATTTTCAGGTTTCGGCGTTGATTTAGTCTGGTATTATTGTTTAAATATCAATATAATGCAATCCTTCGCTAATGAACGACGATGAATATGGGAAGCAGAATAAAGGAAGACATTACCGCATTTTATCTGTCAAACAAAGCAATCTTGTGTCCAATTCGCACTTTGTTCGCAGTGATCGTTTTATATAAATGATATTTTTCAAAAGAAAATCGAGACAAAATTGCGTTTCGGAAACATTTAAAAAAAAACAAGGAACTAAATACACAAATAAACGAACAAAGAGCAACACGACCTTGCAGAAAGAAAAAAAAACAGAAAAAGGGGGGGGGGGGATATTCAGGTGGTATTGTTTGGGTATTGTTTGGGTAAACAATAACAGTCTCGTGAAAATTCCAACAAAGGAATATAACGGATTGCATGTTGTTATCTCTTCAATTGTTCATATTGATAATATATTTGAAATAAAATCGACTGCGGTGCACTCGATATGGTTCAACAAGAACATGTCTTCCTATGTTATTCTTTTTTCTCATTCACCTAGTAAAAAATAAAACCCGATAAGACACAAGAAAATAATAGGAAAGGACTACTTTTTGAAATATAATATATATAAAACTTGCCATTACTAGCTGCTTTGACTATATCCTCTTTGTAATCCACACTGAAATAATGAATCTGAATAGATTCTGAATACACATTTGATTTTAATCCAAATTTTGAACATCACTAATAACGATATCTCTTTCTTCGTTTTTGCATTAAGAATAACTATACTTGCATCATTTTTATCCATTTTGAAACACAAACCGCATGTAAAGGTATGTACGGAAACTATGAGCGGAAAATATGAGTAATCCGTCCGCACGCAAAAAACATGATACGCATATCCTGTGTCTTATTCTTCATACAGCAAAACGTGTTGTTTACCTTAAGCTGTTCTTTCTTTTTGTCTATTTTTTTTAGTTGAGCTACTGTTTAAAGGGGCCAATATGTAGGATATATTTTAATTTAAAGAGGCACTAGCTGTCAAATTCATGGTCACCGATTTGACTCAAATTCTCATATTTGATTTATAACAATGTAAAACATTTATACACACTATCAAAAGTCTAAAATAAACAGTTTACGGAGCATGGGGTAGATAAAATATAGGTTCGTTTCGTGTGTATTTTAGTCCAGACGCCATCTAATCAACTATTGATTTGACATAAATAAAGATATGAATAGATTAAACCAACACGTGCAATTGGATTTTTGTAGGTCTGTTTGATTTTATTTTATAGATTAAAAATAGATGTTTCTCATTGATTTTAACTGTATAAGAATGATTTTATGTGCATCGAATTAGTAATCGAATGATTTACCGTAGTTTCACTTTCATTGTTGACATTCTTTTTCTTTAAATAACCAGTACACGTACAATGCATGCGTTGTCAATCTCTAGCTAGGGGTTAAATTGAAGTTCACATGAATACGGATTTAAAGATGTCGACTTATTCACTTAAAGTGAAAACCTAATTATCAATGTTTCTTAGCGTAATTTGACAAAATTGAACCTTTTTGACTGCAAAAAGCGAATTGTTATTTCACTATTTCACTTTCATTATTGATTGAACAAAAAAAAATCAAACTTTAGATTTTTTATATATCTCGTAGCTAGTGCCCCTTTAAAGAAAGTTTATTCACAAAACTATTTATATACTTGATGAAAATAAATCTTTGCTTGCTCTTTCTTTTTTTTACCTTTTCGACGTGTTAAACAATGTTTTAAGTTAGATATAAGCCTCTAACAGTCCATTCTGTAAAATATTGAACAGGTATTCGGCCTGCGATCTCAGACCTGTCCAATATTTTACGGAATGGACTGTTATCGGCTTATATCCCTCACATATATGATAATATGAACGATATCAGTTTAACTTTAGAAGATGCACATGTCTACAATAAGTCCCTCTTCGGTGATAATCGAGCAAATTACTAAATCATAATTACTTGTAATGAAGGTAATGGAAAACAGCGATTATAAAATATTGTTTAACATACATAAAATTAGTTTGCTTCAATTAATATAATTTAAAGGTGTTCTAATACGATCTCCTATTTATTTGTATTGTAGTCCTGTAATATTATGTTGTCATTTCAATGTTATATTTAATATTGCCATTAAAGTGCGACGTGTGGCATGCCACAAAACCAGGTTCAACCCACCATTTTTATCTTTAAAAATGTCCTGTAACAAGTCAGGAAAATGGCTATTGTTATATTATAGTTCGTTTCTGTGTGTGTAACATTTTAACGTTGTGTTTCTGTTGTGTCGTTTGTTTTCTCTTATATTTGAGTGTGAATTCACATTACTATAAGACGTGTCACGGTACTTTTCTATCCTAAATTCAAGTATTTGGTTTTGATGTTATATTTGTTATTCTCATCGGATTTTGTCTAATGCTTAGTCTGTTTCTGTGTATGTTACATTTTAATGTTGTGTCGTTTCCCTCAGTTTTAGTTTATCACCCCAATTTTGTTTTTTGTCCATAGATTTACGAGTTTTGAACAGCGGTATACTACTGTTGCCTTTATTTTCTGTTTATGAAATAAAAATACACATTCGGTCCGTTTATGAGATATTATGTATCACATTTATAGTTTTATAGTACCGAAAAGTAAAATCAAAAGAATACTGAACTCCGAGAGAAAAAAAACCGTCTTGTATTCTTTTGATTTATGTTTATGTTTTTGGAGTAGTGTGTTATTTACATTGAACTAGTACACATTTTTTTAGGGGCCAACTAATGTTGCGGAATTTTCACTCTGTATTAAAGACCCATAGATTGCTTTCGGCTGTTTTCTGATCTTTGGTCGGGTTGTTTTCCCAATTTCATTCTCAATTTTATTCTGTTTATATTGCATCACCAAAAGTGCGATGTTACCAATGTGCGAATTTCGGTGTTGACATGAATATCAAGTAAATGGTTATTTTTATAAATCAACTGTTTGCAAAAGTATGGATTATTCGAAGTACTAAGGATTTTCTTACCCCCAGGCATATAATACCTAAGCCGTATTTGGCACACCTTTTTGGAAATTTCGGGTCCTGAATGCTCTTCAACTTTGTCTTCTTTTTTTTTAACCAAGTTTTTAACTGGGCGTCACTGATGAGTCTCGTTTTTACGAAACGTGCGCCTGGTGTGTTAAAAATAAAAGCCTGGTACCTTTGATAACTAGATAAACAAATTGACATTTTGTATTGTTGCCAGTGACATTTTAAACCGACGTAAATGAAATATAGTTATTCTGAAAAGAAAATTTTTTGGAGTCATTTTATAGCAAATGAGAGAAAAATAATAATTAACATTTCAAAAGAGGTGGAATACAAATTACAAATTGGAATCAAAGTAATCAAAGTTATCAGATTTATCATGTATTAAGTCAGACATGCACGCGGTTTTTTTTTTAAATGAAAAAATCCTTACTCAAATCAAAATAGATGAAAAGTCAATTGATACCAAAAGTTTTCTTCTCGTTTTCAAATACCCGCGGTTAAAATAATCATGAAGTGTTTCAGGCTATTTTAACATTTTTAAATATAAGTGTCTGCAAAGTCATAAACCACTGTGCTAAATTCATATAGTGGCATTGGAGATCATTTATCATTATACATGATTCTTTTGAAACCTGACATATTATGGTTGCAATTTAGATAAAAGAAAAATGAGTAGTAGGAATTTTAGCTTTGCTAATTTAATCATAAATAAATGCCAAGTCTACGAGTGACGATAAATTACAGAATATAAGATACCCTACCAATGAATTTACACTTTTACATTTTGTTCAACATGTAGTTTATTCTATTTTTTGCTATTAATAGATAATTTGACGTTGCTCAATTGAAAACTTATCTTGTAATGCAAATACCTAATTGTTGCAAGATTTGAATAGTCTCGCAAACTTCCTTTTTCTGTTCTGTGAATTTTAACAAGAGTTTTCTGTCAACCGAAAAAGTATTTATACAAGCAAATATAAAGTGAAATGCATGTAGACAGTTCTTTCTAATTGATATGTTCTAATCTATATGCCTTTTTGTATAATTCAGTGGGGTTCTACAAATAATTAAAAACAGTTCGCTGATATGAGATATACGTGAATCGTTAGTTGCAGTATAACAGGTATCTTACAAATATGTAAAGATGCATATTTCATGTATTTTTTATTACTATACTCTGATTTGGAACTTTTTACTTTTGAGTGAAAGAAGTAAATAAATCAAAATAACTTCTGATAGCTTTCCTCACCTTAGTTATATGCATTTTATTTTTGGATTCTAGATCTTTCACGATAATTAATTATAACTGTTAATGATGACTACAATCAGGAGCCGTATTAATGATCACATCATGGAAATAACGATTTGATAATGTAATGACATATAAGAAGACAAACAGGTTGCAGAAGTCCACAGTTCAAAAAATTAATTTACTGATCAAAATTTTCAAAGTGTTATTTTCATTTACATATTTTCAAATTCAACTCATAATAATAATAAGGTCCGTTTATTTAATGCTATTTAAATATTTATAAGAATCAACTTTACCCAAAATTGTAGTAAGGAATAAGAACAACTTAATAACAGAACTATTCGGCATCTCTGACATTAGCAGATTTAGTTAGATAAATATATAACAATGAAACGTCTGTAAATTTGTGTCGTTGTCGATTCTGTCCTCGGTCACATATAAATTATAATGCAGATTTATATAATACTATATTGATATATAATGCCTTAACAGTTCTATAAATATTCTTTGATAAGTATAGACAAACTTTCCTCTTATAGTTAGTTTTGCTTTCTCTCAATCGACAGCGGTACACTATTGTTGTCTTTATTTGAGGTTCATTATAATATTCTTCAGCTGCACAGAAAATCTCTAATCATATGATAACACAATGTGTGACTGACTGTGAGTATCGTTCTTGATTTAAGCAATATTTATTTTGAATAAATTGAATACTTGTACATAGAATTTCACAAATTTGGAATACCACTTTAACATTTCCGAAATTATTGGGAGGACACCATAAAAAGAACATTCAAATATAGAAACAAACAATGCTGTACAAAATCAAATAAAAATATGTGTTGAGGTATACCGTAAAAGTATCTTTAAACTCTTACCAATTGTTCTAAACATTTCAAAATTCGGTCCATTTACATAAAATCATAAATTTAGTGTGTTTATTGGAATCAACTCTGTCGATCT
>CM034351.1:88706655-88797879 GCA_019925275.1 Mytilus edulis | reverse complement strand
CCGATACTGATACCAATATAGTATATTCATCCCTGTTAAGCTGGTACCTATTACCTTATCTGTATGTCCCACATTTGACCGGCACACAACCAAACGGTGTACTTAGAATTTGCTATATAAACAGGTCATACTCACAGGGTTGACACTACTAAATTCAATCATTGTCACATTGTTTCCTATTGTATGTATTGTAGTATTTTAATCAGCATAACTTTATAAGATGACAATACGAATACTAAAAAATCTAGACTTAAAAAAGGTGTACATAGGTACAGTTTTAAATTTGTTAGCCGGCATGATGTAAAATCTGTGTATTAAAGAATTCAACTTTATTTATAACTACATGTAAGTTAGGACTATGCTGTCGATTAAAAATTACTCCATCCCAGGTCCCTTTATTTCCAAATAATTAATATTTACAGTAGTTGATAAAGTCCAGGATGAAAAGTTCAAACAGAAAGATTTTGAAAGCAGAGAAAACTGTGCATCTTATAATCAGCATGACTATATCAGATGACAATACCAATACAAAAATCCAGTCTAAACTAAGGCTTACACATAGTTATATACTTTAATTCAGTCACGGACCTGCGATATCACAGGTGTGTTCTAGTGCTATATATATGTAAATCAATACCCTGCAATTACTTATTAGTATCCAGTAAACAGGAACTTGATGAGCATGATGAGTGATAGACGCAGACAGCAACATCATACCATTTAGCGTGGCATTATACGATCCCAATAATTTTTTTGTGGTTCAACCGATGTATAAAAAGCATGATGAGTGATTGATGTAAAAAAGCATGCTTAATACATGAATGTCCATGCCAAATTTCACAAAACCTTGATTTGTAGTTTTATATACATGGCTATTACGTTAAACATTGTTAAAGAAAACATAAGAATTCTGTAAACTGAATGCTTCATCCTTTGTTCTTAGTATTACATAAAAAGTAAAATATCAACAAGAATGTGTCCAAAGTACACGGATGCCCCACTTGCACTTTTATTTTACATGTTCAATAGACCGTGAAATTGGGTAAAAAATCTAATTTGGCATTAACTTAGAAAGATCACACCATAGGGAACATGTGTACTAAGTTTCAAGTTGATTGGACTACAACTTCATCAAAAACTACCTTGACCAAACTTTAACCTGAAACTCACACTTTAATTTTCTATTTTCAGTGGTCTGTGAAATTGGGGTCAAAAATTTAACTTGGCTGTAAAATTAAAAAGATCATATCATAAGGAACATGTGTACTAAGTTTCAAGTTGATTGGACTTCAGCTTCATCAAAAACTACCTTGACCAAAAACTTTAACCTGAAACTCACACTTTAATTTTCTATGTTCAGTGGACTGTGAAATTGGGGTAAAAAATTTAACTTGGCTGTAAAATTAGAAAGATCATATCATAAGGAACATGTGTACTAAGTTTCAAGTTGATTGGACTTCAGCTTCATCAAAAACTACCTTGACCAAAAACTTTAACCTGAAGCGGGACAGACGGACGAACGGACGAACGAACAGATGAACGAACAGACGGACGAACGGACGCACAGACCAGAAAACATAATGCCCCCCTACTATCGTAGGTGGGCATAAAAATACTGAGGAAAATTCAAAACAGAAAGTCCTCAATCAAATGGCAAAATACATTGTAGATCAAAGATATTCATAATCAAGTGCATCAATGTGCATGTTGTAAACCTACTCCTTAGTAATAGAGAAAATCTGCTATATCAAAGTAATGTTAGAATGAATTGAAACTAGAATATGTCATTCCTAGCCTCAAGATAAACTTATACCTTTCGTAACTAACTGACTACATGTAGCTCCTCTGGTTACAGTTTTTAGTTTTACAGACATACATGTACATGTAACAGTTGTCCATGATAAACTGTGATCCCTAAACTTAATAATGGATCAGTGTCAATATACTTATTTCATCTCACAATGACTTTCTAAAATACAAGTTGAACTGTTCTTTTGCTTAAACATATTAAATATACAATGATGTACTCAGAACGGGATAAACATTTATACTTAAACTGTTCCATATTTTCAGTTTCTTTGTGTGTTTTTGTAGGACATATTGCATGATGTAACATCTCTGAAATCTTGTTAGCAAAATTTCCTCAAAGAAAATTACTTGTCATGCTTGTGGGATTCTTAACCTGATTCACATTTTAGTCAAATATGTTTTTTGTCTGTTTAAATTGTAATCATGTTACATGTAATAGTACAACTTTGACCTCTGCACTAGATTACACAAACATATATGTGCACAATATATATTTCTTGTTATAATCTGATAATATGTATCATACTATATATACTTGCCTAAATAATAAGAAAAATCCATATAATTCTACACACATTCCTATGACTGGAAATCCTAATAATACAACAAATATTCCTCCAATAAAGAAACTTGTGGCTTTAATTTTATGTTTTTGAAAGAAAAATCTTACAGTTCTTTCCATTCCTATCACAAAAGAAAGTCCAACTATAAATAAAATCTGAAAAGAAAGAAAAATACAAATAAACATTTATCATAAACAGTCAGAGGACTTACTTAAATGACTGATTTTCTAAATCACTGATTCAAGTAACATTATTTCCATAAAGGTTGGAATAATTAAGAGTTGTCTTTCTTTAATAATCACCTATTTAAGTAGTACAAAATAATCACTAGAAGAAGTGATTTAGTTTTACTGTAGCTTTAAATATAAAATACTAATGATCCAGGGACTAATTATGTTTCTAAACTTATCAGAACCAACATGTGTGTTGTCTAGGATGACCAGGTCATTTCAGGTGATGACCTTGTACTGAATCTAGGATAATGACATAAAAATCACTTGTTTAAAGTCATAAGAAACGAGTGACCGGTGAAAAATATTGTTCTTCCAATTCTTAAACCAATGCATACAAACATCATAAACTTAGTCTTCTGTGCTCGAATTTATCATTTTTTTCGTGTAAATATCGTATTATCGTCAATTTTTTTTTCAATCGGTCAGTGTTGTTGTGAAAATATGGCAGGTAATTAAAGTTCGTGTTTTAAAGCCGAAGTTTAACGATTGTCACCTGTTTGTCAACAATTGACGAAAAATAAACAAAAAAGCATGGAAATTGAGCACGTGTTTAACATGTAAATTCAGATAATAGTTTATTTTAAGGACATCCATGCGTATTGTGGTCACCGGATTTTTACGAGATGGGTCACACTGAGGCCATCTTGCATACGGAAAATATATCGGGGGAATTGCTTGCTGGAAGGAAGCAATTCAAATAAAGTAAACTTCTTCTAAATATGAATAAATTAAAGAATTTTCTTCAGAAAAAAGTATATGTACATAAGTTTTACAATGAAAACTATCCATTGAGTTATAAAAAACATATGCAATATTTTTTTTGGATTTGAGGTTTCTTATGACTTTAAGTATCATTATCATACCTCAATTTCCTTCCCAAAAATCATTTCTTTAAGTATCATTTTTTCAATAACCCCCACTAATTTCAACACCCCCGAACAGTGAAATTTTTATCGCGAACAGTAGAATTTTATCACATAATCTGAGAGATGAAACCTTGAACTTTGCAGGAAAAATACTCCCACTGCTGGGAAAAATCTGTTAAGAAAGTATCAGTTCATTATGCAAAGCCATTTATATTACATCATGTTTTCAACTAAAATAGAATTTGCAGCTTAATGATAGCATCAAAGGCATAAACCTTTCTACTTAAAAGAAGCTAAACATACATTTCTTTTCAATTTTACTAATGAAAAGATATTATTTAAACCTATGTGTTTGAAATTTTGGTAAAACTACAAAATCACAATTTGAGAAAAAACTTCAAATTTGCTACTCAAATAAGTGATTTAAAAATCACTTATTTCAGTAAGTCCCCTGACTAATAAATGTTATATGGTTATTACATAAAATTTATTTTACAAAGCCATGGCTGTAATTTCAGATGCTCAGGTACTGTTCACTATCTTTTGTGTTTCTGTTATCCTTTTCTTGTATTTTTGTAAATTAAGATCAATTGAAATATTTTGTTTTAAATATACAGATAATCAGGATAATCATGATAATGTTTCCTGTTCTCTTTCAGTCTTTTCATGTTAATTTGAACTTTCCTTATTCAAATCTTTGTCAAGGTAAACATAGACATAGACATAGATGGTTATCAGATATTTTTACACTATTTTTTACAGGTACAAATGTACCATATTCTTTAAACAAAGACTTACATTTCCAATGGCTAGTAACCCTCTGTCAAAGAAAAACATAATTCCTAGAAACAGAAAGGCAATTCCAAATCCAGCTAGCCCAACACCAATCTCTGAAAAAAAGTTAATTTGGATTAAACATTTAAAAAATTTACCAACAGGTATTTTTAAACAGCATCTTGAACATATCTAATGCAGGCAGTATATATCACAATATTATTCCTTTACACTTATTTCTTAATTAAAAACTTACCACTATGTTGGTAATGCAAAAAAAGCCTGTTTTAAAGGAGTTGAGGTGTATTTGTAAATGCTCTTTTGTTCCGACGTTGGAAAGTTCCGGGCGGAAAGAACTAACTAGCCGAAAAGTTTCAGAGGAACTTGATAACTAGTTACTTTGTTCTTCCTCTAGTTTAAAAGTTCCACCGGAACAAATTGACTAGTTCAAAAGTTCCAACGAAACATATCAACTAGTTAGAAAGTTTCTTTTTGCCAAATTAGTCAAAACCGGAACTAACAAACTAGCCCAAAAGTTCCAACGGAACTTGTCAACCAGTCACAAAGTTTCATTTAGAGAATTGATGCAAAGTAAAAGTGTAACATATCATATTTGAACATTTCAAAGGGGAACCAAGATACTGATTACAAAAGTCAAAAGGAACTTATCAACTAGTCACAAAGTTCCTCTTTGGCAAATTAGTCAAAACCGGAACTAACAAACTAGCCCCAAAGTTCCTCCTTATGTGGGTACTTTTAAAAATATCAATTTCAGATAAATGTATACCAATGAATTACAACTTATTCCGTTATGAAGGCAACATTCTGACCGAATTAATTAGTTGTTCTGTTCCGCCAGAACTATTCAACAAGATACATTGTTACGGGACTTTTTAACTAGCTATTTTTTTCTCCAGAACTTTTCGACTGCACTCGGAATAAAACAACTAGTTGGAAAGTTCCATCGGAACGAAATAACTAGTTGAAAAGTTCCGCCGGAACAAAGTAACTGACGGAACATACAGGCGGTTACATATTTTTATATGCAGACAGTGTTCACACACTGTACCATCGATCTCATCTTTCAAGGGGAGTTCCGAATAACAGAAATAACCCGAAAATACATGTTGCCAACAGGCTCGGTGGGCAAACTTGTAGGGTGGGAATGTGTTTTTGGAGCGGACCTGATACCTGGTAAGAAAGTGATCTCCTGTAGTTGGTGATCGCAATACTGGTATACCAGTATTGTCCACAATACTGGTATAAAAATTTTGTACAGTATTGTAACTTTTTTTTTAAAAACAACAATACTGGTACATTACTGATATACCAGTATTGTAGTTGTATTGTTGACTATACTTTAAAGTCATTTCTATACATGCTATAATGACAAATGAGTTTTAAGCAAAATTAGATATTGAAGATCAAAGGGAGATTAAAGGGATAATTCGCGATTTTTCACTTTTCATCTTATTATGTTCATAATACCATAAAAAAACATATTCACCAAGTTTTATTTTGATATGAAATTTAATAAAGAAGAAAATTGGGAATTATTAATTTTATTTTTTGAAACTTCCTGACTTATGTGACGTAGTTTAAGTCTTTGATGCATGCCGGGAGTGAAAATATCTCATTTAAGTCTTGTTCGTTAACCATCTAATAATGCGATTTAAAGCGCATCGACGACTTTTGGTGTAGCTATTAACCAACGGAAAATAAGTGATAGCCATGCAACTTTTAAAATTAGATCGTGTGGATTTTTTAAAACGAATTTTAATAATAAAAGTAAATCATACAATAGAACATTTTTATGATTTTTTTTTCTAAAAATACTTTAAACAAACATATGAAACTGACATGATGGATAGTGTATTAAAAATACATGTTTGTATTCTGATCTTTTTGCTTCATTCCAGCAATCATTTTCACTTACTTGTACGGTGGAAACAATAAAATGTGTATTGTTTTGTGACACCTAAAGAATGTGGAATGCGTAGTTTAACTCAAGGTAATTAAAAGATTTGCATTATGTAATTCTAATCTTTTGATCATCATTTTTTGAAATCTAGGCGTCACGGTTCACTGGCATTTCAGGTGTGAATAACATTTCGTATCAATTGTAAACGGGAGTCAGACAAAGTTTCAGACACATGAATGTAAAAAAAAATAATTAAAATTAATTAACGGGAATAATAAGATCGCACAATAACTGGATAGCTGTTGTATATTTTTTTATTTTGCATAAGATCACTTTTAATGAATTATGACTTTTGAATACTTTAGTAACGATAAAATACTGAATTATTTTATTTGAAGTATTTATAAATTAAAATAGCCTTCTAAACACGAGTTTATGAACTAAAAATTGTACTATTTCAAATTAGGATCGGCAGCCTTAAATATTTCAAACAGATCATTAACAATTGCAATTATATATTTTAGTCAATCCAAAGTGATCTTTAATTACCTATTTAGGAATTAATGTGCTCATCAAAATATTTTAAATCTCACAACACATGAATACTTCAGATATTTGAAAAAAGATGTTTTAAAAAATTGACAGGAAATTAAAGGATCTAATTGGAATGGAATCAACAAATTACGAACAGATATGCTTTTCAAGTGTGAAAAACATCAACAAAATTTATACATAATCGGGAATGTCCTTCTTAAAATACTCTTCGTCTCACACCGTAACTATATATAATACTTTAGCTATTTGACCAACGATGTATAAAAAAAAAATGAACGAATTAAATGTCATCTTTCCCTATTTTTTAATGTAATTATAAGTCTGTTTCAACTGGCAAGAATACCAGTAAAGCGGACAAGCAGTTTATTCTGCAAATTGCTGTCATTGAATATCAAGAGAGAAAATAAATCCCGAAATTGATTTGAAACTTTGATACTCTATAGTTTTCCTGGAAAATATTCACATCCCTCGGTATTAGTGTACTTCCAGTTGCGTATATATATTACATACATGTCGGAACAATTGTGATGATGGCGAATTTCTTCCTTTTTTCGAGAACAATCTAATTGATATATAAATGTCCATAACTTCGATGAGCCAAATACAGTTATATATCGACCAGTATTTAAATCTCTTCTTCTTCTTCTTTTGGTATACAATAGTCTATCGACATTTGATGATTACATACTGTTGGCATACGTGAACTTGTCATTTTACAAAACTTTTACCCCAATTTACGCAAAATGTATGTTTCTTTCTTATGTTCTATGTATACATGTATATATTTTAATTTGCGCTATAGTTCCGTAACTTATAATCCAGGCGTATATACGAATGGTCGACAAGTGCGTACATTTTTTTAAATCAATATTTCTGGCCTTCACCATTGACAACGAGTATATATTACATTTTACCAAATTTACACTTGGAAAAAATATGTCTATAGATTTTTATTTCATCAAATCTGTTTTTTTTGTTTTTTTGGTATTATTTATATTTTATAAATAAATTTCTTTTCACCAGAAATGTTATTCATAAACAAGCTTATGAGTTTAGTAATATCACTTTCGGACACGCAAGATAGAGATGTATATTATACACCTAATAGTTCAAAATGGAAAGTTATAAGTTATCGGCCGTGTACACTTATCAATACACTAAGAAGTGAAACGATGCATGAATTTGCAAACTCGACAGGAAATCGCTTGAATACCTGGACGTGTCACCTCACACCCCCTCCAATACCTTTGGGAGTAATACCTTTAGCCATGCGGGTGATCAGTGGAGCTAAGATCCTAATTTATTTGAATAAAGTTTATTACATAAAAGAATTATGAACTAATTAGATTTTCGAAAACAATTCAAGTTTCACTGAAGACTTATTTATGATTTGAAATTTTGACTTTTTCACTAATTCCTATATTATCAGTCTAAAAATAACAGATCCTGGTTATTTAAAAAAAAAGAATAAAATTTTCCGTATCAAGTTAGTTAACTAGTCGGATAAAACAACCGTACGATTGACGAGATATCGACACGCAATTACGACTACATCGGGTTACTGTAGTTTTGGTCCTTAGACATATCTTGACTGCAAATCGGAGAAGGTGACAAAATGGCCGACCGGAGAGAATTGATACTCTAAATTTAAAATCGATGGTGATCTCTTATCTAGCAGAATAAAACTTTAATATCTATGAATTTGAGAATTTTTATACAGAATAAACATAATATTAATTTTTGATTTTTTTGCGAAGTTTCCCTTTAAATGAACTCAAACAGATTATAATAATAATATAATAATAATAATTCTTTATTTAAAGAGGGTTACACAGTTAGCTGTAAAGCTAATCTTCCCTGAGGCCCTCATAAAATACAATGAAATATTACAAACAATTACAAAATATCAAACAGACACACATACATGAATAATGAAATAAAAAATTGTTATGAAATATACAATTTTCAAAACAGGTAAAAGTTACAAATTCATATATGACATGTATAGTATTGGCATCAACAATATCATAAGTTTGAGTAAGTGTGTGAAAATTATTATGCATATAAAAAACGCACAGCTTCTTAATGTTCCATCAAGTATTTTTTTAAATCTTTTTTGAATGAGCTTGTACTTGAGGTTGATTTTTTCAGGGATATTGGTAAGTTATTCCATAAAATAGATCCAGAATATATAAAAGATTTCTTATAAAGCTCTGTTTTGGCTTTTGGAACTTGTAAATTTTTGCAAGAGGCATTTCTCAAACAATATTGGTTTATTTCTGGCATTTCTTTAAACTTTTCAGTGAGATATACAGGGGCATCATTCTTAAGGCATTTATGCATCAAAACTGATTTGTGGTATGAGATTCTGTTCTCTACTGTCATCCATCCAAGCTGTTTAAACAGTGGAGCTGATGATGAAAGTGGATCAGCATCTAAAATAAGTCTTGCAGCCCTTTTTTGCAATTTTATTATTCTGACTAGCTCATTTTTAGCACAACCACTCCAAATAATACAACAATAATCTATCAGTGGGAGAATTTTCTTAGATCAATATTTAGAAATTTCTTGATTTTAGAGAGTAAAAAAATTCTTGATGAAATTGATGAACATAAGTAATTAATATATGAATATGGCCTGTCCAGGACAGATTAGAGTCAATTCTAACACCTAAAAGTTTTTCAATTGATGATTTTTGAAGAATATTATTCTCAATAGTTAGAACTGGATCTGCTTGATTTAAACGCAGCCTTTGTCTGGTACCTATAACCATACATTTCGTCTTATCTGAATTTATGAACATGCTATTTTCATGACACCATTTTTCAACACATTGGAGATCATCTTGTACTTTTAATTGCATGTCACCAATAGTCTTTCCTGATGTATGCATAGTTGTGTCATCAGCATACAAGTCTGTATGGCAGTTTTTGATGTGTAATGGAAGGTCATTTATGAACAAAACAAACAAAATGGGACCAAGTATTGAGCCCTGTGGAACACCAAAATTTATAAACTTTTTATTAGAAAACTGATTATTTATATGGACTTGCTGTGTTCTTTCACTCAAATATGATTTTAAAAAATCAACAGTATCTTCATGGAAGCCATAAATTAGAAGTTTTTTACATAGAATTTCATGATCAACAACATCAAAAGCTTTCTTAAAATCCAAGAGGACTGCCAAATTGATATTTCCATTATTCATTTCATGTAGCCATTTATCAATAATATTAATGAGGGCAGTTTGACATGAATGGTTGGGTCTAAAACCAGACTGGGAAGGGTGTAAAATATCAAACTTTGTCAAATATTTATACAGATGTTTTGATACATGTCTCTCAATTAATTTTGATAATGTTGGCAAAACAGATATTGGTCTGTAATTGCTAGCTACATTTTTTTCACCAGATTTGAAAATTGGAGCTACTTTGGCATTTTTTAAAACAGATGGATAAATACCAGTATCAATCATTCGATTAAAAATGTATGTTAAGGAAGATGCTATGAAAGGAGCACTAAGTTTTAAAATCTTAGGACCTATATTGTCAGTACCAGAAGATGTCTTAACATCTAGTTTAGTTATTTCAGCAAATAGTTCTGAAACTTTTACTGGAGGAATGATGAATTTATTATGCCTTTTTTTCAAGAATTTCATTTGTACATAGTTTGTCAGAGTATTAAAATTTGAGTTGATTGGTGCCCTACTATGCCTTAATTTTTCAACACATGAGGTGAAATAATTATTGAACGTATTAGCAATTTCTTTATGATCGGTTGTTTTATGGTCTCCAGTTGTAATAAGTTCATGTGGTTTTGATGGATTAGATGGATTTAGGCTGTGAATACATTTCCATAGTGTTTTAGAATCTTTTGAGTCTTTTATCATATCATTATAATATTTCTGTTTAGATGTATCAATGATATGTTTTGTTCTGTTTCTCCAGAATCTATATTCAGCCCACATTCCCAGTGAGTGATATTTATCTCTCATTTTTCTTGCATATGAAATTTCTTTATTGTACCATTCAGGCTGTCTGTCTTTTTTTACCCTCTTTTTCACAATAGGGGCATGTTTATTTAAAATGTTATTAAAAATGTTGTACCACATTTCAATACAAACAGATGGGTCATTTTCAAATTCAATATGTTGAAAAGGTGCACTTTTTAAATCTTTTAAATAATTTTGCTCATTAAAAGTCTTAAAATTTCTATAAGTGATTGTTGAATGAGAATGTTTTTTATCATACAATTTCTCTTGTCTTGTCATACATATTGGATAGTGATCACTAATAGAATATTCAGAAACATGAGCCTCTTTAACCATGCTTAAACTAGTGACATATATATGGTCAATCAAAGTTTTTGATTCATTTGTTACTCTAGTTGGTTCCTTAATTACCTGCTGAAAGTTATAAGTTTCTAGAGCAGTTAACCATCTTTGTGGAATTTTATTGGGTTGTAAACAATTTATGTTAAAATCTCCCATAAGTATTACATCTGAATTATATTTCATTGCAATCTTAATCTCATCTTCAAACTTATCAATCCAACCAATTAGTGACTTGGGTGGCCTATAAACAAAGCACAATAAAAAAGATTTCTTATGGCTGGGTTTAACTTCAAACCACATAGTTTCATTATAGAGGATAATTGTGAAATCATATGGGGTTCGTGTTGTTTATTCTTTAGTTTTCTATGTTGTGTCATGTGTACTATTGTTTTTCTGTTTGTCTTTTTCATTTTTAGCCATGGCGTTGTCAGTTTGTTTTAGATTTATGAGTTTGACTGTCCCTTTGGTATCTTTCGTCCCTCTTTTTTTAACAACCAGTTAAAAATAATTACTATACTTACAATGTATACAAATAAACAAAAGATTCTTGTAATTAACTCATACTATTCAAACAATTGTTAATTATGTAAAAAAATTGCTTATAATTTTATCATATTTCTATATTTTATTTAATTTAATTTAGATAAAATAAAATAGAAGCTTATTTCTATCTGAGTTATTAACAAATTCAAGCAAATTATTACCTTTTGACGCTGTAAATTCAGCATTTACATGTACATGATGTATGCCATTGCATAATTTTACAGATATTTTAATACATGTGTATACAAAGATCATATGCATTTGTTGGTCTTTATTTTCTTATCATGCTTATTAATCTTTCACAATAAAAGATACATGTATCAATATCCATTAAACATAAAAAGTTGCATAATAGGAGAACCTGACTATAATCAAATTAACTAGTTTGTCTATATGATTGTTCAGGGTAGTTTAAGTACCATAATCACTTCAGAACCATTTATGGGCAATACAATATGTAACAGATATATCTACTGGTACAATTTATACTAATACTAGACTAGCACTCCGACAGTAACAGAGATGTACAGATGCTATCTGAAAAAGCTTTTAATCTAGCTAGTAAGCGTAAGAGAAAGTACACAGGGACTGAATACCTAAATATTAATATAGGAAGTGTGGAGGGAGGGTTTACAGAAATACCATCTTAAGCATGTTAAGAAGAAAGAGGCACTAAAATATACTATGGGACTTGGAAAGAGAGAACCAAAAGAAGAAAGTAAAAAGTCTGTTAAAATGCTGAGACAGTATGGTTCCCTGAAGCAATGTTAAGAAAAAACATCAGAAGATTTAAAACTTTTTTTGATGACAATTGCAGTGTACCATCAATGGCATCATCAGTTAAACATACAATCATTCCTTATAAAATTGTATGTCATATGTTAAGGTGGCTCAGGACTATTGGACTGCACATAATTTTACGCATGAATTACAAAAGTATTTGTCGTAAATTAGATATATTTTTTTTTAATAATTTGATTGATTAGAAATGTTAAATCATTGTAGTTATGTGACTTATAGAATATTTTCGTTATTATCCGTATTTGATAAAGGGTCAAAATGACATTTCACCCATTTTCACCATTTTCCCGCCAAAATTTGGGTTTTAAGGCAAAATATTTTTTTTTCCTTATCGGTGACCTATGTTTTTTATTGGCTCATTCTTTGAAGCTATATTCCAGCTTTTCATATAACAGTTTTGGACAAATTGTCATAGAACGTTTTTTTGATATTCCGATAAAAATATGTCAACACCAGTCCTGTATTTTCCCTATCATTTCATTGAAAAATGGTCCCATTTACATACCTGTTTAAAAGTAAAATTTTGATCTTAAATGGTCCGTGACCCCCTATTTTTTTTCGACCAATTTGATTCATTTACTTTAAAGAATAAAATAACCAAAAATACGGCACTTCTGATAGAAACTTCGAATAGGCCCGAGCCCCCTTAATTACATTATGTATATATATATGTGACACCTTTAATAACAGATTAATTACCTATATATGTTATGTTTATTTAAAAAAAACACAATACTAGTACAATACTGGTACAAAATTTTCATACCAGTATTGTGCACAATACTAGTATACCAGTATTGCGATCACCAACTACAGGAGATCCAGAAAGTGAATATGCCGGGTGTTTAACATTAGTGATTCCGCTAGAATTTTTGACTTGAAATGAAAGTCTGATAATTGTTGAATTTCTTAGAGTGTTAACGTTTTCTTTTTGCTATTTACTTTGAAAATCTGTGATCTGATACATCTTAGTTGGTTTATTGTTGACGTTGCTCTGTTTTTCGCCACCGTGGCTTTGTATTTTTTTTCTTGCCTCCAAACAAAAGAACTTTGGTCTAACTAAATACCACAAAAGAGAAACAAGACGTTTCGGCCATGGAACTATTTCGGACTTGGTTGATACTTCTTTCGTGTAATAAAAGTAGTTTCAGCCATACTTTTATCTTATATTCGAAGAGATTTTGTTGTATTTACTTTCATTTATTTATCTTTTATAACTTTAGAAACAAAGTAGTATTTGAAAGTTAATCAGGAGGTGATTGCAGACCGTCATATTAAACATTTGATTGTTTGTCTCTGATAACGTAGAGGCCTACCATATATATTTTTTTTTATAATCGGCGTGATAAAAAGTACACACTGTTAATTAATTAAAACTTTAAAATTTCAGTAGGATACGTTTATAAAAAATGGTCGTAAAGAGTGCTTTACTTGTGATACTGAGTTTTGAGAAGTTTTAGAAACACTATATTAGTGCGGTGACAGAAGTGTAAAAAGTCGTCTAGATCGCGAGTTTAATCTCCCCAAATAACACACGGCTAAAAATGGTCTTAACTTAAAGACAAATATGTCTTCTTTAGTTTTTGCCCTGTCGTCAGAATTTCGTACGGTCACATTTTTCTAAAAAGTCGTTTTAATGACTAGTAGTATATTTGAGAGTTTCAACCCCCCTTTTTCAAAATGAAAAAAATGTGTATGTTTTCTCACATTTAATTGAAATAGTTTTTCCTGAAGCCATTTTTATATGTCAAAATATTGTTTTTCGTATTTTATTTTCTTCTAATCTATAAAATTTGCGAAGTTTGGACTGTTTAAAATTGAGGTCATTTTAATTGCAAATTCAGACACAAACTTTGGTTTCTTCTTCATAGCAGTAATAAAAATTATCCCATAATATTTTAAGCATACAGTATTTCATAAAACAAATAAGTGATAAAAATTTCGGAACCAAAATATAAAAAAACCGCAAGAAATCAATGGAAAAAGAATGGACTAAAAACTTCAATTTCATCACGGAACTTAATCACTTGCCTTCCGTCACATTTTGTGTATTAGTCAATAATTTGCTCTCAACTGATATATGGAATTACTACCTTTTTCGCTATTATATACACATATTTTCAATTAAAGTGCACATATATGCCACATACTTTGTTTGTATATGTTTATATTCTATGTTTTTTGTTACAAAACATCAAATATACTTTGTCAGAAAAGTTTTATTGTAAAATCAAAATAAATGACGGATAGTTTCAGTAAATATTCCGTGATATGTGAAGTCCGTTGCAACTTGCTCCAATAAGTCCAAAGAAAAGAATAAAGTCTTTCAATTTTATACAGTGCTTAATATGCAACAAAAAAAACTCGACTGGAATTTTGAGTCAATTTAACCATATAGGAAAGTCGATTTTTGTATCTGCATCGAATAAAAGATTGGATGAGGTGAACATGTTTCATGAAAAGGCACTTGTTTCTGTCAATATGGGTTTACTTTCCATACCTGTACGAAAAATCACCCGTACGGGTATGGATAGTAAACCCCATATTGACAGAAACAAGTGCCTATGATTTCATGCGATAGCTGTTAATTCGAAGAACTCCGTGCAGGCAGTTTACCATCGTTCATGCTACAAAAGTTACACAAGTTAACATATTTGTGCCCCCTTTTAGAGCGAGGAAGCTTCTTATCTGATATTTAATGACGCAGGGATCTCCATGGATGAAAATTGAACCATGGAGGAACTTTCACCATTACAAACCGTGTCTACGCTGTACAGTGTAGCGCGATCGGAAGTATTTTATCCCTCCATACAAGGAATGGTGAACATGCTAATTCATTGCTTATTTAAATTATATTTATTTGAATTTTCATTATAGAATTAAAAGTATCAATATGTTCATTTATTGCCGTTTTTAACCATTCAAATGCCAAGTCTTCATGTTCCCCCCTTAGTCGAGAATGACCAAAAGCTGTCATGAAGGTCCCCATGTAGATTTCTTGTATTTTGGGTAATTGTTATGGGGGTTAAAAATCATATGATGTGGAGCTTATTTTTCATGGACACTGTCAAATTCAGAACCAATTACCGGTATGGCTGATTTACAGCAACAACAAAACGATTCGTACGGGTTATGTAAAAGGTTAAAGAGATTTGTAAAGCAAATGAAAAGGTTTTTAATGACTTTATCTGACAAATTGATGCAGTGCAACATGCATCTTTCGAGTCGAATAGAAACCGGAAACGCGGATGTATCAATTTGATTGTAATATACGAAATGAATTCGGAATTACGATACGATATTTCTTTACAGGAAATATTTATAAGTTTTTACTTTTAAACTTTTAAAATAATTCTAAATTATCGTTACAGCAGTACTCGAGTTATTTGCGATGAAATAATATTTACTGTTTTGCGTCTTATTTTGTTCTTCTTAAAAAAGGGGGATGCTGATTGCGTAAGTCAAAATAAAGCACGTGTTCGACTTGTTAAACTGTTTTCTTTGTAACTGGATTATTAATTTATTTATTTAATCTAAATTATCATAATCATTTGCTGAAACTTAGTTGATTAATTCGACAAATGGATCGTCTATCCTCAGATAGTATTCTCCTGTCTGGTTTGTTGATCTACCTGTACAAGCTCAGGTACAAGTAATTAGCGATCTTAATCCGGATATCCCTCAGGCGTTAGAACTGTGTTGGATTATAAAACAAAAAGCCTAAGGGTTATGCAATTACATGCATTTGATTATAATTGATAAAAAAATGGAGTCGGGCTACAAAAAATGATGAAGTTTTGAACGATGGCGGAAGACAATTTAACGATGGCGCAAGACAATTTAACGATGGGGCGAGTCATTTGACGATGGCGCAAGACATTCGAACGATGGCGGGGCGCCATCGTTAAACAGGCCATGGAGATCCCTGATGACGACATACAATTATCGGACTGTTGTCCCACAGTTTCTAGTATTTGTATGCGTTCTAGAATGCAGTCGTTCAACTGGAGCGCTTGTACATTTTGTTGCAACAAAACATTTTAGAAATATCAAAAAAACTACGCAAGTTTGAATCAGATAAGCGTATGAAGAATGTTTTATTCGTGTCAGACAAAGTTAAAATTGAAATAGTTTTTCCGTCCATCTTTTAAACTTCAAGCACTCTGTCATTTTGGGTGCATTACAAATCATTTGCTAAAAACGAAAAAAGACCCAAAAAAAATCCTAACCCGTGGAAGCAGATATCTCAGATCACGATACTGCTTTTACTAATTTTATTTTGGCTATTGACGACGATTTAATGGTCATTCCTCGTGACACCGTTACTTGATAAATACAGATCTACTCTAATTTAAAATATTCTACTTGTAATATGCGGTCTAAACTTATTGATTTCTATAGAAATTCAGTTGTCAAACAACAAGTTCAAGGCAAAAATAACATAATATATAGTAGCAAAATAACTATTTGAGATGCAATATCAGCTGCTAGGCAATTGAAAACTGACCTCAAAATCTCAATGTCAACGGTAATAGACACAAATAACGGACAGATATTTCATTCCGCTGCAAGTATACTTAGAAAAGACATCGAAACTCTAAAGAAGAATACCCAACTTCGGATGAATTGTCTCTTCCTTCTTCAATTCAGTCAATGCCTTCGTATTTATTGCAATTCATTTTATAGTTACTCGATGAAACTGCATACAGCCAAGACTATTCTCAGGAAATGGCACCAGAGAAATTGCGTAAATGCTAAGAAATTGTTAAGTCAATCGTGTGTGTGGCCAATTTTGTTTTACTCTTTTTTATTTAGGATTGGCTTTACAAATGTACCATGAGTTTGGTTCAAAACACCTTGTTGAAACATTGAATGCCAATGGACTTTACGCTTCTTAAAGTAAAGTGCGACGCTATCTAATGTATTGCCAACCATGAAATTGAGCGAATTCAAGATAGTGTGTATATCTCGTATAATGTTTCCTCAGCATCTTTGCAGCCACGCATATGGATGTCATCAAACCTTCCTAAAGCCCCTTTTAGATCTCTGATAAATCTTGGATTTATTGATAGGGATGGTTTGAAGCTGGGTTTTTTTTTAGGAACAAATGTCTTCGGACTTCCTACAATACCTTGTCTATACTTGTAAAGAAAAACTCAAAATAACGTGTTTGCTGTGAGCAGAACCTTTCATGTGCAGACATGTGGCTATGAGTGAAATGAGTAGAAATATTAAAACATGTCTTGTGACGGTTGATGAAAATGAAGATGATGAAGATAACGGTTGATTTGGTATAAAGCTTGTTGCACTGGTACACCCAGGTTAGGGGGGTGTTGGTGCGCCCTTAAAAAAGTTTAACCCGGCCACATTCTGTATGTGTCAGTTTCAAGTCACGAGATGGTAATGCAGTGTTTGTCGTTTGTTTCTTTTTGTTTCTTATTTATTTTGTACATTAATCGGGCCATTAGATTTTTCGTTTGTTTTACATTATTTATTTCGGGAATTGAAGACTATGCAGTATGAATTTTACTCATTGTTGAAGCCCGTACGGGACCTATAATTGTAAGTTAATTATGTCTCATTTGCAATCATATCACATCTTCTTTTTTTATATGGAATACTTTTGAAGTTTGTGGTACGTTGCAAGGAAAAAAAGGGGGGATATATAGGTACAAAACCTATAATGTAATAGATTTTAACCAGAGTAAAATACACAGCAACAGATAATACTATGGAAGCAGTAATAATTGTGAAAAAAACCAAAAGCAACGAGTAGTCTTTAAAAAAAACCTAAAGTATCCGCAAATTCAATTTGAGGTCATATTTGACTGTAGTGTTCTATTGCTTTGGTTTGATACCTCACCCAATATGATGGTTTAAAAAATAATTTTAAAGTATTGTCCTGCATGACACTTGATGTTTACCTGAAATTGAAATTTGTCATAAGGTTAAGGTGCTCTAAACATTTTATAGGTTGAAAACTTGATTTTTGAAGTTTTGTTTATAAAACGTCGTTCTATGAATTTTTTTGATAAAAAAATCTCAATGATTAAGGTTTATGTATAATAACAAACATTACTAAAGTCAAAACAGTATCATTTGTATTTAGATAGAGTTTAGAAATATAAAAAAATGTCAAAATTGAAACCCTCCCAAATTTTCACAGATTTTTACATATGACCTTTGACCTCAATTTAAAAAAAATGTGACCATATCAAGTCTTGACGACAGGCATATTATTATAGTACACGATTTCCTCTTTCCAATGATATATTATATAGGTGTGTGTTCGGTGGGGAGATTAAATTCAAAAAAATCTGCCTTCAGTCACCGCACTATATGTCTCTACAGGATAAAAAAAACTATAGTGGATAACATGGTAGAACCTTTAAAAAAATACCTTACAAAGCGTCTGCAATAGACTGTAATGTGTGTAAACAAATTTGAGAGCATACAATCATTATATAATGGGTAGGCCAGTAAATACATTGCCGGAAAATATAAAATTAAGATGTACGAGCAGAAAAAACAGCAATGCGTGTCCAGATGACATCATGCAAGGCACGCACTAATACGTTTTCATGTTCAGTGAACCACGAAAGCTGGGTCGAAATTCAAATTAATTTTCATGCATCTTTAAAATTTCACATCTTAATGAAAATTTGGACTTAACTTCAGGCCAAAGTTAATGACATCTTCAAGGTAAACTACTAGAATTGATCAAAATCCTTAACACAGTACCTTAATCCAAAACTTTAACCCAGTACCTTGAACCAATATCCTTAACCCAGTACCTTAATCCGCCAAAACTTTAACCCAGTACCTTAAACCGCCAAAACTTTAACCCAGTACCTTAATCCGCCAAAACTTTAACCCAGTACCTTAATCCGCCAAAACTTTAACCCAGTACCTTAATCCAAAACTTTAACCCAGTACCTTAATCCAAAACTTTAACCCAGTACCTTAATCCAAAACTTTAACCCAGTACCTTAATCCAAAACTTTAACCCAGTACCTTAATCCGCCAAAACTTTAACCCAGTACCTTAAACCAAAATCCTTAACCCAGTACCTTAATCCAAAACTTTAACCCTGTACCTTAAACCAAAATCCTTAACCCAGTACCTTAATCCAAAACTTTAACCCAGTACCTTAAACCAAAACTTTAACCTGATCAGGGAATCTCGAAATCAGGATCAAAGTGACTCCTAATTTGTCATCTCAAATCGTATTGGCCATAAAATGTGTTCTTCGTTTCATATGTACGTAACCAAAACTCCTAGGGAAACTATCGTAATTTTAAACACAGACGTAAACCCGATAAGGAACAGACGGATGAACAGGCGCATGTATGTTAATCTAGAACTAAAAATATGCAAAAATGATGCGTTCATCTCTTAAAAAATATAGGGAACAATTATTTAACTTTAAAGGGATAATTCGATGGGGGTATGGTTTTCACCGTAATAAAATATTCTGAATCCAGAATCCTTGTACTGTACAAAATATTGACATCGACCTTCAATATGGACACTCTTAACTTTATATTTAGTGTGACATACTCTTTGGTGATGGTTCAAAAATACCAAGTAACATTTATATCATTCAAAGTTTTAAAACGTTTTGAGTGGGACACACCTTTGTAAACTTAAGTCTGGTGTCGTGATGTATTAGTGAACTAAGGCAGCAACCATTTGATTTTCTGGGGGGGCTATGGGTTTTTTTTCTGTGCAAACTTTTTTTTTCGCCTTTGGCGAAGAACAATCTATTTTTTTTAGCGACAAACCGAAAACAATTTGTTTCTTTCAATTTTAGCATTACATATAGTGGCAGCTGAGGGTGAAACAAACTTTTTTTTTCTCAGGGTCCAAAACAAATTATTTTTTTCACCAAAACCTGGAAACAAACTTTTTTTTCCAAACCCCCCCCCCCCCCCCCCAGAAAATCAAATGGTTGCTGCCTAAGGTTGTGACCTTAAAAGGCAATCAAACTGAACTGTATACATTTGAACTGTTTATCCATTTCGGTCATGCAGATTGGAAGGTGGAGTCACCGGACACATTTTAAAACCAAATACTCCAATGATGACTTGGGCTTGTTTAAAATTTGGCCAAAAGTAGTTCCAGAGAGTAAAATTTTAAAAATATTTTAAAAAACCGGCTCCTTTATCATTAAATTAGGTGACAATAACCATCAAACCAAATCTATTTGCTATGGAAGTGTGTGTAGTTAATTACACTTACCAAAAATAAACCTTTTCAAGTATTTTTTTTCAAATAAACCAAATGGTTAGAGCCGGTGATTGTTTTTTGTAGATCTTGATATTTTTATCATTTGCCAATTTTGAGTGTCAACATGACGTTTGAATTTGACAATTTTGATAAAGGAAAAAACTCCCACTAGAAGGCTACATTTTGGTAGAGTCTATATACGATAGAATATTGCTTTTACAATATGTAAGTCAACATTTATTTTCCAAATCAAACATAGAATAATACTTAAATATTATATATCTGCAAACGTACAAATTTACATTTTTTTTATAAATTTAAAAGAATTCTTGGGGCAAACACTTCAGTTTATAAGGCTTTCTTTTAGGTTTTATGATCACGTTGATTTATAATAACAAAACTTTTTTGTTCGTCACTATGTCTCTTATCAGTGTATATAGTGCTTGCATTATGGTTTTATGATGCATGATTTATGATGAATATGTGTTACATGTATTAGTCAAACAAAAAAATGTGTTATCATCAAAAGTCGCTTGAATAAATCTATTTTTATACTATTTACCTGTGTTTACCTGTAAATGAAATGTTATTTATGTGGCGCAAGTGAAATATGGCTTGTTGCGCAAAGAAAGTTTTTTTTTGAGGCAATAAAATGCCAATTGGCGCAACAGCAAAGCACCGTATACTAGTTTGCGAGATTTATACCATTAGCCTGGGATCCTCGCTAATCGTGACGCGTAGCTAGATATAGGGCCGGGATACCAGGCTATTATGCTAAATAGTTATCCCACAAGGACGCGGTGTGTCAGTGTAAGATCACCCCGACGGCCGGAGGCCAGATGGTGATCTAACACTGACACACCAAGTCCGACTGGGATAACTATTTTACATCCCAACTGTTTTAGATTAGACGAAAAACCATTTACAATTAAGAAAATCTAGTTTAGAACGCCACACAACCATACCAATATACTTTATATATTACTATATGATGTATACCCTCTTTGACCCCCAAACACGATGAGTAAATATCAAACAATGTAACTCGCCCCACTTGCCAATCGGCCTACACTATATCGCCACTTTATAAGAATATCGTCCCACTCTTGTTTACCGACTTGCCCCACTTTGAACAAGTGTAAAATCAAATTGAACAATCAGTCTGAAAACTTACTAATTAAAGGAAAAGGTTAAAACCCCACTGAATAAAGGTCTCACAACT
This sequence comes from Mytilus edulis, assembly GCA_019925275.1. NCBI lineage: Eukaryota > Metazoa > Mollusca > Bivalvia > Mytilida > Mytilidae > Mytilus > Mytilus edulis. Next base: position 88,776,030 of record CM034351.1, on the reverse strand, counting down.
CGCCCAACTTATAAAAAGATCTTGCTTCCTTTTAAGTATGTCAAATTACTATTCTTTCGTATCAAGTCGTCCTGTTGTAGTGGTATGTGTCATGGCTTCATATGCTTAAGGTCTTGAGTTCGAATCCCAGCATATACACTGGATTTTTTCTACTTGAATTTTGAAAGATGGTCTTTTCTGTATAATTAATTATAAGTTTTATAGTGGATTTGACACTCCCGCCAAAATGTTACAGAACTGGGGTAATCTAGTAGGGGTGATCCGGCTCAGATCTGTTAGAACAAAGGAGCTGGGATGTAATGATTAGTTGAATTTTACCCTATTTGTTTTTTAGTCACATAACACATTTTGTTTATATGGTCATCGTATATTATACCCTGTTTGAAGTTTAAAAAGAAGATAAAAAAAAATTAGGTTGAATTAATTATTATTCCCAATAAAATGCACAGGAATCATTAACGACACCAGAAAAAACTTTTCATATGAAATTATGAGATGTAGTATATTATTGCCAATGAGCCAATTAACAAACTTACAGAGTTCAAATGGCGTACAAGAACCAATGGTGAACGTACGGCCTTTAACAATGAGAAAGTCAATACAATAAAAGCCCCGAAAATGTTAATTAAAAGTTGAGGCAAAGTGTAGACATCGGTCACTTTTGTTTGATTCTCTAAAATTTCGAATTCTTTATTTCCCAAGAAAGAAACTTAATCAACATTTTAAAAGTTTGTATTTATCTCCCAGTGTAAACATATGGTAAACGAGGCATGATCTATTCTGATAAGAGAATTGATATACAAACTGTTATCTACTTCAGATTTAGTGTAGAGAAATCATGGCTGCGGAAATTCCTAAATACGTTACACTTCCTAGTGGCGCAAAATACCCTGTTATTGGGTTGGGAACATTTACAGTTTTTAATGCAACGGTAAGTTTATTTTTATCTTCAAAAATCAAAATCCAAAAATCAAAATTTATAAGATCGATAACACGTGTATTATACATTGTATATATAACATGATGATAGCGATTAATCTCAATCATGTTTGTATTTTTAAGAAAGCCAGGAAAACACAGAAAGAAATTATATTCTAGAATGCAAATGTGAGAATATAAGATTATAAAGTTTTAGAACAGCATGAACAGGATGCACTTTTAATATTTACAGACAAAGAAAATAAGACTTGCAAAGGGAAATACAAGCTCTTGTGTTATTTTACATTCTACAAATTCACATCTTATTACAGGGTGAACCAGGTGCTGTTTTTGAAGCAGTTAAATATGCAATTGATATAGGATACCGTCATGTAGACGCTGCCAGAGTTTATGGAAACGAAGGCGAAGTGGGGGATGCAATACAAGCAAAACTAGACGACGGAACAATAAAAAACAAGAAAGAAATATTCATCACTACAAAGGTTTGTGTATCTATTTCTCGAGATCTATTTGTTTCAGTTTATTTGAACTGATATAATTGTATGCTTTGTCATTTCTCAGTATATTTTATATTGAATCAAATTCCATATATAAATTTATGCACCAACAATTCAACGAAGTATTGAAAATATACACCATGTTTAAGTTCCGAGAATTTCGTTTTAGAACATAATAAATTGAGTATTTGTACATAACACAGAGGAAGGGTCAAGTTATCATTGTCCGATTGGTAGTTAATCAGTATGTAAATATTGAATAAATCTTCAGGGCAAAACTTAAATAAGAGGGTTATATATAGCATACCCTTATATATAGCATACCCTATCTTGATAATCTTAACATGCTTAATTCAACGATGAAGAATAGATTCTGCGTTTAAATGTATACATAGAAAAAAACGTGATTTCATGATTTTCTGATAGCACTCTTTATCAAATGTTTAATACATAGTGAACATTTCTAATTAACAGTTATGGGATACTCACCACAATCCAAAAGATATGAAAGAGAATACGATGAAATCTCTAAAACTTCTAAGAGTAGACTCTGTACAGTTGTTCCTAATGCACTGGCCATTTGGTTTTAAGGTAAGGTTCCTCATAGTAAACTCTGTTTGTAAAGTTGTTTCTGTTAATGCACCGTTCAGTTGGTTCTAAGGTAAGACTTTTATAAGTGGAGACTCTGTTGCAGTTGTTCCTAATGCACTAGCCATTTGGTTTTAAGGTAAGGCTTCTGATATTAGACCCTGTACAGTTGTTTCTAATGCGCTGGCCATTTGGTTTGAAGGTAAATATTTGTTAAATAAATTATCCATTCACATATACTATTCTGAAAAGTATTTGGGTTTCTTTTGGTTTTCGAGACAGTGTAATGGTTACATCGACAGTCTTAAAACTGATGCGCTGTCCTGGACTACTAGATGGTCAACACATGCAGATGCAAATACTTAAAAATAGAGAAAATACAAGTCGTTTGATATATATTGATAGTTTTTACAAGAACTGCAAGGAGATTCAGTATTATTTTTCGGAAGAAACAATGAAGAAAATATGGCAGTTTATTTGATACAAAGAAATTGGATACTAGTAGAAATACTAAAGACGCTTCGCTAAATGTTTATATCGGATTACAAGTCAGAGAGTCTGGGTGGGGTTACAGAATAGGTATAGGCTCATGTAGAGCAGGAGCTTCTTACTCTTCTGGAGCACCTCGAAATCTTACCAGTTTTTTGCGGGGTTCATGTCGCTTAGTCTTTAGTTTTCAATGTTGTGTCTTGCGTACTTTATTTGTCTGTCTGCCTTTTTATTGACCATAGCGTTATCAGTTTTTTTTATCTATGATTTCTTTCTCTTTTACAGAAGATAGGCGAATAAAAAATACAGAATAGGGAATATTGGGCTTGTATTCCTGAAGAATAGCTATAGAGAAAAAATGGCTAGACAAAATAAAGAAAACGGAATCAAAGTACCTCCATCCGGATCCTCATATTATATTTTGATCTCATTATTTACCTGATACATTTTCTATCAAACCAATGAAATACTAAAAGCATTTATTATTTTAGGATGGAGATGACATGTTCCCAAAAGACAAAGATGGAAATGTTGTATTCTCTGACCACGACTACGTTGATACATGGAAGGTAAATACACACAGGTTTAGTAAACGTTAGTTAGTATTATATATCATGATATGTTTTGAATTATAACAAGTGTGGACACAGATAAGTGTGGATAGTATGTTTTTATGTTTGAATTACAATTATCAGTATTTTACCGATTTTGAAATCTCTTAAATCAATTAAATATATACACAACGATATTTTGATTAGATTAAAGACAAAGATAAGAAGATGTATCATAATTGCCAATGAAACAACTGTGCACCAGATACCAAATTTACTTAGATGTCAAAGACTGAATACTTGCAGAGCTCTGACCCAGGACTGTTAAGGGCCTAGCATACGATCGTGTATTATTGAATGATGTAGCTACATTAGTTGACCTCCGGATGGTTTACTTACATGCTAGTTTCATATACACACTTTAGTAGAAATGTTTTAGTATTTCTAAATGTTGTGTTTATATTTAGGCAATGGAAGAATTAGTAGATGCAAAACTGGTTGAAAACATTGGAATATCAAATTTTAATAAAGCTCAGACTGAGAGACTGATGAAAAATGCGAGAATAAACCATGTAATATGCAGGTATATGTTTTTTTTTTTAAATATATAGTAGTATCATTTGGTTCAACTGGTTTTTTTTAATTTAGAATTTGAATTCAATTGAGAAAATTATACAAAAGTTTACATGAAATAAGAAATAGAATGAAATGTTCACATGGGTTCACATATTTGACAGGAAGGGCATACCAAGCTGTTATACATTTTTTTTTTAAATCATTTGACTTTTTTAGTCATTATATTATATTATATTTGATTTGATTTATTTATTCATCCATTTTTCTTTCTCTGTTAGGTCGAAATACATCCATATTTTTGCAATAAAAAAATAGTTGAGTTCTGTCAATCAATTGGAATGTCAGTGACAGCATATGCACCCCTTGGAAATGCAGGAAGAACTTGGTAAGCAATTTGTCAAGTGGATTAACTGAATACCGCCATCTTGGATTGTAAAATAGCAGTACACAATCGGTCTTGCTCTTTGCTTAGATCTGCAAATGTTAAGACAGATTGGCAATTACTGTGTAAGACTGTTTGAACAAAGAAAATATTGTCATGTATTGCATTAATTGAAATGTTTAAATAGATGCAAAATATTTATTTTATTGGAATAAATTTTTCAAATTAGTCATTTAAGGGGAAATAATCCTTACAGTATTTTTTTTAAAGCATTTCATAAAACCTTTTTCTCATATTTCATTTTAAAAAATCACATAGATTTCTTTTTATTCATAAAAAAGTCTCTTTCCATGAAAAACCTATGCAAACTTGGTTAATTTTGTACTTCTAGCAGCATGAAAAACAGCACGAATACCCATACTTTTTATCATATTCTTGAAAAAAACAATGGAAAATCTATAATTTGGCACAGTATTAGTTCTGTCTCAGGAAATATATACAGAATGTATTACCTCATTTAACCCAAAATGAAGCATCTCCCGAAACGATTCTCTCTGGAACAAAATAGTCAAATTAGTTGTGGCACATATATTCCGTATATATGCAATTCGCATGATCGGGTAATGGAAGTACATTTCTATTTACCACATATGTATATCATGTATATCATTTCAAAATTTTTAACAGGTAGCTTAAAATTGTTTACTCTTGTTTATATCTAAAGAAGGAAGAAGTTACCAACTAGGCTATGACAATCGTCAATCTTAGGAATACTTTTTTGTGTGCTAAATGAACAATTCAAACAACAGAAAAACAAGCTATAGAGAAAAGATTAAGCAATATGAACTCTAACAAAACAAAAAGGGTGCATTCAGGTGATTTTGAAGGATAATCAGTTTCTGCTCCACTAAACTAGTGACAACTGTCAAGTTTCTCATGTTTACTAATGCCAAATTGATGACAAGTTGAGAGGTGATATCTAGAAGAATATCCTAAATTTAAAATTTCAGGTGTCAGTTAATTGTAGCTCTTATCATACTTTCTTTTTTTTCTGTTCCACAAAAAATGTATTTCAGGAAAAGTGCAGATGAGCCAATCATATTTGATGAACCAGTTTTGAAAGAAATTTCAAAAGCAAAGGGAAAGTCTATTACACAAGTAAGCTTCCTGATACATCTAATATACTTTGTATTCATGTATGCATTTATTATTGCAAACATTCGATCATGGCAAAAATGCATATCTTATTATTAATATTGCAATAATTCTATGAAGGAAAACTACAACAGAAACTTGTTAAAATGGCATTTTTTCAAATTGATAAAATGCAAAGCAATTAACTTTTCACGATAATTGAAATGAAGATATGTGGGATGCAGTCACCCATTGCATAAAACCCATAATGGTGCCTATTTCTGTATACCCAACAGTAGTTACCATAATATGTTTAAACAGCTAGGTCCGAGACCAACCATTGGGTAAACAAAAAGTATAAAAAGTTTGAAAATAGATCATCTTAATAGGCCAAAAACAGAACAGTCTAATTTGGCTAGAACAATTTTATAATATATTTTCATTACGCTTATTGTCTAATGTACGAACACAACATTTTGCTTGTGTACTGTTAGTCCCGGGGGGGGGGGGGGGGGTATCATACAATCCGCAGTCTGTGTTTCGATAATGACATGAGTTTTAATATATTTTTCTTAAATTTTTCGTTGATAAAGTAAGAAAATGTTAAGAAAAAAGGTTGACATTTGACGAATATGACTACTTTTATTCCCTTACTTGTGAATAACTGATGTACAATACAGTTCTTTCAATTGCGATTCTGAATTATGTTGTGTTTTTTCTATTTCAACACCGTCTTGGTGGTTTTTTTAGTAATTTTTATGCCCAAGTTTCTTGTTTCTGTATGTGCATAGTTTTGACGAAGCTGCACACGCATGTAAATAATGTGAAGCGTGTTTCTCTCGTGGTCATGATTGAATGCGTGTTGATATTAAAAAGCGATATTATTCTCCTACAAGTTACTGCAAATTGTTAACTGGAACATAATTAGCGATATACTAGGCTGTTCTATAAACCATTGCCTTACAACCTGTCCGATGGTATATTACTTATGTTCAATTCAATTTCAGGTCGTACTACGGTTTCATCTTCAAAGAAATTTGGTTGTTATACCAAAATCTGTCACACCAAGTAGAATTAAGGAAAACTTTGATGTAAGTATTACATTCACTATTATAAAATTCTGATCATTTTTTGTAAGCTCTATAACAGTAGTTGTTAGAAACATGTGTATTCACTTAGTAGAATTTTATCAAAGGTGACATTATATAAAAAAAAATATCGTCGAAAGCATAAAACAGATCATTCGACTTTCAAAAAATTGAAATTTAATAATCAAAATTCAAAATCTAAATTTGAAATTAAAAAAATGATTTTCGAAAGTCTCAAAACCTGATTTCCAACATTCAAAATTAATTATCAATTTAGAAAATCAGGAATAGCTTATAGACCTATGGCAAGTATCTTGCAGATACATATGTGTTCGTTTTGTTGTTCTTTAACAAGTAGAGTATACATGGTATATGACTTTAGTAGAAGGGAAAGAAATACCTTTTCGGGACTTCGGTAATTGGGGATTAACACTTGTCGAAACTAGGGAATGAATGATAAGTTTTTGTCAGGATGCGGAAGAGAATGGTTAATTTCTTGCATAATTCGGGAGGACACTCCTCCTACCACCCCTCTTATGTGTATGCAGAAATGAAGTCCAAATATCATTTAAGATATTCAAATGTTACAAAGAAAATAATATTTTACATATTTTGTAGGTTTTTAGTTTCAGTCTAACGGATGAAGAAATGGAGAAAATATGGTCATTGAACAAAAATCTACGTTTTTATAGTGAACCTATGTGAGTTTTATGTTACGTATACGTATGAGTTTATTTTCATTATAATGGATTATATTTCCTAATGGTGTACACGTATTACTGAAGGAATTCGTGTTTCTGAATCATGAATAGTCAAAAGCATAAAACAGATCATTCGACTTTCAAAAAATTGAAATTTAATAATCAAAATTCAAAATCTAAATTTGAAATTAAAAAAATGATTTTCGAAAGTCTCAAAACCTTGAAAAAAAGTTGAAAATGTCGTTTCCCTATTGTAACTTAAGTTTGTTTCATCCAAAATTTTATGTTGTTAATCTTATACACAATGCTTATTACCATAACACACAAAAAATAAAGTTGGATTTTGGTGGCGTCATATTTACCGTTCTTCAGTAATATCCATTTATAAAGTTATATGCAAGAGGAGACATCATATATGTTCTGTGAACACAATCTCAATTTATTTTATTTTTGATATAACAAGAAGTTCTAAAAAAATGATTACCTCATACGTGAAAAAGATAGTAAAATTTACAATAACAAATAATTGAAAGCTTTGAAGAGAAAGCAAGGAGGTACATGACAAAAATGATAATAAAAAAACACCAAATCATATCTTATTCAATATTTCCTCTGAATATAACATATGTGTGTATAGGTTGCCTTCCTTGAAGTGATGCAATTTTATTTGATTTTTTTAAATTGAGGATATTTAAAAGAAATTACTGTGTGCACGACACACGATTCTGTAATGATAAACTTCATTGAGTTCGCTTCATATCTAAGGTTTTTAAAGACAGATTTATGCATACCAAAAGAACATTGTTTTTATAGATTAACATGTATCGAAATGTGTCCATAATCAACTTAATTTAATTTACACATTGGCTAAAACAAATGTGTTCTCTAGGTGTATTTTGAACAAATTCATTAATTTAAATAATGCATGTGATTTATTTAAAATGGTATTTTTGAAAAAGGGAATATTTTAGTCCAAATGAAGCAAATCTATCAAAACGTCTTACACAGGCAAATTTATCACGTGAACGTCATGTGAGACTGATATGAAACTTAGATTTATGAGTTTGACTGTCCCTTTGGTATCTTTCGTCCCTCTTTTAAGTGAGCAAATTTGCCTCTTGATGTGTTACATTAGAATTGAGAATGGAAATGGCGAATGTGTCAAAGAGACAATAACCCGACAAAACAGCGGAACACAACCGAAGTCCAAAAACGTGTTTTAATACAGCGAGAAAATCCTGCACCCAAAGGCGTGCTTCAGCTGACCCCTAAACAAAAATGTGGACTAGTTAATTGATAATGGACGTCATACTAAACTCAGAAAGAGAAACTAAAAATTAAAAATCATATAAAGCTAAAAAAGACCAAAGGCTCCTGATTTGTAAGTACATTTAGTTTTAATTTAAACTACATGTATATTGCTTGTACATTTTAGGGGCAAAATTTACATGTTTTTATATTTTAGTGCAAAAGATCACAAGTACTATGCATTCCACGACGAATATTGAGGATGTGTGATTACCTTAAACTGAGCTTGTATTAACTGGTTTGAGATGTTTTTTGTAAAAAATAAAATCCTTAACACTTATTATATTGCATTATTGTTTTCTGTGTGTAGACAGATGGTGATTCATTTGATATTTTAGTATTTTTAAAAATAGATGTAGTATGTTTGACAATAAGACAAATATCCACTGAATACCAAAAGAAAAAGGGTAATGATAGAGGAGACCTTCCACCTACAGACTATCAGAGAGTGTTTTCCTCAACATGCAATCGGCATTTCTAAGGGAACATGTTGCACCATGATCTTTTTGATAAACATTAGAACGCGGCTGAAAACTAATGCGTAAAACAAAAAAATGCATTTGAAATCTCACTTTAATGACCGATAGTTTATGAATTTTCATGAACGATTAGGAAAGAAATATTGACACTTCAGATGTTGTGTGTCGACATTTCACCATATAAATTACTTAATAAAGTATTTTAAGGGAGTTCGCTTCTCAGTTTCAAAATAATCAACTTTTCAAAACACTAGCTTGTATTGATAAGGGATACATAAAGGAATCAAAGGAGCAAAACAAATATATAGGTCAATGTGCTTGTTTTCGAGATATTAGCCATTGATTTTTGGCGGGAAAATATTCTTTCTTGACTCTTTCATAGCTTTATCATTGATAAGTTTAGGTTCTCAAAAACTTTTGAAAAATAATTAAAGTTAATAAGACTTTTACAGATGGCTTATCATTATACATGTAAAAGAGTCATACAAAGAAAAATTGGGGTCAATTGGCCTTTTTTAAGGCATTCAAATGGATAAAACCAGAGGATTCCGAAAATCTGACAAAAATCCCAAAACATGACAATATCTGTATCTTAAATTCTACACCTAACATCTCTTTAGAATAAATAATAGTAATCATTTTTAGATAATAGAGGGACGAAAGATACCAAAGGGACAGTCAATTGACAAACTTGGTAAAATATTGCCGCGGAGGTTTCACTTTTATTAGTTTCAAACACAACACCAACATATCCATCGCATATACGATATCTTTTAAGCATACCACTCGCATGTATGCTATCTTTAATGGGGATATGTAGTAAAATAATCAACTGAAACTTTCACTGGTTCATTAAAATATGTATACAGGCACTGAAACCAGGCTTATATCAAATGCAAGTAGCTGTTTGCTAACGTGGGGTTGTCTTGAATTTCTAGAACTTTTGTTGAGCTTTCCTATCATCTATAAGAAGACAAAACTGAGAACTGTAAAAGTGACACTCCCCAAATTTGTGCTTGATCCGAGTATTATTTTAAAAAGCATTGTGTAAAAGTTTCATAACATTTGGTTGAGGCAAACTTAATAACTGATGATAAATGATAATCTAAATAATTTAACCCCCACTGACTTATTTTTCTTATTTCGATTGTCTTCCTTTTGCTGGAGGTTTAACAATGTATTTCAGTTAATTGAAAATAATTGTCTCTGTTGTCTCCTTTGTTTTATACTATCAGATCATCTCAGCTGGGTCGTAATTGCTGTTAATCTTGCTGTGGTGCAGGTTTGAACAGTTACTGAGGAGGTTGTATCTGTGCTGGTCGCAGTAATTGGTGAGGTTATATCTGAGCGGGTTGAAGTAACTGGGGAGGTTAAAACATTAGCTGTTTAAAGTAACTGAGGAGATTGTGTCTGTGCTTGGGCATTTTGCTGGTTTTGAGGTGGTTTCCATAGAGGTAGATATGTCAAAACTAATTAGTGAATAAACGAAACCCCTTAACATAAAAAAGTAGCACATTTGCTGTGGTAGTTTTTTCACGTAAATCCCATCTTCAGATGCATTTACATGTTTCCGAATTTTTCACCTCCTACAATATTTGCAAATAACGCATTCAATACTACAAGCCTCAAATCTTTAAACTTATTTGATCTTCGACACAGAATTAAACAAGTTATCAAAGAATTTATAGACAAAACTGAAAGATAAAAAGAAACGACAAAAATGCTTGTACTTCTTTTTCTGTACCAGTCGTAGGAATATTCAAAATATTCCAGAGTAATCACGATAATCTTTATTGTAATTTTTTTGATAGCTTTTCTTTATAATTTTTGATCGCTAAGTTGTTTTGATTTGTGGAATTCATAAATCAAACTTACTGTCCATACTATTTTTCAGAGCAGACCACACTTGACACAATGACAAATGTCACTACATGAGTGCGAAATGACAGCTTTCTCAACACCACCAACGTGAAAAGTGGTTCTAAAAATAGAACAATAGGGGAAACAATCATAGACGAAGATCTTCCTGCCTTGTTGGAATAGGATGAAGCCTTTCTACCCGTAAAAAACGAAGGCTGGTGAAAAAACCAGAAAAGATGAAATGGTAAATCTGTTGGACGACGAGGCTACATAGGACAGTTAAGAGTGATTTGTTTGAAAAAAACCAGACCATAAAGACAATTATAAGTTCGTTAACTTTGTAACAGATAACATTAATTACACGAGATATAATTTTTCAGTTGTCACTTCTATTCTTATACTGCAATATTTTTGGCATTGAAATCAGATTTGGAGGAGTCAAGGAAAACAGATCTTAATAGGTGTAATACCACCATTGATTTTCCCCTATTAGTCTTTGTTAAATTTGCACTTTTCAAAAAAATGTTCAGAATGTATCTTTGTTTCAAATAAAGAAATACTTGGCACGAGTAAAGTTTTATCCTGTCCAGTACTATAGAAAAAAATTCACATAACATTTCTTGCATATAAGAAAATAACCATCATTGGAAGTTAACCAATCAAATTCATCCCCTGTATTTATCTGTGTACAAGGTTTAGTCACCATGTAAACTCAAGATTTCAAAATTTTCTATAGAAATCCCAAATAAAAAATAATGGGGTTTTGAAATACCCAAGACATATGTTTATGACACAGAAATGTTTTTACTGCAATAAAATGTAGGATTAATTACCTACAACTGTCAAATTCAAGGGAATATTTTTTTAAACCTACTTTCGTATACATCCGGATGTGACGTACCATGATTTGGTGGTATTACACCTTTAATGCTAATACAAGAAGTGATCCGGCAAAGGAAATTTTGGAGTAGAACTCTATCCTCTTTATATTCTAAAATACGTAAAACAATTGTAAGAAAATGTGTTTTTAACAGCTAGTCAGATATTATTCTTTACAAGAAAATTTAAGCTCAAACACTCAAATGATTTAATGGATGCATTTGCTTGCGATTACTGGTATCGTCTTATTTCCATGATCAAGCATAAACGACAACCAATTACAGCCATGATATGTGAATAATGGCTTATAAAACAATAATCTGCAGCTTTCCACAGTATGCGTTAACCGGAAAACAGAAATATATAGATGTCATTTGTAATGAACAGAAACTATCTAATTTATATATATATTGATTTTATCATTTCAATTTCAAATAATATGATTAGAGATTAAATGATATGTTGTTGAGTTTTTTTTTTTGTTTTTTTGTTTTTTGTTTTGTTGTTTTTGTCTTTCTACCAACGTAATATCGGTGGTTGTACGTTTTGATATTTTTCTCTGATCGTTGACAATTCATGGATCAGCTAAAATGTATACGATAATGTCCAAATGCGAGTGTTGCAACGCCGTTGTCCAAAACAAAGCGTTAATCACCAAACACAGATAATTCAACCTTGTTCACGTTGACAACATGAAGGTTGTGTTTTTTTGTGATCAGATTAGATTTTGTTGGCACTAAATATGTTTTTATTCCATCATACAGTCTACATAGATTGGATGTTTCTGGGGTTTTTTTAAACTCCTGGTTGAAAAAAAATTTACACTTCGTTACTATATTTTAATGGATACATTTTTCTTCTGAAACTGGCGAACTGTGTTACAGGCTTACCATCAGTCTCATCCTTACATAAACAAGGTTTCTTCGCATTTTTAGGCATACAGGCAATTGGTTTTTTTAGCTTTATTCGCAAAATTAATCGTGATTGTTTGTCTGCATGCCGTTGTGAATATCTTCAGTAGTTATGTAATACAATACGGAGTCTGTATTGGTCATCATTAGCATTGCATTGGCTCCATACTTGGACATCATGTTATCATAGTGATATTCATACATAACACATTTTGAAAGTCTCCTAGCAGCAATAGGTTTGTTTTATTTTAGCGAGGATTGATTACACTGAACATCCACAAGATGTTCGCTAAATATCTGGCTTCGTTCGAAACACGTTTGCAACAATGGTTCAAAACAGGTTTTTTTTTGTATACCAGCTGAACATCTACCCTGTTCCCGAGGTTCTCCGTCGTCTTTCTAAATACAAAATTGTTCATTAGTTTATAAAATGCCTTCTCAAAATCGCTTATTGTTTGTTACCTACGGTTTGTATTCATCTCGATGTACTCTTTAAAAAAGGGAGACTGAGAAAACTCCAAAACCATGTATTCTTTAGTCACCTGCACAATGCTGCATACCCAGTCGCGATCATAGTTAAAGATTTCGCAGGTGACATACATAATTACATTTTTGTTCAAGGGTAAAAAGTTTGCACTCGTCGTTTTGCTTCTGATGACTTATCCTTTGGATTTAGTTTTAACCAAAGTTTGCAGTTGAATGATGATAACATTTTATATGTAATAATTTTGGTTTCATATGCTGATGGATAATCGCTATGCAAAGCATGCAAGATCAAAGGCTAATCTGGGTCTACCTTAAATATATGTCCCTTTATGACATGCATATGACATGAATTATCATTGATATGGTCATATGTATAAATTTACTGATTACAAAACTTTTGAATTTATAAAATACTAATGCTTTTCTATATCAGGAACAGATTACCGTAGCTGTATTTGACAAACCTTTAAGTAATTTTGGTCCGCAATGCTCTTCAACTATTTTACAAAATTTAACCCTGGCATCTTTGATGAGTTTATTTACAACCACTGGGAAAATGCCACTGCTGTTGGAGTTTTTTTCCCCCGAGGGTATCACCAACCAAGTAGTCAGCACTTTTGTGCTGACATGAATTATTATTAATATGGTCATATTTATAAATCAACTGTTTACAAAACTTTTGAATTTTTGAAATACTAAGGCGTTTCTATCTCAGGAATAGATTACTTTACAAAACTTCTAGGAACTTTGCTCCTCAATGCTCCTCAACTTAGTACTTTGTTTGGCTTTTTTTTTAACTTTTTGAAATTCGAGCGTCACTGATGAGTCTTTTGTAGACGAAACGCACGTCTGGCGTAAAGACCAAAAATAATCCTGGTATCTATGATGAGTTTATTTACAACCACTAGGCCGATGTCACTGCTGTTGGAGTTTTATTTCCCCGAGGGTATCCCCAACCGAGTAGTCAGCACTTCTTTGTTGACATGAATTATCATTGATATGGTCATATTCATAAATTAACTGTTTACAAAACTTTTGAATTTTTGAAATACTAAGGCTTTTCTACCTCAGGAATAGATTACCTTAGCTGTATTTGACAAAACTTTTAGGAACTTTGGTCCTTAATGCTCTTCAACTTAGTACTTTATTTGGCCTTTTTAACTTTTTTGGATTCGAGCGTCACTGATGAGTCTTTTGTAGACGAAACGCGCGTCTGGCGTAAATCAGATTTAATCCTGGTTTATCTATGATGAGTTTATTTTCACCATCAAGTAAGAGTTTGTCCCATCAAATCATACCTTGTATGTGTCTAGCATATATTGTTTATTTGCAGTTACCAATCGGTTCGAAATATGCGAGATTACACCTCCTAATCAAGATTCTACAAACTAATAAGCCATATCCTCAGTTGTTTACTCTAGCATACATTTTGACACTTTTTAATGCTTCACTCCATGCTTTACCTGGACTTGTATAAACATGTAATGGATGAAGACCATAAATTGATAGACATTGCGTTCGAAACCTTTTAAACACACTGGCATGTTTAAATACATCGGTTTTTATGTATAGACCATCATCATTCATCATATTCGCCCATATTTAGTAACTTGAATGTATCCTATACAGTCTGTGCACGTTCATAATCACTATCAGAAATGTGCGACTTCGTAAGATCATTATGTAAAGCTTCTGTCGGACGTACATTTTGTACAGAAAACGTGTCCATCCAAGTATAAGGATAAACACCTCTTCGTAAAAGGAGTAATCTCTAATTTTCTGCTAAAGAATAAAAGTGTAACGTTTCTTTGGTTAAATCATTAACTAAATCCGAAATGCTATTTGTTGAACGCTATTAGCTGTCAAGAAATCTAAGTGATCCTAGTGAAAATGAGACGTACTTTTCCATATTATTCGCAATAACATTATTGCGTCTAGTATGTTTAAAAAGACCAGCACATTGCACGAGGAGGTGACTATCACATAGCCGCGCAAATAATGGAAATATACTGGGATAAATTGCGGATGTTGATATGTACTAGGTTATTGGTCATGTACATGGAAATTTAATATTGTAGACAGTAAAGAGAAAACTTGCACAACCATTAAATTTCCTATAATACAACCCAGCCCTGTACTATTCAATAAAAAAACCTTAGACTTTCCATAAAATTCAATATAAGTAATAAATGATCTAATCACTTTGACCAGAGAAACTATGACTAAATTATCAAACTGATTTGTTGATAGAATTACATTTTATGTATTGATTTGGAAATGCAACTGTTTATATCCAATTGCTACTGATGGGTCTTATTTTGATGAAACCCAACTTTTCTATATTTGTT
Organism: Mytilus edulis; assembly: GCA_019925275.1. Classification (NCBI taxonomy): domain Eukaryota; kingdom Metazoa; phylum Mollusca; class Bivalvia; order Mytilida; family Mytilidae; genus Mytilus; species Mytilus edulis. Next base: position 88,760,814 of record CM034351.1, on the reverse strand, counting down.
TTAGATTTCCAGCTGTCAAAGGGGAAAATCTTTAATCTGTTGAAGCCCCTGGACTCGTTACATTTAAATTTTAATCTGACTGTCTTTGCCTCCATACTTGATATACTTGGACTTCTGCTGCTTCAAATTAAGTCGATTTTAATTCTGTTAGAGATATTTTACACATACAACTACCAAATGTGATCGAGCCTTTGTTTCAAACGATCTGAATATGCCTCAGCTATATTCAACATCTTTAAATATAATTAACGACATTAATCATATTGTACCATATGCGCATTTCTGCAATTAATGTTTCTGCATTAATGAGTGTGGCCAAAATATTTGAAAGACTAACACCTGATACAAATGTTATAGGGCTGATATCATAAAAACAATTGCGAAAAATAAAGATAAACCCGGACAAACATGGCGCGTACAAAACTTTTTCAAATTGAGACATCACTATCTGTGATTAGATGTAAAGTTGAAAGTTGACAAATGTTAGGAATACCGAAAGACACTCGTAGATAAAATTTGACATACATTGAAAGAATTGGATGCATGTAGAACAAAAAATGAGTGTAGACATTGCACACTTTGCTGTTTTAACAAAGGGAACAAACTATCCTGTGATTGGGTTAGGAACCCATAATGTAACGGTAAGTATATGCGTCGACAAATGTTTATACAATAAACAGTACTACTTTTAATGTTAAGTTCAAATAATTTTATTTATAGATTTCTTTAATCATCAAGCTTTGATATCAATTGTTATGTAATACCATCACTCAGTAAGTGAATATACGAAATAGGTATACCACGCATTTGATACTTTTTGCAAATGAATAGTAATATAGCTTATACTTTCTTTTTCAAAAATAATTTTTGCCGAGCTTTAATTAGTTATTTTCCTTTTATAGTTAATGTGTTTCCCTCTGTTTAAATTTGTAACCCGGATTTGTTTTCTCTCAATCGATTTATGACTTTTGAACAGGAGTATACTACTGTTGTCTTTATATTTTTTTTACTTTTTACAACAAAAGCAGGAACGAGTAATATATACCAATCAAAATAATAAAAAATAAAAGATTTTATCTTCATGAAACACAAAATGTTCTTTTCTTTTATATATCTAGTTAATTTCAGGCCTTTAAACTTTTCAAACTGCAAAGGTAAGTGTTTAGTAGTTTTTGAGGTGCTAATACAGCCATATTTGTCCATTTGTTATGATAAATCTTAAGACACATGCTCACAAAAAAATATAACGTTAATTTTGTTTTAAACTTTCAATTAGGGTGGACCTGGTTCAGTTAGGGATGCAGTGAAATATGCTATAGATATAGGATACAGAAGTGTTGATTGTGCATATGCATATTTAAACGAGAAGGAAGTAGGAGATGGTATACAGGCCAAGTTAGATGACGGTACAATTAAAGATAAAAAAGAAATCTTTATCACGACTAAGGTAGGAGGCTTGACACAATTTTTAAGATAGATTGCTACCTAGCCACGGCGTTGTAAATTTTCTAACGAGTGTATAGGGAAAACGGTACTATTTATTCTGCCATAGGCGACAATACTAACATTTTCTAATTTTAACACTTTTTATAATAAAAACCTGGATAAAACAGTTATGTGTGGTGTTAGTACTTTATTACTCTATTTTAAAAATTGAAGCCAAATAGTATCATGACCAATTTCCAACGGAGCTTGTTTATGTTATCCATGCCCACCGTCATTTTGCAGCAAATTTATAAAATTTTGAAAGCCTTTTCGAATAATTCTCTAGAAAATATTTCAATAGGTTTTAAAATTTATATTGTAAATATAAACACTGCAGTTATTCATAGATAAATAAAAAAATATATTGTACCCTTACATCCAATCACGGGGCTCCTAAGTTGACTTCCTTCACCTGTCTTGGGTACACAAAAGGCCAACCTAATGCTAGGAAAATGTAATACTACCGTTTTCCCTATACTGTGACATAAAGCTATAAAGAATTCTTATGACACTATTAATGCAATACTAGGTTATAGTCAAAACCTTGGCTATAATAAATACTTGTATGTCTCCATTACTTAAAGAAAAATTGAACATTTTTTTGTCCCCACCCCTACATGCTGGTTTACCTCTTTCTCTACTTCTTTCAGATAAGGCCTAATAAACAACCTGTATCCAGTCGTATCTTATCTCATTTAAAAAGAATAATAAACAGTTCCATTAAAACAGATAAAAATGACAATTCCATTCAATTTGTATTCATTTTATCCAAAATTTACAACAAAAGTACAAATTCAAGATTTTCCATACTAATCTCCATTCCATGCTTTAGTATATGCCATATTGTGGTGCCAAATTATAGAGGTTGTTATAAAATCTATTTTTCTGTCTTCAGATGATGAAAACAAAGATATTAGATACTTAAAATATCTAATATGCAAAATGCTAAGCTTTAAAGATGCCTTTGTTACCTGTATTAATCTATGAAAAAGCTGAATTATGTCCCTTGGGAGTATTAATTTCCAACAAAAGTCCTTTCAGACAGTACAAAATGACAAATTATATATGCCTGATATAATAAAAGATATAAACTACAAAATGAAGCACTATTGAAATATTTGCTGCATGAATTGCCAAAAATGTGAGCAATTCTTTACACAGGAGTGTACAAATTCTCTCTAAATTTAGCCTCAGGTGGGCCTCTTTTTTTCTTAAATAGACAATTTTAACACTGAAAATGCTTTCAGTATGACAAAATATTGTCTTACTCCATAAACATTACAAACTTTACCAGACAATTTCCTATTTTAAAATAGTATGCCTAGAGAAATACCCAAGTGATACATTTAGGGAATTACACAGCAAAAAAGGCAAATATATGGTTAAAAATATTTGTCGCGACTTGAATTCTGGGATTTCCAATTGAATTAACCATTGCGAAAGGTGAAAACAAATACAAAAGAAGAATAGTTTGGTGCACTTTATACAATATAGTTAATATTGAAATCCTAGAATAAAGTTTTATATCAATTTGACTTATAATGATGACTCAGCACTTTTCTCAACACAGTACTGTTCTCAGTTAAAAATTTCTATTCTTTGTGATGAAAATCAAATGTACTTATCAAATGCTTCAAAATAGCATAATATGACTGAAGTCTGATTTATTTTGATTTTCCTTGCTATCTTGAGTATAGGGAAAACGGTACTATTTATTCTGCCATAGGCGACAATACTAACATTTTCTAATTTTAACACTTTTTATAATAAAAACCTGGATAAAACAGTTATGTGTGGTGTTAGTACTTTATTACTCTATTTTAAAAATTGAAGCCAAATAGTATCATGACCAATTTCCAACGGAGCTTGTTTATGTTATCCATGCCCACCGTCATTTTGCAGCAAATTATAAAAATTTTGAAAGCCTTTTCGAATAATTCTCTAGAAAATATTTCAATAGGTTTTAAAATTTATATTGTAAATATAAACACTGCAGTTATTCATAGATAAATAAAAAAAATATATTGTACCCTTACATCCAACCAAGGGGCTCCTAAGTTGACTTCCTTCACCTGTCTTTGGTACACAAAAGGCCAACCTAATGCTAGGAAAATGTAATACTACCGTTTTCCCTATAATTTCGCCTTTTCATCTTCCGTCTCTTTCTATTTTTAGATTTTTGTTTTAGTATAGAAAACATAAGGCTGTGATGACCTCTGTGTGCATGATTCCCATGTGAGGAAAATTCAATACATTTGAATTAATTATACATGCATCGCCTTTACACAAACTTGGAATAACCTGCACTGTTATCTGCACTACAAACGCTTTTTTTTTTTTATTGAGACACCGTTTTAACTTAATATTTTGCCAAAAAAAAACTATAAGGACAAACTCGTCTTAGAAAACAAGAGAAGGAAATGATGCAATTAATTATCGACAAAAATACTACAGTGTTATTTTTTTTATTTTTTTTTAACAATTCTAACATTAATTTATTGACGTATTAAAAAGAGACTATGTATGAAGAATAGATTATATAAGTCTTAAATGATACATTTCCCCAAAAATCTACAAATTTCCCATTACCAAACTTTCGGGTACTTTGACTTGTAAAACGGACACGAGCCATTTTTATTAGGGATGTCAAAAGATCTGAAATTTGATACTCGGATACTCGGTCATGATACTCGAGTACTTGCGAGTACTCGGATGAATATTAAACGTCTATTGAAAAGTTTAGATTTAAGCTGAGATGCAGTGTTTTTGTTATTACCTTTCATAAACATATTAACGAAAGACAAACGTACTACAAACATAGCTTGATCCTCTGTTTTTTTTGTGTCAATTGAACAATGAATTACCGACTGCCATTTCTAATAAAAGCAATAATTGTTTGTGTACGTGTTCATGAACCAATTTCCCCCCCAAAAAATCAAAAATATTTACATATAAATTCCAACAGGGAGGACAAAATCTGAATCATCTCTTCCTGAGGAGCTGGTATTTTTAATAATACCACTATTCCATTAATTTGTCAACAACAATATAGGACTTTATTTCGTCTTGCTCATTTTACTTTTATTGTGTGTTTTTTTTATCGTTTGTCTGATTTTGTTTGTATCCATGACGTTGTCAGTTTATTTTCGACTTTTGGGTTTGAATGTCGCTCTCGTACTTCGCCTATCTTTCAATTGTAAATTAAACAATGATCGTTATGTTTCAAATACAGAGTAATTAAAGTAATCTAAATGTATATCTCATACCAATCACGTTTACATAGAAGTCATGATTAACAAAGGTAAACTAAAGTTTTTACGGCTTGTGATGAGTTACTTATTAATACATGAACGTGTTGATCCGTGTACAAACACCGTTAACAATGTCTCTAATCAATTGCGTAGGGTTCACCTCAGGATAAACATATTTATGTTGTTAATTAATTTGTATAACGAAGAGATATTTAAACGGAACTAAAGTTAGTGGAAATATGAAGAGAAATATCTCAAGATGTAAACAGGCAAACGAGCATCCGAGTACTAAAACTGTACTCGGATACTCGGCCATCAGTACTCGTTGCCATCCCTAATTTTAATATAGTATGGCGTTTCAGTGTTGAACTAATGAGTTTACTGACATTTCGAATTATTCGAATTTTGTAAATACTAACAAAACCAAAATATTTAAATGGTTTGATTTCATAACTTTACACTGGACGTTAAACAATAAATTAAGTCAATAAAATATCAACAACTTTACAGCTTTGGGATACACATCACAATCGACAACATATTAAGGAAAATTTCCAGAAATCATTGGATAATCTAAAAGTTAACAGTGTTCAGCTGCTAATCATTCATTGGCCAATTTCACTTAAGGTACGTACTTATAGTTATGTTGAAATACTTTGAAACACTTTAATATCAAAGTCGTTAAAAACTTCAATTTGTTGTAACCCCGCCATATTCTGTTTGTATGCGCATATCCCAGGTCAGGAGCCAGCTGGAATCGATTTCACAAAAAAAAAAACATAGGACAAAGAGTGATCGTAAGTATACTGAACTGTTCATGACGCACGATCAATCTAAGTATTTTTGTGAAATCGACTACAATAATTCAGTGGTTGTCGATTGTTGCATGTTACATATTTGTTTTCGTTCATATCTTTGTGTACATAACTAAGACAGTTAGTGTTTTCTTTTGAATTGTTTTACATTTGTCATTTCGGGGCCTTTTATAGATGACTATTAGGTATGGGCTTTGCTCATTTTTGAAAGCCATTCGGGACCTGTAGTTGTTAATTTATGTGTCATTTGGTCTTTGTAAAGAGTTGTCTCATTGGCAATCACACCACATCTTCTTCTTTTTTTATATTTAATCACATTTTAGTTCTTTTAAAACAGTTTCCACTCATCGTAAAAGGATGGTTATGGTTCTATACAAAGTGACTTGTTTTGATTTCATCGACTTTCATCACAACAATACCATGCGTGTGCATATATGTGTGTGTTTACATATTTGTTATGAGGTGACATCTGATTTTCTTTGCCGTAGAACGGTCAGGTTATTCATTTATACTACGTTCGTATATTAGTACAAGGCTTTCGATTTCTTCATTTCTCTAGAAAGAAATATGTTATTACACCACACGACACAAAACTAATCTGTTCGTGGATTATTTTTCAAATGAAAATATTTTTATATCTTCACTGAACAGTTTAGCTTCGGGGCCAGCTGAAGCTGGCATATGGGTGTGGGATTTTCTCGCTGTATTGATGAGTCAATGGTGACCTTGCGCTGCATTTACTCTTGTTAGGTTGTTGTCTCTTAGACAATAACCCATTTCCATTCTCATTTTTATTATCAAATTATTTTGCTATAAGGTTGGATATTATGAGAGGAAAATATTTGATTTGTATATTTGAATTCATTGAATTGTTCTGATCATTTTTCATTGCTAAATCATAAAATGTTTGTCTTGTACGGCAGAAATTTATTCAAATGATAAATCATTAGTTTTTCTCATTTTAGGACGGAGATGATTTGTTTCCCAAAGATAAGAATGACCAGTTTATGTTTGAGAATCACGACATAGTGGATACTTGGAAGGTATAGTTCACTGTGCTTGCATTTCTAAGACAACAGGACATAACGATGTTGATATATGAATAAAAACCTGATATTGTGGAATTATACTTATGAAATATAATTTATCATAGTCATAGAAATATCTTTCTTTTCTAAAATCAAAGAACCAGCTGTCGTGTAACATGAAATAAACAAATTAATTTTAATCCGATATTATTGATTAAGAATGGTTTATAATCGAAATATCTCCATCTTCTTGAAACAAAGAACCTATTTCTTTTTACATAATTCTCATTGAAAAATTTAAAAAGTAGAAAAACTTTTTAAAGTCAATTTTCTCTTGTTTTTTTTAGATGCATATGTTGTTTATCTTTTTCAATATTTTGCGATGAATCAATATACATATTTCACTTAGTATTACTTTTAATTCTATCTTACGATTGTAGATATATTTCAATCATCTCTCCTCAAAATATTGGTATATATCAAATACATTTTAAGGCGTCTAAAACAATTCGAATATCGTGGGTTATTTTGTGAACGACCAAGTTTACATGTGAAATTCATTGATATTTACGACTTCATTTTCGAAATCGTTTTATAGTCAATACTTGCAACTTCGATCTTTTTTCACTTTTTTTGCAATCCTTAATTTCTATATCATCTTTCCCTTTAAACTTATGAACTTGCAGGGCATGGAAGAATTAGTTGATGCCGGCATGGCAGAGAATATAGGATTGTCTAACTTTAACAAGACACAAATAGAACGTATTCTACATAGTGCCCGGATAAAACCATGTAATCTACAGGTAAGATTGGAATCTCATCCGGAAATGTTGGTCTTTTTTATTGATAACATACAATAAAATTGAGAATGGAATATGCAAAAGGACAAGAGCCCAACTAAAGAGCCGAGGCAACCCAAGGTCACCAACGGGTTTTCAACACAGCGAGACAATCATGCAACCAGAGGCAGGTATCAGCTGATTCCCAAAACAAAAAGTATGTACAAGTTTAGCGAAAATGAACGTACTGCTATACTCAGAAAATTATAAATGAACCAGAATTAAAAAAGAAACTATAAAACAAAGCATACAAGTCAAACAAAGGCAAGAGATTCATGACTTGGGACAGACACAAAATGCAGATGTAGAGTTATTACTTAAATGCCTTTAAATAAGAATTTTGATAATGTTAAAATATAGAAGATTAAAGCAGTAAAGATATTTTTTGCCAAGAATGACAATTAACAGTACACCAAGACTTGTTGCATAACATTGTATGTCATATATTAATATAAGAATTTTGTTTGTAGGTAGAAATACATCCTTATTTCTCAAACCGAAAGCTTGTGGATTTCTGCTTGTCAAAAGGCATAACAGTTACGGCTTATGCACCTCTAGCGAACCCAGATAGTCCTTTGTAGGTAAAATGGTCCATGTAAACTGTTTTCCATGATAACATAATATAACTACAATAAGAGATAGACCGGTGATATAGAAATAAATTATCTGATTGATAGAACATTTTTTGTTAAAAGCAATTAGATATTGACATTGAACTTTTATTAAATCGTTTAAGAACTTATAAAATCAATGTGTTGTTACGTGAAATATAAACAACACAAACGCGCGCATTTTAATTTTGTGCTGGTCATACTTAGATAAATAACATTATGACCTTTTAATAGTGAGGGTCATACATGAAAAGTAACATTACTACCTTTCAACTATAATAACCCCGAATTAGTGATTACTTGTATGTCAATATATATCTCATTTAAAATTAAAAAATATGCAGAACCTAAATTGTTGAAAGTTTATATTCATAATATAGGCGAATGGGGAAAGAACCCAGTATATTTGACGAACCTGTTCTTAAGGATATTGCTCAGAAGAAAGGCAAAACCATAGCCCAGGTAAAATGAATTATGATTCAGGGCGAGGAGAATTAATTACCAAAAAAAATGCAATATAAGCTATCAAATTAAGACAGCTATAGCAATATTATAAAATATTATTTTTAGTAATGCCATTTATAAAGGCTGATTCCTGAGGAAAAACACAGCTATGGTATCACAATTTATGAGTTTTATATGTACAAACTAATATCTAGTATAATATTTGGAATATGAACATTATTTTAGAGTAAATTACAAAAAAAATCTATAGAAAATTTAAGAACCAAAAACGTATGAAATTCCTATTTTCAGCTGATATATGCTATGCCAAACAAATCAGACGATTTTAAAAATAATACGTTTCAGAAAATCTTACGTGAATAAACTCATCATTATCATTGATACCGTGATATTAGTTGTGTATGCCATCCGCGAGTTTCTTCGACAACAGACTCAGCAGTTATGTTTGAATACAAGAAGTTAAAAAGTAGCTAAAATAACATGCATATCATGTTTGTGCGATATGAATATGAGTCCTTCTTTGTACAAGCCATAATGGGCTAGCTCACAAAGTGATAATGATTTTAAATGAAGACATATCATCCATACTCAGACACATTATCCTAGCGGAACCCACTGTATAAATAAGAAGATGTGGTATGAGTGTCAATGTGACAACTCTCCATTCAAGTTAAAATGTGTAAAAAATAAAACAAGTATAGGTCAAAGTACGCCTTTTAACATGGAGCATTGGCCTACACCTAACAGAAAGCTATAAAGGGTCCCATAATGACTAGTGTAAAAGTATACAAACAGGAAAATTAACGGTAAAAATATAGAACAAATCAGAAAAGAGAAGGGCCTATGGACAACATAACAAGCGACAAGCACTGAACAACAAGCTCCGGACCTAGGACAGGTGCATACAAATGTAGCAGGTTTAAACGTTTAATATGTTACCTCCACCCGAGACAGTATTGTAACATTAACAGTATGCATTACTCTGAAATATCAGGGTTACGTGCTTAGTGGAGAGATTCGAACCCTTGACATTCCTCACTCGAGCTTCCACGTGTGATTTTAATTGTTAAAGTGGACTAGTATGTTAGATATAAAAATAATTATCTAAAAAAATACAGAATAAGCAGGTCCAATATCAATTGCATATGTTTTGCAGGTAGTTTTGAGATTCATATTACAGCGCAATATCATTGTGATTCCAAAATCAGTTACTCCGTCTAGAATCAAGGAGAATTTTGATGTGAGTAGATCATGTAAGATCAAAATGTTTAAGATTGAAGATATGGGAGTGCCAGTGACACAACGGATGTGTTGAATTGTCATGAAACAATTTTTTTGTCTAAATCCTTCGTATGAAAAGCATAGACAATTGCTCACACATTTATATTGCATTTAAAAATTAAGTTCTGTAATCGTATAAACATTTTATAGGTAATAAAATCAAAGTAAATTACAGTTTATCTCACAAATCGAATTTCAAATGCGTGTTTACTACCAAAATGTTTTATATACTATGTCAGTTTTTTTTTTTTTTTTTTTTAGATCAAAGCATCTTTGTAGTAAATTGTTTTTCTTAAATCAGTTAAGATTTTTTTTTTATGGAAAATAAATATATTTTACTGATTTCACAGTTTCTTGTATTCATTTATCGAGCTCACTTATCACAGGAATCAGAAAATATATTGTACAGATATATTTCTTTTTTAAAATGCACGTCAATGATCAATTCGCAATTCAAAATAATTTTATCGTCATGAACAAGACAGTAGAAACCTATCCCTATTTATTTTACTTCTTGTCATACTTTCAGAAAAAAAAATAATGTTAGAGTTATTTCTTCAGGTGTTCAGATTTTCTTTATCACCAGACGAGATGGAACAGATATGGACACTAGATAAATATCCAAGAATATTTATAGAGAAATGGTAAGTTTCAATATGTATTTCATCATAAAACAGTGTATTTCTTTTTCTTTACTACTTTACCCTTCCAAATTCAAAAACTTAATAATATCGTTTGATGACAAAATCATATGCAGCAATTATTGATTCTTCTTTTTTGTAATCATACAATCGTTCTTTCTGTTAATTTAATAGGCAATCACACAACATTACTAAGTCGCAAAAGATAGCATTCAAATATAACTAGAGGTCATCAGATGGTCAAGTTTCTCTATCTTGTGACAGGTTCCCCATTGTCTATTGTACTTTGTCTTTGTTTCGATGAAGCAAACTATTCTTTCTTATTTTGCAATTGACGATTTCTTCTTTTGTAGAGTACACAAATACATCTATCATATAAATCAATATACTATTTTTTATCATCTGATCATTGGTCCCCTGTATTCAATTATTTGTATATAGTCATCGACAAACTTTTTAACAAGTCCTCTTTACTATCAGAATAAGGGTTTTAAGCATTCTTTCAAAATTTCAAAAAAACTCCGTTTGAAGTGATCCTTTTAAGCAAAATAAGTCATGTGTTTCTATTATTTTTATTTGCATATACTATAACACTAACTGATCATATTCTATTGCAGGGCAAGTGGGCATCAAGAGTATCCATTCCATGCAGAATTCTAAGGGACTTTTCCACTTATTCTAACCGGATGACAATACAGTTTTATTTTCATTTTATTATTTTATTCCTCTCTATATCTGTATCAATAATAAAAAAAAATGAAGTTGGACGTAGACAATTTAAAAAGCAAAACATTTACACTCTGGAAATACAATTGAGAATGGAAATGGGGAATGTGTTAAAGAGACAACAACCCGACCATAGAACAGACAACAGCAGAAGGTCACCAATAGGTCTTCAATGCAGCAAAAAACTCCCGCACCCGGAGGCGTCCTTCAGCTGGCCCCTAAACAAATATATATACTAGTTCAGTGAGAATGGACGTCATACATGCTGATTTTACATTTCGAAACATACGAAATGATGTGTTCTCGATATTTCCTATTTTTGTATAAAAACGGTACCCTGTCCCTGATGAATTTGTATTTGTATCAATCTTTTGTAAACGACTATATAATCACATGAAAACAAAGACACAACATTTCTATGTCCTACACTTTCGAAGGCAATCACTTAGTAACATCGATGTTTTGGAACAACTGAAAAGTGTTTACATATTTTAGAGAATAAAAGGGAGAAAAAATTAAGAATAGAGAAAAATGCCGAAAGATGAGAAAATAATGAGCAAACGAAAATTGGATAAAGAAAATGTGCTGAACATTAAAAAAGAGAATTGAATAATTGGCAAACAAAAGTAGAATTAGGTCTAATTAATTTAATATAAAAATAAGACCTAAACCCCCACCAAGACCCTCATTCTGTCAATGCCAAAGGTGGTGCCATTTATAAATTAGCAAATGATATTAATTGCAATGTGAATGACACGTGTTTCTGAAATATTCATTTAACTTTAATTAGAGACAGTCAAGCCTTAAATGTTCCAAAAGCAAAATATATAAAATTGTTTATCGCTTAAACATGTGTACTTTGAAATCAACATTTGTGGGGGCATTTTTTGTCATCTGGTGTTAAGATTGTTCAAACTTGCACTATTTTAAATTTATTTCATGCTGCTAATTAGCTATTGCACGATGTCAGAGAAAGCTTAATATAAATACCTGTCCGTTTCTGATAAAACCTAAAAGTCTATTTATCACGATTTCACATTAATATCTTTAAATTTTCTTCTTAAGTTATTTCATCAAAGCGAACTTACTAAGGTTCTCAACAAATCATTCACAGCTCATGCGTTTGTCCTTTTTTTTTACAATAGTTACATTTCTTATTCATAGATATTGCATGGGATATTCAGATCAAATAAGATATATAACTTATTTACGATGTTCTTGATATTTTTCATATTTGTTCGATCAAAATTGTTAATCCATCTTAAATGATGTATTCTCGTCAGTTCTTATTTCCCGAAGATTTGACCTATTTTGTTTTTAGTCAATTATAGGATAGACATCAACACGCATATGAAGGATCTATTAATTTATAAACTGTTGAAAGATTTTATATGGACATCCTTTAAGACAAACATTGTCAAATGTATCTGTATAGAATATATGAATAATGGAAGACAAAGCAGTTAGCTGTTTCGAGGAATACTAATTGCACACATATTTATCAACAGAAGTCAGATTAAGTTGAAACTGATGGAGAAAGGGATTTTAAGCGAAGTCCGAGAGTATCACCATTCTTGGACAAGAATCATTGACTGTTATGTAATTCCTATAGCTGCTGTGATAGTGATTATAACAAGCGTTTTTGTTATTGTTATTTATTGCAAGGAATACAGGACGTCGAAAAACAAAATCAGAAAAGTTGCCAGTCTTATTTATTTTGCTATCGGACTATCTAACATAGCGGCTATTTTTCCCAAAGCAATCATCCATACATATGCATTCACGTATGGAAACATTAAAATGTTCGTTCCACTTAATCTCTGTAGATCTTGGTATTTCGTGCAGGAATTCACAAAAGTGCCTCATTGTGCTTCCATTTTGTTTGTTACACTTTTATCGTTACAACGATACCAGATTATAAAGCATCCTTTTGTTGGATCTCAGAAATGGACCGTGAGTAAAACAATAAGCAAAATAATCCTTGTGTTGATAGTTTCAACATTAGTTTCGATTATTTCTTTCATTGGATCTGAACTAGTACCATATCATGTTGAATTTAAAGAGAATACAACGGCTAGCAATAGTAGTTTCATTACGTGTCATGCACATTTTGCTAGTTGGTTAGGCAGTTATGGGATGGAAGTTGCCATTTTTATTATGATTTTGAAAATTGCTACCATTATTTTGCCCTCTTGTTTAATTATACTTTACTGTGATATTTCTCTTATCATATATCTGAAGATGATTACAAGAGTTCACCATGTCATGACGCATGCTTCCAAAACAGTGATCCACCATGTTGTGAAAGACAGCTTCAAATCTGTTCCAAATAAACACGACCAACAGGAAGATCATCCTCAAATTCTACTCATACTTATTTTGTCGTTAGTAGTGTTTGTTGTGGAGATTCCTTACACCGTATTTATGTTTTTCCAGATTTATTATTGGACTCTACCATCGCATGAGTCTTTTACGTTTTTTAGAATCGGTCCGGTAAGAAATACAATTGATTTATCAGTAGTTCTTAGTTACCCAGCACTTTTTCTTGCATCTTGTATTACAAGTCAAAGATTTCGATTAATGTTTCGAAATTTGTTTAAATGTAAAAAATGTTGTTTGAGAAATGTTCAAAATTAAAAATTACCCTTTAATAGATAGTCATGTAGATATACATATTATAAATGTCTGTACAAATGTTGTCATAGTAAATGATATTGGGTCAAATAAAGGCAACAGTTGTATACCGCTGGTCGAAATTCATAAATCGACTGAGAAAAAAATCCAGGTTACCAACTAATACAGAGGGAAATACATCAAATATAAGAGAAGAACATCGACTCAACAGCAACAATAAAATGCAACACACACAGAAACGAACTATAAGATAACAACTGCCATTTTCCAAAATAGATATACTTTATATTTGATAATTTTAAAATCAAATCTGATATTTCTGTAAAACAAAAGTGGTCCTTCACACCAATAATTTTATGGTATATCAATAATAATAGAGCTATTTATTGATAACAACCTTATGTAAGCGGGTTATAGTTATTATGTTGTGCAGTCGTTGTATGTGACATTTGGTTTTTTAAAGAACATTGGATCGCTAAATTATAATTTGCCGCAGGACAAGGGTTTATAAAAAGAAGATGTGGTATGATTGCCAATAAGACAACTATCCACAAAAGACCAAAATGACACAGACATCAACAACTATAGGTCACCGTACGGCCTTCAACAATGCCCATACCACATAGTCAGCTATAAAAGGCCCCGATAAGACAATGTAAAACAATTCAAACTAGAAATCTAACGGCCTTATTTATGTAAAAAAAATGAACGAAAAACAAATATGTAACACATAAACAAACGACAACCACTTAATTACTCTATTTCTTGGATTTCCTTCATGTAAATCGTGGTCAGTTTACTGTAGTTATTGCGCAATATCAATCATCTCATACTCTTAATATGTGGATGCATTTTTTCATTACAGTGTCACATATATAAGTGTAGTATGGTCCGATTTATATGTAAGAAGGTTCACTACTTTGATCTTGCAACGCGCACATATTGGATACGATCTAGTTTTCTATTTGTTTGCACTTGTGATTTTGTAATCTATAACTATGTACCATTTATATGTAATAAAAAAACAGCTTTACAAAAATATCAGGTTTATTTGTTTTTACGTTAGACACGAATCATGTCTACAAAAGACTCGCAGTGACGCTAGATATAAAAGTAGAAGTAAAAATAGAGACAAATTGAATTTTTAAATGTTAAGATTTTATAAAGATAACACTGTTCACGTACCGATTATTATGCCATGTCAATTTATATATCCGTTGATGGAGAATATGAGTAGAGACCTAATGGGAAGTTGGGAATGTTATCAAACATAAACAAAATATATGCAACCGTACAACATTTAGATTACAGTTAATTAAAATTGAAACATATTAAACTATAATATTTAAGGAATCTAAAATTAACCTCGTTGCTCATCTAATACTGTATTGCAAGTCACTATTATTGTATTATGAATCAAAACAAGAAATTACAACCACATATTCATCAGTTATAATAATGGTCATAAATTTATCATTGCATAGTTTGATCGTTCTTTATTGAAATACAGAATTATTCAAGTCAATTTATTCTTTAACAGGTTCAAAAGTGTTCGATTCGCTATTCAGTGATATAAAACATGCAATCGAAGTATTTATACTCTTAGCCTAGTATTACTATGTGTTATATTTGTAACTTAAATCACAATGCATATCATAGTTGTTTATTATTGTGTATTGATGAATTGACTTTCGTGAAAATACGGATGTTTGATGAAAATTTGCTAATATAAAATGTTAGAAATTATTTTAAAATAAGGAATATATCTTTCTCTTGCAAACCTCTAAATCCTATAGACTATAGCTATACTTAGGTTTGATTCGTTCTACAACCTTTGAATTTAGATATTAATTTTTTTATTGTATCATTGAAGAGACATTAGTAGTCGAAATGTGCGCATCTTCATAATTCATATGTTAATTATAATTATAACTTCGAATTTTTGAAGAAAAAAACTAAGGTTTTTTTTACCACAGGAATAGCCTACCTTAGCTGTATTTGGCAAAACTTTTAGGAATTTTGAGTCCTCAATGCTCTTCAACTTTGTACTCTATTTGGCCTTATAAACATTTTTTTATTCGAGCGTTACTGATGAGTCTTTGTTTTAGACGAAACGCGCGTCTGGCGTAAATATAAAATTTCGATCCTGGTATCTATGATGAGTTTACTTGTACAATATTAAAATTGTTTCCGTTTACTAGAATGTAATTTATAGTCCACACCACTCTTAGTTGACTGTAAGCCGCAGATGATAGCACCAAAAATAGTAGCCAATAATTCGGAACTGTCGCAAAAATACGAATATTTTATGATTACAAATTTCTTTAACAAATTTTTGCGGAAATTGTTTTAAATTAAAGAATGTACCTCCCTCATGCATACCTCTGATTCCTCGTTAGAATGTGGCTATACTTAATGTCCTATTTCGTTTTATACGTTTTACAACCTTTGTATTGTATTATGCTTTGGATATCAAAATATGTTTTCCTCAAGCATTAATGAAGAGACATTAGTTGTCGAAAAAATACGCAACTGGTTCATAAAAATTGGTACCGTTTATATTATTTATTTTAATCATGTGATTAATATTGTTTTGAGAGAACTGTATTGAACCTTTGCTTAATCCAAACGAGTTAAATTATTTAAATAAAAATATCACTATTTTTATTAAACACGTTCATGTGCCCGTAAATTGTTTTCTCGTGTCATATATATTTAATGTTTGTTATTTGTAAAGTTTGACATTGACAGTTTTTATTAAATCTATCCACAAACTCCTGTAATCATCATGCCTTTATCGTACATTTACAGAGACATTCACGCAACATTGTTTTAAATACTATTTATCGCTATTTTGTGCATTTCCTCGGAACTTTTTTTATGATAATTTTTCATATCATTCTATTCGCTTGAGATGGAAAATTATCGCTAGAAACTCAGAAGGCACGTGGCGTTGCTAACGAATATGACATGAAATTGACACGTCGTCATAGGTAAAATAGCGATAAACTGATTATCTTTGGTCATCTCAACTCGATTGCATTTCATTTGAGATAATCAACGATAATCCATAAATATATGCCAGATATGATGAGATTTATTAATAAACATATGAACGAGTTCATAGCGCAGAACACATTTACTTGAGATAACAATATAGCAGGGTCTCGATGGTTGGGGTCATTTCTAAACAATTCTAATTCAGGCCATTGATCGCTTTTCTCTCCAGTATTTCTCATTCTTTATATTCAAGCATAAAGTGATAATTGGCTATTAATTTATGTGGCTATTTGTTTATATTTTTTTGTCGCTCATTTACTGGCGTCAATTAAATTATATATTTTTTCTCTATTCAATCAAGACCCCCTTATACAATTCATTAAGTACATTGGAGTCTTAAATGTTTGTAAACCAAATACATAAAACTGTTCATAGCTTTCAAGAGAAGCTTGGACTCTTGATGAAATTTGTAATAAGCAAGATTTGTAACAAGCAAGATTTGATGAATAAGTATAATTATGTTGATTAAAAAAACGCTGTTCATATCTTTAAAACACAAGTGACCTTAGAATGTTCCCCGGTTATAATTATCTAAACTTCGCACAATTTACTTTAATTAGTTGATGCCATTCTTATTTTATTTAGACGGCTTCTTTCAAGCTATTATATGATTTCACAGTAAATAGTTATCAAAGGTACCAGGATTATAATTTTGTACGCCAGACGCGCGTTTCGTCTACATAAGACTCATCAGTGACGCTCATATCCAAATATTTATAAAGCCAAACAAGTACAAAGTTGAAGAGCATTGAGGATCCACGAAACAGTAAGCTTATTAACAAACCACGTATTGTTTTAATTACAAATCTATTTTACACGCATTGATATATTTGTTTTTTTCTATAATATTCTTTCATCGAGGTGCATTTACTTCAGATCATAACATATCGTTCCCAATTTGTGCAACTATTGTTTTTTTGGGATAATATTACATATATTTTTGATAGATATTGGAAGATTTGATAAAATCAAATGAGCCATGAATCATTTCCGATGTCCGTGATGTATTTCATATATATTGGATCACAATAGTTAATCATTCTTAGATGGTATGTTCTCATTCAATTCTAATTTTCTACGGATTCGACCTATTTTGTCTTTAGTCCATCATATGATAGACATCAACACGCAGCATCCATTAATTAGAAAGTTTCATAGAAATCCTGTAGGACATTGTCAAATGCATCTGTAAGAATATATGAATACAGAAGCACAAACCATTAACAAATATTGAGAAGAATACGGTTTTACACTTGAAATTATTAGTTGGAAGTGATGGGGAAAGGGATTCTAAGCGAAGTACGAGAATATCACTATTCGTGGACACGAATAATTGACTGTTATGTAATTCCTATAGCCGCCGTTATAGTGGTTATAACAAGTGCATTTGTAATTGTTATTTACTGCAAGGAATACAGGACATCAAAAAACAGAATCAGAAAAGTTGCCAGTCTTATTTATTCTGTAATTGGACTATCTAACATTGCGGCTATTTTACCTACAGCAATACTCCACACATATGCATTCACGTATGGAAACGTTAAAACATTTGTTCCATTTAATCTTTGTTGGACGTGGTTTATCGTACATGAATTTACAAAAGTGCCTCATTGTGCTTCCATTTTGTTTGTCACACTTTTATCGTTACAACGATACCAGATCATAAAACATCCTTTTGTTGGATCTCAGAAATGGACTGTGAATAAAACAAAAATCAAAATAATCATTGCATTAATAGTTTCAACATTAATATCGATTATTCCGTTTATTGGATCTGAACTAGTACCATATCAAGTGGAATGTGACGAAAATGTAACGGCCATCAATTGTAGCTTTACGACATGTCATTCTCATTTTGCGGATTGGCTAGGCAGTTATGGGATGGAAGCTGCCATTTTTATTATGATTCTGAAATTTACTACCATTATCATGCCGTCTTGTTTAATTATACTTTATTGTGATATTTCTCTAATAATATATCTAAAGATGATTACAAAAGTTCATCATGTCATGACGCATGCTTCCAAAAAAGTAATCCACCATGTAGTGAAAGATAGATACCAATTGGTATTGAATAAATACGATAAACACGAAGGACATCCTCAAATTCTACTCATACTCATTTTGTCGTCGGTAGTTTTTATTGTGGAGATTCCTTACACCGTGCTTATGTTTTTTCAGATCTATTATTGGACTTTGCCATCACATGAGTCTTTTACGTTTTACAGAATCGGTCCGGTAAGGAATGCAATTGATTTAACAGTAGTACTTAGTTACCCAGCTCTTTTCCTTGCATCTTGTGTTACAAGTCAAAGATTTCGATTTATGTTTCGAAATTTGTTCAAATTGAAAAGAGAAATATTCATGTAGGTATGAACAAAATATGAAAACAATTCAAAGTGAAATAAGTATGCCGAAACAACGATGAAACCAACAACATCTATTGGATTACAGTTCCTTGTTTTTGGATAGACTCATCAAGAATGTGCAGAGGTTAAACATGTATGTGAACACTCAACCCTCTGGCAAGAGTTTGAACAATTTTCGAATTAAAACCCGAATAGTGTTAAAGTTATATGATATTCAAAGAAACAGTGTTCTTATTACTAATTTTGTTACTATAAACAGTTACCTATGAGCTACTTAGCCATAACTTTACTACAAAGGCAAAACGATTCCTAACGTCGATTAAATTGTAAATAGGCCTTTCCATTCTCAATTTTATTATTTTATTATACTGAAACTCCCCAGCACATATACACGAGGTTAGAGATTAACATATGATACCAAGTACACTGTGCACTTTTTTAAACTAGTCATCTTGATACAAAGAAAAACGATTATAATATGAGGAAGGCGCTACCTTAAATGCCAGCTTTATACATGTACCTATTTATGATATACCTATAAGCTGTATTGCTAACTATTAAATAAATACTAAGACAATGTCCTATCTATATTGATTGGTTGTTGGTTGTTGAACGTCCAGGGGCAAATATTTCATGCATTTTCAGAACGAATGTCCTAGGCTACATTAACATATTGTTTATGTCTAAAATAAAATTATAACTTCAGATGGAAAATGTTTAGGGAACGATCATTGAACTTGAAAAGGCAGGAGGGGTTATGGTATTTTTCCTCAAAAATTATCCTGATTCCCAAATTGATGAATAAAAAATCTGTTCAAGCAGAGGACAAAAAAAATATTTTGAATCCAGGCCTTCACCAAAAATGATTTTATCTTTCAGATATGCAAAATAAAATTAACTTTTATATATCTAAAAACATTTAAAACTTCCCAAAGCGCACAGATAAGTCTGTACACAGTAGTTTTTTAGGTGATAATGGCTATATTTGCCAATTTGTTATGATAAACTTTAATACTAGTGTTAAATTTTGACTAAATAATTTTAATTTTTAATTGATAGTGCTGAAAGGCTTCGGTGAAAAAAATCCGACTTGAATAAAAAAACATTTGTATTCCTGATCATCTTCAGTTTGTGAGTCTCATGTATTCAGAGTCAGTTTTATGTCATTTCTTGCATATATTTTTTTTTTGTTACATGTACATGATGTAGTTTACTTTTCAAGTTTTTATATGACAGCAGAATAAAATTGAGAATGGAAATGGGAAATACAAGCATGTCAAAAATTTGCTTTCGAGTAATGCTTAATCATGTCATAGTTGTTTTCGAGAAGACACATTTAGTTTCCACAGAATAACTTGAGTATAAGTGAATGGATCTCTATGACATTTTACTAGAAGGATCAATACATAAAAGGAAGATTAGAATTGATTTTTGCACCTTGATTTTTTGGTTATGGAACAACATTTTTGGGTTGGTTTTTTTTCAAAAGTTTGGGTTTTTCTTCCAAAATTTAACTTAATTACATTTATTTAACTGGTCTAGTATATATAGATGCAACAAATACTGATTTGGCAGGAGATGCACACAAAATAGGGTGTTTTAAATATTTTATCTGTAATTGGTGCATTTTTCCTATGATGTGTACTTCTTGATAATGTCGACGCGAGTATCATGATAAAGAAAATATATTTGGTAACTAAGTATATATATATATTCACAATTGATATTCGCCAGTGCGCAGCAAAAGGATCTTCTTTCCCTTTAATTACCAAAATTGCACATGTTTTTTTCTCTCACAGAAACACATGAGTTATTTGGTAAATAAAACACTTGTCATTGTTTGAAACTTTCAGTAATACAAATTTAGTTTAGCCTGTTTGAATGTTTCACTTATTGTGTGAAAATTTCAACAGAAAATGTACAAAACACTTGTTAAAATTGCATTATCTGCAGAATTATTGATAACTTTCCTCACTATATATTCACAAGGACATATACCTAACATATTGTCCATGCTATTCTATCAGATCTGAGTTTTTATTCATACATACATGTATACTGGCATGACTTGTGTTGTTCCAAGTTGTCTTCTTTTTCTGTTTCTTGAGAAGTATTTGTTTAACCTGTTCAGTCACTACAAAGTGTTACAATTCTTATTTAGACGCAACACATAAATAGTGACCAAAAAGGTACCGCTTTCACATGAGAGAAGCTAGAAAAAAAATTAAATGTACACGTTTTCAATATTTTTGTAGGACTTACTATTATATGAAATTAAGGAGTTAAAGACTTCTGCTGAATAGAAATGTTTGAGTTCGCCTGATACCTGTTTTCAAATTAGAATATGTTTGATTTCAACTGAAAATAAAAAAAATTGGTGTTTTTAAAATGCTAAATATACATCTGTGGTTGTATCAGGCTGTGCATGGCGAAGCATTTTATTGCCTTTAGGTTTGTACCTTTTTTTTGTTTTGGTCATGAAAATAAATTTGTAGTTCTGTTGTGAAGTTGATAACATGAGAATACTCAAATTGCACCTACATGTATATTGTCAGTTTTTTTTCACCAACTTTTTGTTTATGTACCAGGCAAAAGTTTATTCTGTGCTTATTTTGTAGACTATCCTTCTTTAAAATATAGTTACACCAATTTAATTTTGAGTCCATGTAGAGTCATAGAAAAATGGGTTTGAAATGACCTCTAATAAATCCATGATACTGTAATGAGGTCAGTACCCACATTCCATACATCATTACATGTATGGTTAATTTCAAATCCTTAAAACTGGAATATAAACAGATGTTTTGTTTTATTTCTTCAAATATTTCAAACAATTTGACATTATTCCATGCTTCAACTATTATTTTTTGAAGAAAAGGATGCTGGTAACAAATTTAATTTGCTCATTTTAAAAAGATGACAATTATATAACTTTAGATGGTCATGGTGAAAGAAAACTTGTAAGATTTCTGCAGGTTTTTTTTTTTGCTGAATTGCAATTTGGTAACTGAGTGCAATTTTGGTACTGTGATGTTATATACATGTAACCATAAGTGTGTATTGCTAAATAGGTTGAAATGTGAACCTGAGTGACAGTTATATAGTGATAAAGTACTTGGTAGAGTGAAAATGTTTTGATCAGGTTTAAACTGATGCATAAAATATATACAAGGGACTGCTGCATCTTGAATTTTAAAGGATGTAGCCCACATTCTTCAAAGTAACATGCCCTGTATATACCTACATGTATCAAAGTCATGGTATTCTCATGGGTTATCATAATCTTCCCATAAAATATAATTTTGGACAATATGGGAGCATCAATGTATACAGTACTAAATGTACTACTCAGACTCAAGTCTCCTTTTATGATTAACCTTAGAGAGAGAGAAAACAAAACAGTTTCCTTCTCCTGGGACTTATAAGGTAGATATCTGATATGTGACATAATCAATAAAAAGATGTGTTGAGAGTTTGCCAAAGGAAGTACAGAATTAAAAGATTGTGAATTATTTGAATATTTGTTTTTGTTTTAAACTTTTGTTATTAAAGTTGTGATTTAGTCTGTGGGCTACCATAGGCGGATCCAGTGGGGGGGGGGGGGGCTTTTTCGTGGGGAAAATTTTGTTGATTATATAGGGAATCACTGAAGCATGACTGGAGCGCCCCGTCAGCGTGCCCCCCTTATGAAAAGTTCTGGATTCGCCATTGGCTACATGAATAACCGTGATCACATTCAACAGTACAACCAACGTCATTATCACTGTTCCTTGATGTGTGGAATTATGTGGCAGATGAACATAAGTAGTCCTGCATGGTCAATCAGTGCACCGGAGTTTACCCCGCATGGTCATTATAAAAAAAAATCCGAAATGTATTGCTTGCAGAGTTTTTTTCTGTGTTCCCATGGCTGGACGGAACGTTTACGCTAAATATGTTATCGTTAATTATGATTTTGTGACTTTTAAATGAAGTACCTGTGATTATTCAAGTAATTTGTTTTGACCTCACTGATAATGGAAAGTTGTAGCAGACGAAACATGGCGTCAGATGTTGTTGTCCTAACTTCGGTAATTTCCGTGGTACAATAAAATTTAAATAAACTTCACAAGTTAACAAAATTTCTAAATTCTTGTTTCTGTAAAACAAATAAAAATTCATGTCGTATTTCATATTGGAATTATTCCTATCTGTCCCGTTTTTTCAAGTTCGCGTTGAAACGTTAAATTGGGCCGCCATTAAAAAAAATAATCGTACGAGATTTAACGAGAGTGACGAAACTTTTCAGATGGGTCGTGTAGAGAGAGTTATCGTTCTTTATTCCAAAACGATGCTTCTCCCATAAGTGCCAGCTAAAGCTGGCATATAACTTTGTTTTGTTAATAGCTATATTGAAGTTATAAGTTTGAATTTCTCTTTCGTATCTTTCGTCTCTCTTTTGTATCACCGTACTTATATAGAATGAACTAAAGGGACAATATCAAAGAAATAATTCAAGAGGCGATACCTTCACCGTCTTTATCAAAATGAATGTTAGTACAATGCACGTAATTTCGACATAAATTTTGAAAAAAATCACAGTTCCCCTTGGTGCGTTTGATTTATTTCCTTCGTCTGCAGAACCCCAGATTCTAAGTTTAGATTTCCTTTCTTCCCATATTGGACCCTAGATTATAAGTTATGATTGAATCTGGTTTCTGAGTTTAAACTTGCTTCCTCCTGTATCAGTTTAGAGTAGCTTCCGTATGTATTTTATCCCGGATTCCAAGTGTGTATGAGCTTTCTTCCTGTATGCGACCATTGGTTTCGAATCTCAATTTGCATCCTTTCTATATTGGACTCATGATTCAAAGAAAAGAATTACGTCCTTACTGGAATGATCTCTTTATTTCATATTGTGATTTGTTTGCCCCGGTTATAACCAATGGATACCGTGTTTTGATTTGTTTCTTTACTGCATTGACTTTCGTTGTCGTATCTTAATGTTACACTTTTATGTAACACTTCATAAATTATGTCGTCCGATGAGTTTTTGTTATTTACTTTCACCAACGTTGCATTTAAAAGTCGGGGATGTATGAGTACTTAGGTTGTTAAAACTGTTTTATTGAGTGGACTGTTTATCATGAAAATTCAAAAATTTGTAAACAAGTTAAAATTTTATGAATAAATTATACCTACCTGACATATGTCCGTTAGGATTTCTTTCTCTCGTTGGTATTTAACTCGCTCCCCACCGAAAGTTAAAAACTAGTACTCAGGTGTACTGTTGTGACTTCCGGTCCAGGTAAACGAGATCAGTTTTCACTCGGCGCTTGAAAGACACCTCGTATCAAACTTCTCATTTACGGGGAGGTAGGGTGGTCTGACATATGTCAGGTAGGTATAATTTATTCATAAAATTTTAACTTGTTTACAAATTTTTGAATTTTAATTTCATAAATTAAAGACCTACCTGACATATGTCCGTTAGGATTATCTCTGATTCCAAAGCAATCCCTTTCTGGATGTGGATAAATAGAAGTTTGCCTCTATAAATCTTCAGGAATAATTTTCCTCTTCTTCACATCAGTTCATTTTATATATATGTACAAACATCTTTTTGTAGTTTTTAAAGTTTTATGATTTTTTTAAATATTTTTCTGCATTTTTTTTTTTTATAAAAATGTTTCCCACAACTTCATGTTGTAAGTATTTTCTATATACAGTTAAAATATACCACTGTTAATATTTACACACAAAACTAAAACATTCTCTCCACCAAACTCGTCGGGAAAGTATTCAAATGTTTAAAAAATCCACCTGTACATCTTTTAAGTAAAAATTCACAAAAGTGTTGGCTTGACTCCAATCTGCACTATCTAAAATGTCTTTCATTTTTGCTCCTTTGAAAAGAGCCCAGGAAGGTCCAATTGACCTAGTAGAATGTCCTTTCACTGAAGGAATATCTTTCTTCTGTTTCTTATATGCATGCTTAATCACCTTAACTAACCAACTTGAAATAGTTTGTGAAGACACTGGTCTATGTGGTTTATTTACAGTTAAAAACAATTTCAGTTCATCTTTGCCATTCTTGTCTCTTAAATCCTCTGTATTCCTCAAATAATGTGTCAAAGCCCTCTTAGGATCTAACAATCTGTTGTTCTCAAAAGCTGGAACAAAAATAGTTGGACTTTGATGAGAAATTCTATCTTGTTTTGACAAACCATGACGTAAAAAAGTTACCCCTTTTTTCTGAACATTAACTGAACCTTCACCAATTCTCAAAGATTGCAAATCCCCACATCTTCTAAAAGTAGTAATTGCAATAAGAAAAATTGTTTTCCAAGTTATATATTTCAAACTAGCTTTTTTCATTGGTTCATAAGGTTCTTTCTTTAGTAAGTCTAAGACTAAAGGTAAATCCCACTCGGGTACAAGTTTTCGTTTAGGCGGTCTCGTATTAAAAACCCCTTTCAGTAATCTTATAATGTAAGGATGTTGACCAACAGGGATTTTTTCAATAGGAGATAATACTGAAGACAGCATAGACCTGTAACCTGCAATTGTCCTATACTGTAAACCTTTGTCAAATAAATGTGTTAAAAAATTTGCACAATTTTCTAAAGAAGCTGTATAGGGATCGATATCCCGTTCAGAACACCAGCTATTGTATTTTCTAAATTTAGCTTTGTAATCCTTTTGAGTACCTGCCCGCCAAGATGCTGACAAGAGTTTCCGAGCGTTTTCAGAAAAACCTTTTGTTTTGAGCTGCTGCTCGATAGTAGCCATGCAGTTAACTGAAACACTTCTGGGTTCGGATGTGCCACTTTTCTCTTGCCCTGAACCAGTAGATTTTCTACTAGTGGAAGTTTTAGAGGACAAGCTACTAGTAGTTGTAACAACTGGGGATACCAATGTTGTCTTGGCCAATGTGGAGCTATCAGTATTATCTCGCACTGAAATTTTTGCATGTGCTGTAAAATTTTTGGAATTAGTGCAAGGGGGGGAAATGCATAGGCAAACATGTTGTTCCATTCTATGGATAGAGCATCCACTGCTAATGCTTGTGGGTGATTCATCCATGAGCAAAACACAACTGCTTTTTTGTTTTCGTTCGTCGCAAAAAGATCGATTGTTGGATGCCCCCAATTTTGAAAAATTTGATGCACAACTGAATTGTCTAATTCCCACTTTGTTGCCTGAATTTTTATCCGACTCAATTGATCTGCTAACACATTGTTTACTCCCGCAATGTGTGCTGCTTTCAGATAAATTTTGTTTTCTAGGGCAAACATCCATAGATCCCAAGTCCTTTGACATAGCTGAAGTGACCGAGTCCCTCCTTGCTTGTTTATGTATTGGACTACTGTAACATTGTCTGACCGAATCAAAACTAGTTTGTTCTTCAAAAATTTCTGAAATTTCTTCACAGTCAGAAAAACTGCTTCCAATTCTAGATTGTTTATATGTAACAGTTTTTGCTCCTCTGTCCAAAGACCCTGAGCTGTTAGATTGTTCATGTGACCCCCCCAACCCGACTTGGAGGCATCCGTCGTGATTGTAACTGAGGTCTGATTTTGTTTTAAAGATCTTCCCTGCATAATGTTTGCTAAAGACAACCACCATTTCAAATGAACTTTTAGGTTTGGAGTACATTGAATTTGAAAATCTAAACTCATTTTTGATGGGGTCCAATTTCGAAGTAAATGTAATTGGACAGGCCTCATAAATAACCTGGCATTCGGAATCAACTCTAGACAAGATGCCATTTTCCCCAATACTTCCATGTAATGTCTGGCTGTTACCATGCCATTCATTACTTTTTGTACTGATAAAAATAGACTCTGTATCCTGTCCTGAGTTGGTAATACCAAACCTTGATCGAACTTGAACACCGCTCCCAAATAAGTGATTGTTTGATTTGGTATTAAACTGGACTTTTCGTGATTGATTAAAAAGCCTAGTCGAACAAGGAGATTCAACATTATTTCTCGATCTATTACAAGTTTTTGTTGAAACTGATTGACACACATCCAATCGTCTAGATATACTGCTAGACGTATGTTTTGTTTTCTTAAATGGGCAGCAACTACTGACACCACCTTCGTAAAAACTCGAGGTGATGATGTTGGGCCAAAACAAAGGGCTTTGAACTGGTAAACTTGACCTTGAATAGAAAATCTGAGGTATTTCCTGTGATTTTTGAATACTTTTATATGAAAATAAGCGTCTTTTAAGTCCAGACTTATTGCCCAATCTCCTTGTTTTACTAAGTTTAACACCTTTGAAATTGTGTCCATTTTGAAGTGTTGCTTCCGAAGATACTGATTTAGTGGTTTCAAATTTATAACCGGTCTCATTTGTCCATTCTTTTTTGGAACTAGGAATAATGTACTGTAAAAACCTGTCATTCGTTCTTTGACTGGTACTTTTTCTATAGCCTCTTTTTCCAAAAGAGAATTTATTTCTAAATTTAAAATATCCAAATTTTTTGTACTGACTACTGTCTTTTTTATTCCCTGAAAAGGAGGTTTTTGCAGAAACTCCAGTTTGTAACCGTCTTTGATTATTGACAGAACCCACTGATCCTGAGTTATCTGCTCCCATTCTTGTAAAAAATGTGTTAACCGCCCCCCGACCGGTATGTGTATCTTCGGAAACTTCACTTTTCTCACCTTGTCATCTAGAGTATCCTGAGGTTTTTCCTCCTCTACTGTTACTAGCCCCTCTTTTAAACTTAGGGATCCGAAAATGTGGAACTTCATTTTTAGTCTCACTATGCCCAACTTTTTTCTCAAACTGTCTACTATTAAAATTTGGCTTATTTGAATAACCAGAACGATCTGATGACTCTGTTTTGTCCTTTACCACATAAGGTTTCTTAGAACCAGAGGCTTCTGAAGAAGACACAGTCTTTCTCTTACCCAAATAGGATTTTTTAACACTAATGTCTGGTAGTAAGTCGTCCAGAGCTTTATTTTTCTCTTTACGAGTCTTGAGAAATTTTTCAAAGTCAGATCCAAACACACCATCTGCTGATAATGGTAAATCAGACAAGTCTCTAGCCTCATCAATTTCATATAAACCTGTATCAGTCATAGCTACTTGCCTTCTTACAATGTGATGAAAAGTACCTGTACGCCCCACTTGATCTAAGCTTTTTGTGGACATGGCAAATACATCTCTAACCTGTTGTATTGCTTTATCAGAATCTACATTGTCTGACTGTAAAGTTTGCATTAGCGCACCCAAACCTTGTTGCATGTACATATGCATAACAATACCCATGTAGGCAGCTTGTTGACCTCTGTAAGCTATTTTTTCAATCATTTTACTAGGTTGACTAAATAAACATTTACCACCTTTTGTAACTGAAGCTTTCTTGCCATGTTTTTTAATCAAACATCTACTTATCAAATCATCAATAGTAGGAACCAGCAAAAATTTTTCAGTATCTTCATGTACTGGAAAAGCATCTTTGCTTTCTTCAGCAAAAGCAGATACTAAATTAGGATGTTCAGCTCTCCAACTATTTAACAAAACCTGCTTTTGTGTCTCGTCAATTTCAATGCCCATTTTCTTTTCAGACTTTTTTGTCAAGGCATCATCCCCAAAGAGATCAAACAAACACTTTTTTGTCTCTACGGACAAGTGTTCTTCATCAGAGGACTTTGTGTCCCACTCATTGTCACTTTCACCTAATATTTCATCGTCCCTTGGTCTGATTGAAACATTGTCATCAGAATTTTCATTTTCTGACAATTCCCGGAGCAAACTTTGTGTTTGCTCACGCTCACGACCTTCAGGTTGTCTTTGTGACAAACCTTTTGCCTCAGAATTTTTGTCGCCATTTTCGGCACAATTCTTGGCTTGAAACAATGTTATCAACGTATCAAATTTATCATTAACATTGTCCAACTTACTGTTCATTTTCTCTTCAAGAATGTCATATCTGCTTCTCCGCTTTTTCTTCGTCTTTGAACTTGAAGAACTGGTTTTTCTTATGCCAATGGCGGTTCCCGCGCCATTAACACTGCTCTCATCTCGTGGTTCATCCACGTGCTCACTAGTACTGTCGCTATTCATTATAACTACAGTTTACAAACGTTTTTATACCACGCTGAAAAACACGACCGTCTTTCAAGCGCCGAGAAAGAAAACTGATCTCGTTTACCTGGACCGGAAGTCACAACAGTACACCTGAGTACTAGTTTTTAACTTCCGGTGGGGAGCGAGTTAAATACCAACGAGAGAAAGAAATCCTAACGGACATATGTCAGGTAGGTCTTTAATTTATGAAATTAAAATCAGGTGTTTGTATATTTTGGCATGTCTGAAGACTTGAAATTATGAACATCAAAATCTAGGTAAGATTCCTATTTTTTAGGGAAAAAATATTTTAACGTAAAACAAATTGCTAAATTCATTTACAGTCAACTTTGCATTTGAAAATTTGAAACGTTCTATATAATTTCTGAATGTATACGCGGGGAATTGAAAATGAAAAACATGTACAGATGCAAAGGAAAAACAACAGTAGTATACCCCTGTTCGAAATTCATAAATTGATAGAGAAAAAAACAAACCAGGGTTACAAACTAAAACTGAGGGAAACGCATCAAATATAAGAGAACTACGACACAACAGAAACACAACATCAAAATGTAACACACACAGAAACGCACTATGATATAACAATGACCTTTTCCTGACTTGGTACAGGACATTTTAAGAAAATGAAATGCTGGGTTGAACCCGGTTTTGTGGCATGCCTCCCGCTTTAATGGTAATGTTAAATATCACAACATTACATGACAGAACCACTTGATGAATTTTCTGCGCTAAAGGGTTTCCTGGATTAACTTTCATTAAGAACGTCCACATCACCCACCAACTTATTTTAGGGTCAACTTTATTTCATGACGGACCGGAGTTTGAACCCTTAGCTTCTAAATAATTTCTTATTTCATGTAAGAAGAATCATAAAAAAATGTGATATAAATCATGATGATTGCAGTGCAGATGCACTGAATACCTAGGCAGTTTTGCACACAATTTGGAACTTACACTTAAATAGCAGTGGTAACACTCCAGTATATGTACTTGTACTGATAAAAAAAATCGTGCGTTTAAAGCACTTTCGTGAAATTACTTTTTCAGGAACGCTCCAGCCTATAATCTAGAAAGCCAGAAATGGATTTAGAAACACGTAGAACAGTTTGAAAAAAATATGACTTAAAGGAACCTAAAATGAACATCCAAATTTGATTATCTTGATAGGTCTACTTTGCCTGTGGGTTTTCAGGTTTTGATTTGTTCTTTAATTCTGTATTAACCCCTTTGATTTTTTTTAATATGCTTTTGTCCTATATATTTTCCTCAGGATTTCAATTTTCCCTTTCTTCCTGAATTGACCTTTTGATTTTGATTTTTGTCTTTCTTGTCTTGAACTCTGGATTCCGAATGCTGATTTTCTTCCTTGTTGTATTCACCTCAGAATTTTTTGTTCAGTATAGATTTTTCCATTTTCTTTTCGTGCAATCTGTATTCGAATGATAATTTGGTCCTTTTCTGTATTGACAGCATTGTCAATATAGGAAGATTAAGAAAAAGCTTTTACCACAAACAGAATCGTCACTGACTTTTGTAGTTTATTTGAACTTATTAACAACGGTCACAGCAATTGTGATAAAGTTTAATACGTTTTACTTAAAGTTGTGCCCGGTATTTGTTTCAGTAACAAATTGGTGAAACTTTCATGAATATGTGAAAGAGGAGGGATGAAAAATACCAAGGAATATATACACTAGTAATCAGAAATCAAAACTGACAATGTCCATGCAAAAAAACACACAAAAGTAACAAAATACAAAACAAAATTATACAAAACACAACAAAGAAAAAACTTCTGACTGTGTTTACGAGGTATTTGTTAACCGGCGGCATGTCCATATAACATTATTATCGATCATTTTCATTTCTATATTTGAAAAGGTCATTTAGCTGAACTGGTATTGTCTACATGCCTTATCCGTAAATTGTATATTTTTACAAATCAGTAAAACAAATCTATGAAGATATCATAATATAATGTATTTACTTGCTTACAATTTATTGACTTAATTGTGATGTATTGTTTATAAACAGTTTTTCATCAGTACACATTAACGTGATCTATTTACATAAACTAGTTTAGCATCGTCATGAAAATGAAAGAACCAGACTGAAAACAAAGAATATCACTTAAATTCGAGGATATAAATAATTGATGATACATTGAACATTTACCCATGTGACTTAAACAAAAAAGAATGGTGACTGTCATATCAGTGACTATTTTTTCTAAATGTCAACAATGATGGTGGCTTTAATCTGTTTACAGTTTAGCGGTTTCAGTTTGATATGAGTTAAGACAACAGTAAAGTAGACCTTTCACAAAAAATTAAATGGCAAATACTATTGACCTTGAATTAGACGTTTTACTACACCAGGTGCGCAAATCGACAACCAGTTTTTTTTTAATGATGCATATGGAAAAATATATTTCAAAATAAATAAATGAAAACGCTGAAACAACCAAAAAAAGACAAAAGGTTCATCCAACAAACGGACATACATATTTATCTATCTTGAAGACATGTTTCCACATTTATAAGACCATCTTTGCAGGACGTATCTATTGTTCAATGCGTAATCGTTATGAAATTCAGCAATTTACAGCACGTGAGGCAAACAGCATTTATTGTTAACAAAATTTTGAATTTTTGAAATACTTAGGCTTTTCTTCCTCAGGAATAGATTACCTTAGCTGTATTTGGCAAAACTTTTAGGAACTTGTGGTCTTAAATGCTCTTCAACTATGTACTTGTTTGACTTTACAACTATTTTGTTCTGCGTCTTTAATTTTGTTGTTTTTGATGACAATAAAAGAAAATGAAAAGAAATCTAAATTTTCTTAAATCTCATGTATACAAGAATGAACATTTTATCAACTTAAAATAACGCTAAGATCGAATAAAAATAATAAATTGGCTTTAAAACCACAGTTATAAATAGAAACTGTACAAAGAAAAAGAGATGAAAACGCATAAGATTTATTAAAATAATAATAAAACATTGCTTACATGTACATCGATCTTACGACCAGAATATCGTTCTCTATTCATATGCATCTACAAGGCATGAGATGTGTCACTTTGACTGTCAAACTTCTGGTATTTGCTCGAACTACGGGTATCTCAAAGTATTTCTCTGGTCCGGTGGACTTCTAGACAACAAAAGTCGACTATGATATAAAAACATCAATATGTGTGTCTCTAAGAGTTAAAGAGCTCTATAAGGCTGTCATAGCTTAAATCTTTGACACGATACCCTGAATATGAAAAGGCTAAACCTTGTATTGAATAAACATCCAGAGACTTTCATTTTAAAGGTTCAATACTGTGTAATACAGTTAAAACTTACATAAAGCTTTCAATCCACCTTTTCAACCAAGTTTATACCAAGACCCGCCCACATACCAAGGAAGAACAATCTGGAACCGGCGATTATTTTAAAAAATAGAATAAAAACAAAAACAAATGTAGCATGCCGTTCAAAATCGTGGTTCAACAAAACAGTTTAGGAAAGGAGAACCCAAAATGTTAACATTTTGCGAAGCGTGAAACATCTCCTGCTTTCTCATTATGTATGCACATAAACAAATGTGTGCAAATGTCTTGAGAAACACGTATAAAATAACCCAAACGACACGATACAACATTCGGATTTTAAAATTTGAATAAAACCATTCATAAATTGAAAGCAAATCTATCTAATTTGCATGTAATATGTAATTAATTGATTTAAAAATCTATAATAAAAGAATTTCAAATATATACGTGAATTTACGCCTGAGGCACAATTTTACACAATAAGATATTGCATATACTTGATAGGGAAACAGGCATACATTCAATATACAGCATCTGTAAACCATGTAAACCTAAGCGGTATGTTGTTTTCTTACCAGAAAATAAAATCCGTGGATTGGTAAGAAAATCTGATAGCTATTGATGTAAAGAGAAAAATAACAAAAATACCGAAATTCGAGGAAAATTCAAAACGAAAAGTTTGCAGTCAAATGGCAAAACCAATAGCTAAAACACATTAAACACACCAAACGAATGGATAACAACTGTCATATTTCTGACTTGGTACATATATTAAGTTATGTAGAAAATGATAGATTAAACCTGGTTCTATAGCTATCTAAACCTCTCACTAAAACATCTTATTGACAAAGGAACAAAATAAATGATTTTATTACAAGTTATTACTTTTATCTTCGTTTGAGTAGTTAACATACGGATAAAGATTATTCATGACATCTTGATTGATTTACTGTTTAACTTATTGCACGTTCTATATGTCATGTGTTGCTTTACAATTAGTTATCAAAGGTACCAGTAATATAATTTAATACGCAAGACACGCATTTAAATTTCGTCTACATAAGACTCATCAGTAACGCTAAAATCAAAATTAATATGAAGCTAAAAAAGTACAAGGTTGAGGAGCATTGAGGACCCAAAATTTCAGTTTAGGTATATGAAACAGTGATACATTCCCTAGTCAAACTGAAATAACAACTGTCTGAGGAAAACAATTCTGAATGGAAAATAAAATTAAACAAGAAAATATATTATTTTAATACTGATACCTAAATTGCTCGCAAATCTTTTTAAGTCGGTTTGGTAAAACTTATAAAGAGATATCTAACATTTGTCGTGTGATTAATATATGGTTAAGACAAAACAAAGTAAAAGTATGACGTAGAAATTATAGCATCAACACTTAACGTGCACATTAGAAGAACATTTAGTAAAGACAAATGAAATAGGTCCGTCGTCATATGGGACAGATATTCTGTAAGTCAAGAGATGAAATAGACTTAACTGTGTCTGTTGTATCAAAAGTTCTATGGGATACATGCGTGTTACATAATTACCAAACTTGAACTGTTTGAAGCAAGTTTACTAGCATTTGATATAGAAATGATATAAAAATCATATATATAGATTTTAAATGCTTTTACACACTCGCGAAATTTTAATATATAACTATTTACTCAGATAAAGTAATTCAAAATTATTTATAGTTTCAAAATGATATAATTAGGTTATCCTTTAATTTTGATATTGCGATACTGGCGTATTCAAACAATATACAGCAAAATCTTCTGTGTAAATACCGATAACCAAATTGATAGCGTCCTGTGTTTTGAATTGCTTTATTGTGTGATAGAAAATTATGATGGATTTTGTTTTGACAAGTCTCTATATAAGTTCGTTGGTTTGTTCAAAGCGTTTAACACAATTTCCCTTTAAGTATATTATTTTTGTATTTATCTGTAAATTTTATTGCCGTTACTTTTCGCGCCATATAAAGTTTGCAAATCTTGATTCAATTTATTATTATCGTAGTACAATGCTACCCTTTGAAAATACTTGCACAAAAAACAAGTTAATAAATCAATCAATATCATTATCAATATAAATAACAATAACTGTTTATTACTTGACCTAAGAAATTGCAACTCTTACTAGTATGTTAAAAATAAATGCCAGAATTTTTATTGTTTGTTTACCTTGATATTTCATTTGTTTCAGTTTGCAAGCATGTCTTTTATTAAATATTTATTGGATATGATATGATTTGATTTTGATTTTTTTTTATGTTTTAACGCCTCTTTTGGGCTATTTCGTGGCTGTCAGTGGAAACCGGAGTGCTCCGAGAAAACCACCTAGCTTGGATAGGAAACCTGACAGTCAATTAAAATTGGAGTCGAGTATATATTGAAATGTTATCTGTTGCATTTTCAATCTTTGAATTCGAATAGTACCTTTTGTGATTTCATTTCAAATACGATTTAAAAATAAACAAATACAGTTAAATACACTTATTTTTTTAATGTCCTGTATTTTCATATAAACTAAGAATTTTTGGCCAAGTATAAAACAAACGGGGTTTTTATGGGTTTTTTTTTTATTTTAAAACATGACATATACTTTTTGAATTTAAAAGGTGATAACAGTGTTTGGTTACGTCATGACATATGAAGTTGATGTACAAAAGTGTCCCTTCCCGCCGCAATGCGATTGTCACACTTTTGGAGTACTTCAAGAATATTGCCAGGACAAAGGATTTAAAAAAAGTTCCTACTTTAAGGGCTTCATCCTATAATGGAACATGGTTTGTAGACCTTTCAAATAATAACATAACATCACTGACAGCAAATGCGTTCATAAATATTAAGTTAAACACATTATGGATATCGAACAACAACATTTCTTACATTGACGTTGATGCTTTTTCGGGATCCGAAGATACGTTGCAGTCATTACAAATACGTGGAAATCAGCTTTTATCATTGCCAATAACATTGACAAGTCTGTCTAAACTGTCTGATCTACAAGTCCAATATAATCCTATGAAAGATTTAGACAAGAACATTCTCATGAATGTTTCAACAAATCTTAAGAAACTATCTTTTGGTTCAATCAGTATGACAAAATGGCCAACATCTATAATGGGTTTGAACATGCTGGTGGAATTGAGTGTATACAATGTTTCTATGGATTCATTCCCTGATAACGCATTTGAAGGATTAGAAGATTCGCTAATGTTTTTACAGATCCAATCTACAAACATAAGTAGGCTTCCACTGTCAATAAACAAACTATCAAAGTTATTTACCGTATTGATCAACTACAATGTGAACTTAAAGGTTCTTCAAGAGGAGATTTTGAAGGTCTTAATAACATTCATTATATTGTTATTCAGGGCAACGCGTTTACAAACATCTCAGCTATTTATAAAGATTCTACTAACATAAAATCATTTGCTCTTCAGTCTGATTATATATCAAATATAACAGATGCAGTGTATCCAGCTAAAATGCAACCTAATTTAT
Source organism: Mytilus edulis (assembly GCA_019925275.1). Taxonomy (NCBI): domain Eukaryota; kingdom Metazoa; phylum Mollusca; class Bivalvia; order Mytilida; family Mytilidae; genus Mytilus; species Mytilus edulis. Next base: position 88,724,673 of record CM034351.1, on the reverse strand, counting down.
ACGAAATAAGTCTTGTTCTTCCAAAACTATATAACGTGCCAAAATCTCTTAGTAATATGCCATCCTTAAAACAGATTGAAATGTTTCAAGCAAATATATCAATTATCAGGGCAGGTGATTTTTCAAACTTACCATCATTGATTACGTTAGAATTGTCATCTAACCCGATATCCGTGGTGGAAATAGGGGCATTTGCCACAACGCGCTCATTACAAGTGCTAAATCTAAGGTACACAAAACGGAAAACAGTTCCTGAAGCAATTAAGAAAACAAAACTGTATTCGAAAGACTTGACAGGAAGCAATGTTATATGTACATGTGAAGGTCTTGGATGGATGAAACAGTGGCCAACTAGAAATAGTACGTTTATCAGTGGTGAATGCACTAATTTGAATATACCGATTTATGAATTCCAACTCAAGTATATACCTAAATGTTAAACATTGAAAAATAGAGGAGCAACATTGTTAATGATTATTTTGTTTCTTTAAACTAATTTGTATTATTGACAACAACAAGAATTAAAAGGAATTGCTTTGAATCTAGAAAATATATAGGTTTGTTTTTAAAAGTTTCTCCTTTTGATGCCTTTATTTTCCAAAAGCCATTAACTTTGCAACTACGGCATGCCATTATATGGAGGAACCATTTTATAAGGTTAGTAGGTATACTCCTTTTGCTTATCTTTAGTGGATAATTTACCGCTATCATATTTCAAAAACAATAACGAATCAAAAATGTTTGACTTCAATCAAAATTGTGGTATTGACAGTCTAAGAAAAATGAGTTTGCATTAAAGTGAGGATAAAAAAATATGTGTCTTGTGTGTTTTTAGTTGTTTTTTGTTTAAAACATGATGGTTAGGGACTCATATACTGAATCGTTTATCCAAGTTAGAAAATGTCTAAGATAAACAATTCCCACTGCATGGTCTAGATAATATGTGCCATCATTTAGTCAAGACGCTATCTGGCTGACTGTTCTCTGAAGACAACTAATGATTATATATTCCGATTTATTATACTTCACGTTAAAATGCCAAATTTTGATTGGCTAATACGAGGGTGTTAATTTACTCTATCAGATGGCTGAGCGGGTGACAATTTTTTTTTGTCACCCTCTCGTCAATCCAATCAAAAATCGATAATGTAAAGGACAATGAATTGAATAAACACCAAGTTATTAAAGACAACGCTTTCAAAGTTCTACATTTTGGCTCATAATCTATTATTTGACCGTCAAAATAGAAAAAAATAAAACATCATACTTTACTTCTGCTGATTTTTCTTATACCCGTAACGTTGTTATGTACGTGACGTCATACACAATACTTTTAAATAACATTCATCTGTACCCCTCGAAAAAGAATTGTCTACCTTGGCTTCGCCTCGGTTGACAATGTTTTCTCGGGTTTCCAATCTGCTCTATCACCCTCTCAACTATGTGTTATTTATATAATGAACATCACAAATAGATATACGTATATAGAAACATCGTTAATTGGATCTTCTAGGTGTATTTGATTTGATAATATTGGTTTAAATATTTGTTCAGATCAAGTTTTGGAAGTAAGCTTTGCACATTAAAGTGTAAAAAGGACATTGAAGTTGAAAACGTATACTGTTATTCTCTGATATACTTTCGAAGCTTGTATTATGATCGTCATTTTCATCAGATAGCTGATGAGGACCAGGACTGGTTTCTAGTCCACCCATAATTAGAAGCAATTGAAGAACAAATAACACAAATATAATTTGAACAACGTGATCCGAAAACTGATCTCTATCCCCTAAACTTTGCAATTGATTAACACTTTCGATAAAGTCGAAGTGTGAACAAATTTTTATACATTTGTTTAATACAGGCAATTCAAGAGAAAACCAAATCATAGTGATAATAATTATAAATGTGTTAACCTTTTATAGGTCAATGTATGGCCTTCAACACGGAGCCTTGGCTCACACCAAACAACAAGCTATAAAGGGCCTCAAAATTACTAGTGGAAAACCAACGGTCTAATGTATATAAAAATAGAAGAAAAAAAAACAGTTTGCATTTCATTGGTGTACAAAAATAAACAATAAAAAAAGGAATTTACCGTTTATACAAAAATATGTTTATGAGCTAAATAAGTAACATACTGGGGCATGGAGGATTTAAAACAAACATTTTTTTTTTACTATCATGACTGACAAAAATTTAAGATAAAGGTCATTCGTTTGTGAACTATTGTTAAGTTTCTGAGTATGAATATTTTGATATACTGTCATTTACTGCTACCCTGATGACTATTTACACCATTGGGTCGATGCCACTTCTGGTGGACGTTCGTCCCCGCAGGTATCACCAGCCCAATAGTCAACACTTTGGTGTTGACATGAATATCAATTATATGGTCCTTTTTATAAATTTCCTGTTACAAAACTTTGAATTTTTCGAAACAAAAGATTTAAATTTTCTTATCCCAGGAATAGATTACCTTAGCCAAATTTGGCACAACATTTTGGAATTGGGCCCTTAATGCTTTTCATATTTGTAATAGTTTGGCTTTATAATCTTTTTGATCTGAGCGTCACTGACGAGTCTTATGTAGACGAAACGCTCGTCTGGCGTATTAAATTATAATTATGGTACCTTGATACCTATTTACCGAAACTTGGTTGAACAAAAATAACTCGTCAGACTTAGTCGAAATTTTAAAAGTACCAGAAGCCATTTAGGAAAGATAGGGAGAGGGTAATAGTATATGTAAAATAAAATATTCATTCGAAGAGACGTGATGATTTGTAAGTGCCCGGTGTTGAGGTAATATTGATTCAGCTAAAAATAAATAATAAAATGTATTGTATGGAACCTTCTACGTGCCACCAAAACGTAACATGAGATATGGACAAAAATTGAAAGTTCAATTGAGTCTGCCTTAAATGATGTAAAATGTGATCGAATTATTGTAACAGGAGATTTTAACGATAACTTGCTAAATGGTGCTAATTCCGTTATATTTGTACAAATTACAGTTTAGAGCAACTTATTGAAGATCCAACTCATATTACGGAACAGTCATCGTCACTAAATGACTTAATTATAACTGATAACTCCGATTTTGTACCGTGATTAGACCAACTAAGATATCACTGTCCAGTTATGGGTTTTAAATGCACAAAAGCCTGCTTTGTTGTCTTTAAAGAAAACAATATGGTTATTTAAGCAATGATGAATATAGGCGCATATTGACCAAAACCAACTGGGATAGTATATTTGCCCTAAATGATGTTAATAAAATTAATTCAGAAATTACACATCGTATCCTAAAATGCAGCTGAAATTTTATACCCAATAGAATCGGAACTATTAGGAAAACTGACACTGCTTGGTTAGATAACGATTAAAGAAAACTCATAAGAAAGAAAAACCGTGTAAACTTAAAAGCTAAGCGGTTTAATCGACCCACTGATTGGAATATATTTAGACAAAACAGAAATAAAGTGACCACTACAATAAAAAAAAGATCGCGAACAGTATCAAAATAATCTTATACACAAATTGTCAAATAGTAACCTATTGCCAAGAACTTGGGGGAAAACTTCGGGTCACACTAAACACGAACTTACTTTTATTTGCATCACAAGCTCTAACGTTAGACCAAAACAAAGATAATTTCGGAAAAGTACAAAAATTCTTACTAAATTGCAAGAGATTTACACGGTAAATTGTTATTCATTATTTACACAAAGTTGCATTTTATCTAAACATGTGTGTTGTATCAAAGTGGTTTTTTCTTTACCTTTTTTTTCTACTTTAAAGAAAAAAAATGGTGGGTTGAACCTGGTTTTGAGGCATGCTAAACCTCCCGCTTTAATGGCAAAAATATAAAATATACAGTTAGCAGATCAAATATTAGATTTTTTTTCAGGTGGTTTTGAGATTTATATTACTTCGTACTTTAAATGGCCTTACAATTACTTTTATTTTTATTTTTTTTATTTTTATTTTATATTCAAGCGTCTTTTGTCGACGAAACACGCGTCTGTCATACGAAAGATGTGTTCTCGATATAACCTATTTATATATAAGTACGGGATCCGGTACCGGATAAATTTCTCTTTGTATTAATCTTGTGTAAGTGACTATATTATCGCATGAAAACAAAGATACAACATTTCTTTGTCGTATAGCTTAGTTACATTGGTGTTTTGGAGAAACCCAATAGTGTTTATATATGGGAGAATGATCAGAAGAAAAATAAAGATCAGAGAAATATGTCAAATGATTAGAAAATAATAGTGCTGAAGATTGAAGAAGATAATAGAAGAATGCGCAAACAAATGTGTTTCTGAAATTATCCTATAACTTTCATTAGAGACAGTCAGGCCTTAACGGTTTAGAAAGCGAAATATATATAACTGTTTATAGCTTTGAAACAACAATAACCATTACATATGTGCACTTTGATATCAACATTGACATCAGGTGTTAGGCTTGATCAAACTAGCAATATTTAAGATATAAGTCATGCTACTAATTAGCTGTTGCATGATGTGGGGTAAGCTTACTAAGTAATATAAATTCCTGTCAGTTTTTGATAAAACCAAACAAATCTATTTTCCACGATTTCAAACTAATATCTTTATATTTTCTTCTTAAGTTCCTTTATAAAACTGAAACTACTTTAGATTATTAACAAATTATTCACAGGTCGTGCGATTGTCATTTTTTTTTATAGTAACATCTTTTATATATAGATATTGGCCGGTTTATTCTGCTCAAATAAGATATTAATTTTTTTCGTTGTCCTTGATATTTTTCATATTTGTTTGTTCCAAATTGTGAATTCATCTTAAATGATGTATTCTCTTCAATACTAATTTCCCGAAGATTTGACCTATTTTGTCTTTAGCCCATTATATGATAGACATCAACACGCATATGAAGGATCTATTAATTTATAAACTGTTGAAAGATTTTATATGGACATCCTTTAAGACAAACATTGTCAAATGTATCTGATAGAATATATGAATAATGGAAGACAAAGCAGTTAGCTGTTTCGAGGAATACTAATTGCACACATATTTATCAACATAAGTCAGATTAAGGTGGAACTGATGGAGAAAGGGATTTTAAGAGAAGTCCGAGAGTATCACGATTCTTGGACAAGAATCATTGACTGTTATGTAGTTCCCATAGCTGCTGTTATAGTGATTATAACAAGTGTTTTTGTTATTGTTATTTATTGCAAGGAATACAGGACGTCGAAAAACAAAATCAGAAAGGTTGCCAGTCTTATTTATTCTGTAATTGGACTATCTACGGGTTATAGTTATAATGTTGTACAGTCATTATATGTGACAATTGGATCGATAAATCATAATTTGCCGCAGGGCAAGGGTACTCCATTTCTTGGATTTCCTTCCTGTAAATCGGGGGTCAGTTTGCTCTAGATATTGCGCAATAACAACTATCCAGATCTGTTTATGTGTGGATGAAACTTTTCATTACAGTGTCAAATATCTAAGTGTAGTATGGTACGATTAATATGTAAGCAGGTTCATTACTTTGATATTGCTCTCATTAAAAATGGAGCAGATGAGTACAAAAGTACAACGCGCACATGTATTTTGGATACGGTCTAGATTTCTATTTGTTTACACTTGTGATTTTGTAATCTATAACTATTATACCATTTATATGTAATAAAAAAATAAAGCTTTTAAAAAATACCAGGTTTATGATTTTATACGTTAGACACGAACGATGTCTACAAAAGACTCGTCATTGACGCTAGATATAAACGTTGAAATAAAAATAGAGAATAATTGGAATCTTGAATGTTAAAACTTCATTAAGATAACACTGTTTACGTTCAGTCATGTCATTTTATATATCCGTTGATGGAGAATATGAGTAGAGGCATAAAGGGAAGTTTGGGGATGTTAAATATTAAACAAATAATTATGCAACCGTACCACATTTAGATAACAGTTAACTAAAATTTCAAAAGAAAAAAATGACAGCTATTTAAACTATTTAAAGAATCTAAAATTAACCTCGTTACGCTTAGAATACTGTATTGCAAGTCACTATTATTATATTATGAATCAACACAAGACATTTTTCAGTTATAATAATGCTGACATAATGCTCACAATTTATCATTGCATAGTTTGATAGTTCTTCAATCAAATACAGAAGTGTACAAGTCAATTTTTTCTTTAAGAGGTTCAAAACTGTTCAATTCGCTATTCAGTGATAAAACAATCAACCGCTGTATCTGTATTCAAGTATTATTATGTGTTATATATGTGACTTAAATCACAATGCGTATCATAGTTGTTTAGTTTTGGTTAAATGCAAACATTTATTGTTTATCATTGTACATTAATGAATTGATGTTTTGAATTAAAGAATATATCTATATCATGCCAAGCTCTGAATCCTGATTCTAATTTAGTTTTTTTGGGGGGTTGATTCATGTTACAACATTAAATTTTGAATATTCAAATGTTTTGCCGCGGACATCACCGACGAGACATTAGTTGTATCTAGTGCATTTGAATTGGTACCGTTTATGTTATTTACTCCCATTTGGACGATACCTTGTTTGGTCGACTTATGGTCCCCGATGGTACCGCCAACCCAGTAGCAAGTACTTCAGAACTGGCGTGAAAATACGGATGTTGTTTAATTCAAATTTGCTGATAATAAATGTTAGAAATTATTTTAAATTAAGGAATATATCTTACGCATGAAACTGTGTAAGAGTATGACTATTGGTTTGATTCGTTCTAAAACCTTTGTATTTGGATCTTTATATTTTTTAGCCTAGAGTATTATTGAAGAGACATTAGTAGTCAAAATGTGCGCATCTTTTGCAATATTAAAATTGTTTCCGTTTACTGGAATGGTATTTAGAGTCCACTCTTCGTTGACTGTTGGTTCCATATGATAGCACCAAAGCCAGTTGCCAGTTATTCGGAGCTGTCGTGAAAATACGGATATTTTATGATTACAACTTGCTGTTAAAGGATCTCGGAAATTATTTTAGATTAAAGAATGTACCTCCCTCATGTATACCTCTGATTTCGCGTCAGAATGTGGCTATACTTAAGGTCTTTTTTTGTAAGATACGTTCTAAAACCTTTGTATTAGTTTTTTTTATATCCAAATATGTTAGTCTTAATCATCAATAAAGAGACATTAGATATCGAAAAAATGCCCAACTGGTTGATGAAAATTGGTACCGTTTATTTTATTTTATTAAATCATGTGATTAATATTGTTTTGAGAGAACTTTATTGAACATTTCTTTAATCCAAATGAGTTAAATTATTTAAATAAAGATATCACTATTTTCATTAAACATATGCATGTGCCCGTAAATCGTTGTCTCGTGTCATATATATTTAATGTTTGTTATTTGTAAAAAATGCCATTGACAGTTTTTGTTTAATCTATCCACAAACACCTGTAATCATTATGCCTTTGTCGTACATTTACCGAGACATTTACGCAACATGTTTTAAATACTATATATATGCCAGATATGATGAGATTTATTAATAAACGCATGAACGATTTCATAGCGCAGAACACATTTACTTGAGATAATAAATTAATATAAAAGGGTCTCGATGGTAGGTTCATTTCTGAACAATTTAAACTTTTTCAGGCTATTTATCTCTTTTCTCTCCAGTATTCCTCATTCTTTATTTGTAAGCATAAAGTGATAATTGGCTATTAATTTATGTGGCTATTTGTCTGTATTTTTATGTCCCACCTGAGGGGCATTATGTTTTCTGGTCTGTGCGTTACGTTCGTCCGTTCGTTTGTTCGTTCGTCTGTCTCGCTTCAGGTTAAAGTTTTTGGTCAAGGTAGTTTTTGATGAAGTTAAAGTCCAATCAACTTGAAACTTTGTAAACATGTTCCCTATCATATGATATTTCTAATTTAAATGCCAAAATTAGATTTTTGACTCTAATTTCACGGTCATCTGAAAATAGAAAATTATTCACTGGTGTTAATTAAATTGTATATTTTTCTCTATTCTGTAAACTCCATCAAGACCCATCAAAACCCCCTAATACAATGCATTTTAAAGTACATTGAAGTCTTAAATGTTTTTAAGCCAAACACATAAAACTGATCATAGCTTCCATGTGAAGCTTGTACTCTTGGTGAAATTTGTAACAAGCAAGATTTGATGAAAAAAATATTATTATGTTGTTAAAAAAACACTGTTCATATCTTTAAAACACAAGTGATCTTAAAAGGTTTCCCGTTATAATTATCTAAACCTCGCACAATTTACTTTAATTAGTTGATGCCAGTTTTATTCCATTTAGAAGGCTTCTTTCAAGCTTTTATATGATTTCAGAGTAAGCTTACTAACAAAACACGTATTGTTTTCAATTAAAAATCTATTTTACACGCATTGATATCTTTATATGTTCTATAATATTCTTTCATCGAGGTGATACTTCATATTCATAACATATCGTTTACAATCTGTGCAACTATCATTTTTTGGGATAATATTACATATATTTTTGATAGATATTGGAGGATTTAATTAAATCAAATGAGTTATGAATCATTTGCGATGTCCGTGATGTATTTCATATATATTGATTCATAATAGTTAATCATTCTTAGATGGTATGTTCTCATTCAATACTAATTTTCTACGGATTCGACCTATTTTGTCTTTAGTCCATCATATAATAGACATCAACACGCATGATCCATTAATAAGAAGGTTTCATAGAAATCCTTTAGGACATTGCCAAATGCATTTGTAAGAATATATGAATACAGAAGCACAAAGCATTAACAAATATTTAGAAGAATACGGTTTACTTATATACACTTAAAAATATTAGTTGAAAGTGATGGGGAAAGGGATTCTAAGCGAAGTACGAGAATATCACTATTCGTGGACAAGAGTAATTGACTGTTTTGTAATTCCTATAGCTGCCGTTATAGTGGTTCTAACCAGTGCTTTTGTTATTGTTATTTACTGCAAGGAATACAGGACATCAAAAAACAAAATTAGAAAAGTTGCCAGTCTTATTTATTTTGTAATTGGACTATCTAACATTGCGGCTATTTTACCTACAGCAATACTCCACACATATGCATTTACATATGGAAACGTTAAAACATTTGTTCCATTTAATCTTTGTTGGACGTGGTATTTCGTGCATGAATTTACAAAAGTGCCTCATTGTGCTTCCATTTTGTTTGTTACACTTTTATCCTTACAACGATACCAGATCATAAAACATCCTTTTGCTGGATCTCAGAAATGGACTGTGAATAAAACAAAAATAAAAATAATCATTGCATTAATAGTTTCAACATTAATATCGATTGTTCCGTTTATTGGATCTAAACTAGTACCATATCAAGTGGAATGTGAAGGAAATATTACGGGCATTAATTGTAGTTTCACTACATGTCATGCCCAATTTGCTGATTGGCTAGGCAGTTATGGGATGGAAGCTGCTATTTTTATTATGATTCTGAAATTTACTACCATTATCCTGCCGTCCTGTTTAATAATACTGTACTGTGATATTTCTTTAATAATATATCTTAAGATGATTACAAAAGTTCATCATGTCATGACACATGCTTCCAAAAAAGTAATCCACCATGTAGTGAAAGATAGACACAAATCGGTATCGAATAAATACGATAAACATGAAGGACATCCTCAAATACTACTCATACTCATTTTGTCGTCGGTAGTTTTTATTGTTGAGGCTCCTTACACCGTGCTTATGTTTTTCCAGATCTATTATTGGACTTTGCCATCGCATGAGTCTTTTACGTTTTACAGAATCGGACCGGTTAGGAATGCAATTGATTTAACAGTAGTACTTAGTTACCCAGCTCTTTTCCTTGCATCTTGTATAACAAGTGAAAGATTTAGATTTATGTTTCGAAATTTGTTCAAATTGAAAAGAGAAATATTCATGAAGGTATGAACAAAATATGATAACAATTCAAAGTGAAAAAATATGTCGAAACAACATTGAAACCAACGACATCCATTGGATAAAAGTCCCTTGTTTTTTTATAGATATATCAAGAAGGTGCAAGGGTTCACGCAACCGGCAAGCAAAGGTTTGAACACAATATTCGATTTTATTCCCGAAAAGTATACAAAATTCCACTTTATCCATTAATATAATGTTCAAAGAAACAGTGTTCTTATTAATATATTTTTTATATTATAGCAATACATCTATTACAAAGGCAATACTATTCCCAACGTCGATAGCATTGTAAAAGAGTTTTCACTGAAATTCCCCTGTATATATAAACGAGATTAAAATTAAGCGAATGATACCAATTACACTGTGTACTATTATTTATTTTAAACTAGTAATCTTGATAGAATAAATTTGATTAAATTATGTTGCTTTTTTTAATAGCTTCAATGAAGTAATGTTATTGAATGTCCCTTTGATACCTTTTGCTTGCCCCTCTTTTGTATCACCGTTTTTTTATTTTTTGGGAATTTCGGGTCATCAATGCGCTTCAACTTTATACTTGTTTGGCTTTTTAACTAATTTGATCTGAGCATAGCCTTATGTAGATGAAGGGAGCATCTGGTGTATCAAATTATAAGCCTGGTACTTTTGATAACTAATTTAACTCTTTATTCGAAATCTAAATGTCATTCAATCCTATATTGGACCCTGAGTTGCCTTCTTCTATATTGATCCCAGGTTTCCAAGTTTAGAATTGCTTACTCCTGTATTTGACCCAATATTTCAAGTATGTATGTGCTTCATGTATAGGACCTATGATTCCTCATTTAAATTTGCTTTCCTCTTAAAATGGACCCAGGATTTATAAAATAGAATCACTTTCTACTGTAATAAACCTCTTGATTTCATATTGTGATTTGTTTCCTTTCTGTTTTGACTTATAAATACAATGTTTTTATTTGTTATTTTACAGTATTGATTTCCATTTCCGTGGTTTTATTTGACCCTTTTATAACTCTTTATAGAATTATGGGTCCGATGAGCTTTTCTTGATTTTACTTTACCAATTTTGCGTTTAAAAGTCGGGGATGCAATATTACGTAGGTGACAGTGATCACAAGAAATTCAGGTGTTTGTATTTTTGGAAATGACTTGACATAGTGAACAGCAAAATATAGGTAAGTCTTTAACATTCTAATATACTGTAACTGAAAACAAATCGCTAAATCTATTTAAGGTCAACTTTGCATTTAAAAATTTCAACAGAACGTTCTTTGTATTTTCTTGATATCAGCAAGACATTTGTGATGAGAAATTTTGAAAAACAAATATGACAAAAAGGAAACTTAATGATTTTCCTGCCCAAATGCGTTTTTTTTTAATTGACCTCCATTTAGAAGGTTTAATAGAGTAAATAGTAGTAAAACAGACAATAAATGAATGTGAGACGATATTTGATTGAGGCATGTGAAGGACAAAAATTTCATCTATCATTTCTTATCCTTGTTTTGATTTAACGGAAACCAATATAAAGATGTACATTATAAATGCTATATGAAAGCTATCATTTTGAGTATCTGCACGAGACAGTGTGTCAGCCAGAGTTATTCCAAGAGAATCCTTGTCAACAGAGAATGAACACTAAGATATTTTTTTATAAATGACAAAAGAGTCCCTAATTTTGCATAATACTCTTTTACAACTCTGCCCTAGGGGAATCACTTTGTATATAATATATGTATATTCTGATGTCTAAGAGGAAATAAATTGCTGATTTAATGATGCTCAAAAGAAAAAGGAAATTCTTTGACAATCGGAAAATCTCTAAATAAAAACTGGTTTATAATGATGTCCAAGGGGAATCTCCCTTTAAAATTATGCCAAGTGCACTGATGAGTCTTCTGTAGACGAAACGCGAGTTCTCCGTATATTGTTTTTAATCGTGGTATCTTTGATGAGTTTTGAGATTTTCAAAAGGAATTTCTCTTTGCCAGTGGGAATCTCTTAAAAATAATAATTGCATCAACCGATGTTTAAAGGGAATCTTCATTTACAGTGGCGACCGAGGGGAAGCACTTCATGACATAAACCATTGTAGCATACTGCTTCTTGAATATTTAAATGAGGGTCAAAAGATACCAAAGGGATATATACACCCATAATTAGTTAACAAACTGACAATGCCAATAAAAAAAAAACACACAAAAAAAAGACCAAAGACAAAAATATTATACGAAACACAATGTAGAAAACCAAAGACTGTGTTTATGAGTTACTTTTTAACCTGTGGTGTGTCTGAATCGACCATTTACCTTTCTAAGAAAATGAAAAAGTCATATATCTTAACTGGTATTGTCTTCATACTTTGTCCGTAGTTGTATGTCATTACAAATCTGATAAACAAATCTATAAAGATATAGTACATATAATGTAATGCTTCCTTACGATTTATTGACTAAATTGTAATGTATTGTCCATTAACAGTTGCTCATCAGCTCGCATTAACGTGTTGTATTTACATAAAGTAGTTCAGCATCGTCATACCAATTAATAAACCACACTAAAAGATTAATACCGAGGATATAAATAAATAATGATATATTGAAAATTTACCCATGTGACTTAAACAAAAAAGAACGGTGACTGTCATATCAGTGACTATCAGTGACTATTTTTAAATGTCAACAATGATGGTGGCTTTAATCTGTTTACAGTTTAGTGGTTTCAGTTTGATATGAGTTAACACAACAGTAAAGTAGACCTTTCACAAAAAATTAAATGGCAAATACTATTGACGTTGAATGTAGACGTCTAACTACACCAGGTGCGCAATTCGACCACCAGTTTTTTTTATTATGATGTATGAGGGTAAAATGTATTTCAAAATAAATAAATAAAAACGCTGAAACAACCAAAAAGACAAAAGGTTCATCCAACAAACGGACATACATATTTATCTATCTTGTTTCCACATTTATAAGACCATCTTTGCAGGACGTATCTATTGTTCAATACGTTATCGTTATGAAATTCAGCAATTTACAGCACTGGACGTGAGGCAAACAGCATTCATTGTTAACAAAATTTTGAACTTTTGTAATATTAAGGCTTTTCTTCCTCAGGAAAAGATTACCTTAGCTGGTTTTGGCAAAACTTTTAGGAATGTTTGGTCTTCAATGCTCTTGAACTATGTACTTGTTTGACTTTACAACTATTTTGATCTGAACGTCACTGATGAGACTTATGTAGACGTACGCGCGTCTGGCGTAAATATGATATTTAAATCCTGGTATCTATAATGAGTTTATTTATCATCAATCCTGCATATTATTTTTTGTAACAACTATATATATGATTTCAATGATTTATCAAGACTAAAGTTTTATTTAATTAATGTTGAAAGAAACATCTACACAGTAACAAAAAATATGAGATATTTGTCAATGAAAAAGAAGCCCAAAAACAAACAAAATTAATCAGTAGTAACGATAAAATAGAGTAGTCCCAAGTTATCATCTCAAAACGAGCAGCCACGAAATAGCTCAAAAGAGGCGTTAAAACACCAAAAAATTATAATCAAATCATATCCAATAAGTATTTAACAAAAATATGCATGCAAACTTAAACAAATGCAATATCAAGGTAAACAAACAACACAAATGCTGGCATTTATTTTTAACACACTAGTAAGAGTTTCAATTTCGTAGGTCAAGTAATAAACAGTTATTGTTATTTATATTGATAATGATATTGATTTATTTATTAACTTGTTTTTTGTGCAAGTATTTTCAAAGGGTAGCATTATACTACGATAATAATAAATTGAATCCAGATTTGCAAACTTTATATGGCGCGAAAAGTAAAGGCCATCAAATTTACAGATAAATACAAAAATAATATACTTAAAGGGAAATTGCGTTAAACGCTTTGAACAAACCAACTAACTTACATAGAGACTTGTCAAAACAAAATCTATCATAATTTTCTATCACACAACAAAGCAATTCAAAACATATGACGCTATCAATTTGTTTATCGGTATTTACACAGAAGATTTTGATGTATAATGGTTGAATACGCCAGTATCGCAATATCAAAATTGAATGATAACCCAATTATAACATTTTGAAACTATAAATAATTTTAAAGTACTTTATCCTGGTAAATAGTTGTATATTAAAATTTCGCAAGTGTGTAAAAGCATTTAAAATCAATATATATGATTTCTATATCATTTATATATCAAATGCTAGTGCCTTTGCTTCAAGTACTTCAAGTTTGATGAACGCATGTATCCCATAGAACTTTTGATACAACAGGTAGAGTTAAGTCTGGTTCATCTCTTGACTAACAGAATATCTGTCACATATGACGACGGACCTATTCCATTTGTCTTTACTAAATTTGTTCTATTGTGCACGTGACAACATATAACTAGACTTCTCATTAAGTATGTACGTTCATGCAATTCACAACTGGTGCAATATTTGGAACAGAATGTACTTACCCTTGCAAAGCACCTGAGATCAACCAATGCTTATAAATATGTATATATATATATATACAACTCGTCTAAACATCAATCCAACAATGTTAGATCTGTAAATTTGCTTTCGCAAATTTTTTGTTCTTCCCTCGCCGGGATTCGAACCCATGCTACTGAGATATCGTGACACCAAATCGCCTGCACGTAGCTGTCCCGCTAGACCACACGACCACCTGGACTTCATATATATATATATAAAAAATGTGATATGATTGTCAATAAGACAAATCTCCACAAGAGACACAGAAATCAACAATTATAGGTCATCGTACGGCCTTCAACGATGAGCAAAGCCCATACCGCATATTCAGCTATAAAAGACCCCAAAATGACATAGTAAAGCAATCCAAACGAGAAAACTAACGGCCTAATTTATGTATTAAGTCTTAAATTTCTATATTGTGTTTTGCTTACTGTTGTTTATCTTTGTTCGTTTTTTGTTGTACCCCTATGACGTTGTCAATTCGTCATCGACTTTAATCCGAACATCACATTGGTATCTACCGCCTCTTTTTTGCAATGTGAGAAATTTATTTCTTGATGCTACATGTGTATAATTTCTACGTCATACTTTTACTTTGTTTGGTCTTAATCATATATTAATCACACGACAAATGTTGGATATATTTTTTATAAGTTTAACCAAAACGACTTGAAAGAGGGACGAAAGAAACCAGAGGGACAGTCAACCTCATAAATCGAAAATACACTGACAACGCCATGGCTAAAAATGAAAAAGACAAACAGACAAACAATAGTACACATGACACAACATGGAAAACTAAAGAATAAGCAACACGAACCCCACCATAAACTAGGAGTGATCTCATTTGCTCCGGAAGGGTAGGCAGATCCTGCTCCACATTTGGCACCCGTCGTGTTGCTTATAAGATAACAAATCCGGTAAATAGGCTAATCAGTATTTACATAAAATATTTTATGGTTTTATTTTCTATTCCATTCAAAATTGTTTTCCTCAGACGTTTGTTGTTACAGTTTGATCTGTTCTAGCATAGGAAATGTATCAATGTTTTATATACCTAAAGTGGAATTTTGGTTCCTCAATGCTCTTCAACCTTGTACTTTTTTAGCTTCATATTAATTTTGATCTGAGCGTTACTGATGAGTCTTATGTAGACGAAATGCGTGTCTTGCGTATTAATTTATAATACTGGTACCTTTGATAACTAATTGTAAAGCAATACATGACATATAGAACGTGCAATGAGTAAAACTGTAAATCAATAAAGACATAAATAATCTGTATCCGTATGTAAACAACTCAAACGAAGATAAAAGGAATAACTTGTAATAAAATCATTTATTTTGTTCCTTTGTAAATAATATGTTTTAGTGAGAGGTTTAGAAGCAATAGAACCAGGTTTAATCCACCATTTTCTTCATAACTAAATGCATGTACCAAGTCAGAAATATGACAGTTGTTATCTATTCGTTTGGTGTGTTTAGTGTGTTTTAGCTATTGGTTTTGCCATTTGACTCCAGACTTTCTGTTTTGAATTTTCCTCGGATTTCGGTAATTTTGTTATTTTTCTCTTTACATCAATAGCTATTAAATTTTCTTACCAAACCACTCATTTCATTTTCTGGTAAGAAAACAACATACCGCGTAGGTTTACAGATGCTGTAGATTAAATCTATCCCCGTTTTCTCTATCAAGTATATGCAATATCTTATTGTGTAATATTGTGCCTCAGGCGTAAATTCACGTATATACTTGAAATTCTTTTATTATAGATTTTAATTCAATTAATTACATATTACAGACAAATTATTTAGATTTGCTTTCAATTTGTGAATGGTTTTATTCAAATTTTTAAGTCCGAATGTTGTATCGTGTCGTTTGGGTTATTTTATATGTGTTTCTTAAGACGTCTGCACACATTTGTTTATGTGCATACAAATAATGAGAAAGGAGGAGATGTTTCACGCTTCTCAAAATTCTAACATTTTGGATTTTCCTTTCCTAAACTGTTTTGTTGAACCACGATTTTGAACAGCATGCTACATTTTTTTTTGTTTTTATTCTATTTTTTAAAGTAATTGCCGGTTCCAGATTGTTCTTCCTTGGTATGTAGGCGGGTCTTGGTATAAACTTCGTTGAAAAGATGGATTGAAAGCTTTGTGTATGTTTTAACTAGATTACATAGTATTGAACCTTTAAAATGAAGTCTCTGGATGGTTATTCGATAAAAGTTTTTGCCTTTTCATATTCAGGGTATCGTGTCAGGGATTTAAGGTATGATAGCCTTATAGACCTTTTTAACTCTTAGAGACACACATATTGATGTTTTTATATCACAGTCGACTTTTGTTGTCTAGAAGTCCCCAAGACCAGAGAAATACCTTGATATACCCGTAGTTCGAGCAAATACAAGAAGTTTGACAGTCAAAGTGACACATCTCATGCCTTGTAGATGCATATGAATAGGGAACGATATTCTGGTCGTAAGATCGATGTCCATGTATGTAATGTTTTATTATTATTATAATAAATCTTATGCGTTTTCATCTCTTTTTCTTTGTACAGTTTCAATTTATCCCTGTGGTTTTATAGCCAATAGATTTTTTTTATTCGATCTTAGCGTTATTTTAAGTTGATAAAAATGTTCATTCTTGTATACATGAGATTTAAGAAAATTTAGATTTCTTTTCATTATCTTTTATTGTAATCAAAAACAACAAGATTAAAGACGCAGATTGAGCAGTTTTGAGATGATCACTTGGGACTACTCTATTTTATCGTTACTACTGATTAATTTTGTTTGTTTTTGGGCTTCTTTTTCATTGACAAATATCTCATATTTTTTGTTACTGTGTAGATGTTTCTTTCAATCATAATTAAATAAAACTTTAGTCTTGATAAATCATTGAAATCATATACATAGTTGTTACAAAAAATAATATGCAGGATTGATGATAAATAAACTCATTATAGATACCAGGATTTAAATACCATATTTACGCCAGACGCGCGTAAGTCTACATAAGTCTCATCAGTGACGCTCAGATCAAAATAGTTGTAAAGTCAAACAAGTACATAGTTCAAGAGCATTGAAGACCAAACATTCCTAAAAGTTTTGCCAAATACACCTAAGGTAATCCTTTCCTGAGGAAGAAAAGCCTTAGTTTTTCAAAAGTTCAAAATTTTGTTAACAATGAATGCTGTTTGCCTCACGTCAAGTGCTGTAAATTGCTGAATTTCATAACGATAACGTATTGAACAATAGATACGTCCTGCAAAGATGGTCTTATAAATGTGGAAACAAGATAGATAAATATGTATGTCCGTTTGTTGGATGAACCTTTTGTCTTTTTTGGTTGTTTCAGCGTTTTTATTTATTTATTTTGAAATACATTTTACCCTCATACATCATAATAAAAAAAAAACTGGTTGTCGAATTGCGCACCTGTTGTAGTAAAACGTCTACATTCAACGTCAATAGTAATTGCCAT
>CM034351.1:88658605-88706555 GCA_019925275.1 Mytilus edulis | reverse complement strand
AATGATAGCTTCATATAGCATTAATAATGTACATCTTTATATTGGTTCCGTTAATCAAAACAAGGATAAAAATGATAGATGAAATTTTTGTCCTTCACATGCCTCAATCAAACATCGTCTCACATTCATTTGTTGTCTGTTTTACTACTATTTACACTATTTAACCTTCTAAATGGAGGTCAATTTAAAAAAAAACGCATTTGGGCAGGAAAAAATCATTTAGTTTCCTTTTTGTCATATTTGTTTTTCAAAATTTCTCATCACAAATGTCCTGCTGATATCAAGAAAATACAAAGAACGTTCTGTTGAAATTTTCAAATGCAAATTTGACCTTAAATAGATTTAGCGATTTGTTTTCAGTTACAGTATATTAGAATGTTAAAGACTTACCTATATTTTGCTGTGCACTATGTCAAGTCATTTCCAAAAATACAAACACCTGAATTTCTTGTGATCACTGTCACCTACGTAAAATTGCATCCCCGAATTTTAAACGCAAAAATTGGTAAAGTAAATCAAGAAAAGCTCATCGGACCCATAATTTTATATAGAGTTATAAAAGGGTCAAATAAAACCACGGAAATGGAAATCAATACAGTAAAATAACAAATAAAAACATTGTATTCATAAGTCAAAACAGAAAGGAAACAAATCACAATATGAAATCTAGAGGTTAATTACAGTAGAAAGTGATTCTATTTTATAAATCCTGGGTCCATTTTAAGAGGAAAGCAAATTTAAATGAGGAATCATAGGTCCTATACATGAAGCACATACATACTTGAAATATTGGGTCAAATACAGGAGGAAGCAACTCTAAACTTGGACACTAGGGTTCAGTATAGAAGAAAGCAACTCTAAACTTGAAATGTAGGATTCGATAGGGGTAAGAAGCAATCTTAATTGAACCAAAATTATGTTGATGAATACCTTGCAGCAACTTCTGTCCGATATCACATAATAAACTATTTGTTTGATATTGTCCCCTTAGCCCATTATATCTAAAACGGTGTTATAAAACAGGGGCACGCAAAAGATATCAAAGGTACATTCAAATTCATTACTTCATTATAGGTATTAAAAAACAAAATCAGTAAATCATATTTATTCTGTCAATATAACTAGTTTTAAATAAATGACAATACACAGTGTAATTGAAATTATTCGTTTAAATCTCGTTTATATTTGTTGGACTCTAAAGTGCGATTGTCCTCTAAAGTGCGATGGTCACGCTAAAGTGTGATGGTCTACGCTAAAGTGCGATGGTGTCTTACGCTAAAGTACGATGGTTGTTTGTTTGCTAAAGTGCGATAGTATATCACACTAAAGTGCGATGGACCAAAAGAATTAGATTATAGACGTAAAAACGTGAAATAACATGGATGTTAAAAAATCGTCGCTTTGCAAAAGCTAGTATGCTAAGCTATAAATATGTGATAGGCTTTATGAATATCTGTGGCTTAAGTGATTGTTTCTAAATTTTGAAGACCAACCCGGAGACCGACCACGTTTTTATTGCTAAAAAGGTAATTTACTAATAAAAGTAGGTCACAAAATACTATATTTCCTAGAAATGAATTTTTAACTATTCGGTCGTATCAAATATTTGGATCATTAGTGTAGCTTACCGTTCACACAGTCTATCAATTATTTGAACTCCTCCCTTGCAGGCGCCAATGTAAATTACAAATACAATATTCGTTCATTGTTGGAATGTTTAACATTTATTTGTATACGCCTTTTTAAAATGCGAGAGAAAAGAGATGTCCAAGTTTTCTCCTTTTTCGTAGCAAGTACAAATACATGTTATACTTTCCTACAATGTACAAACTAGTGATTTAGTTGACAATCTATTATATACGCACGAAAACATGTACCTTTATTTTACAGACGTTATTTTTCCATAAAATTCACAATACTTAAACGGGGACTGAGCACCCGAAAAAAAACCGAATACATTTTCTTCAGCCGACAAAGCACGGTTAGGTTTAAATTAATTTAGTCATGGACATTCGGATTATAAGTTGTTAATGAAATATATCTTCCAGCATGTACATTTTTGGTTTGTATGAACGTCATAATCCAACCACGTTTCGTACGTCTATACTTTCGCGGACCATAGCACTTTAGCGTATAGAGGCATCGCACTTTAGAGCAGAATATCGAACTTTAGCGTCCCCATCGTACTTTACAGTCCTACATATGTACAGGAGAATTTCAGTAAAACCTCTTTTACAATGTAATCGACGTTAAGAATAGATTTGCCTTTTTTATATATTGCTAAAGTAAAAAAAAACATTAATAAGAACACTGTTTCTTTGAATATCAAATTAAAGACTGAAGTGAAATTTTGTATACTTTTCGGGATTAAAAACTTTTGCTTGACGGTTGCGTGTTTAAAGACATGCCACAGACCATGTCACATTATTGATGTGTCTATCAAAAAATAAGAGACTCTCATCCAATGGACGTCGTTGGTTTCAATGTTGTTTCAACATAATTTTTTCACTTTGAATTGTTATCATATTATGTTCATATCTGCATAAATATTTCTCTTTTCAATTTGAACAAATTTCGAAACATTAATCGAAACCTTTGACTTGTAATACAAGATGCAAGGAAAAGAGCTGGGTAACTAAGTACTACTGTTAAATCAATTGCATTTCTAACTGGTCCGATTCTGTAAAACGTAAAAGACTCATGCGATGGCAAAGTCCAATAATAGATCTGGAAAAACATAAGCACGGTGTAAGGAACCTCAACAATAAAAACTACCGACGACAAAATGAGTATGAGTAGAATTTGAGGATGTCTTCATGTTTATCGTATTTATTCGATACCGATTTGTATCTTTCTTTCACTACATGGTGGATTACTTTTTTGGAAGCATGCGTCATGACATGATGAACTTTTGTAATCATCTTAAGATATATTATTAAAGTAATATCACAGTAAAGTATAATTAAACAAGACGGCAGGATGATGGTAGTAAATTTCAGAATCATAATAAAAATAGCAGCTTCCATCCCAAAACTGCCTAGCCAATCAGCAAAATGGGCATGACATGTAGTGAAACTACAATAAATGCCCGTAGTATTTCCTTCACATTCCACTTGATATGGTACTAGTTCAGATCCAATAAACGGAACAATCGATATTAATGTTGAAACTATTAATGCAATGATTATTTTGATTTTTGTTTTATTCACAGTCCATTTCTGAGATCCAGCAAAAGGATGTTTTATGATCTGGTATCGTTGTAACGATAAAAGTGTAACAAACAAAATGGACGCACAATGAGGCACTTTTGTAAATTCATGCACGAAAAACCACGCCCAACAAAGATTAAATGGAACAAATGTTTTAACGTTTCCATATGTGAATGCATATGTGTGGAGAATTGCTGTAGGTAAAATAGCCGCAATGTTAGATAGTCCAATTACAGAATAAATCAGACTGGCAACTTTTCTGATTCTGTTTTTTGATGTCCTGTATTCCTTGCAGTAAATAACAATAACAAAAGCACTTGTAATAACCACTATAATGGCAGCTATAGGAATTACATAACAGTCAATTACTCTTGTCCACGAATAGTGATATGCTCGTACTTCGCTTAGAATCCCTTTCCCCATCACTTCCGACTAATATCTTTAAGTGTATATAAGTAAACCGTATTCTTCTAAATAGTTGTTAATGGTTTGTGCTTCTGTATTCATATATTCTTACAGATGCATTTGACAATGTCCTAAAGGATTTCTTTGAAACCTTCTTATTACTGGATCATGCGCTTCGACGTCTATCATATGATGAACTAAAGACAAAATAGGTCGAATCCGTAGAAAATTAGTATTGAATGTGAACATACCATCTAAGAATGATTAACTATTGTGATCCAATATATATGAAATACATCACGGACATCGCAAATGATTCATAGCTCATTTGATTTTATTAAATTCTCCAATATCTATCAAAAATGTATGTAATATTATCCCCAAAAAATGAGTGTTGAACAAATTGTGAACGATATGTTATGAATCTGAAGTAATTGCACCTCGATGAAAGAATATTATAGAAAATATAAAGATATCAATGCGTGTAAAATAGATTTTTAATTAAAAACGATACGTGGTTTGTTAATAAGCTTACTCTGAAATCATATAATAGCTTGAAAGAAGCCGTCTAATTAAAGTAAATTGTGCGAGGTTTAGATAATAATAACTGGGAAACCTTCTAAGGTCACTTGTGTTCTAAAGATATGAACAGTGTTTTTTAAACAACATAATAATATTCATTCGTCAAATCTTGCTTGTTACAAATTTTACCAAGAGCCAAAGCTTCTCTTGAACGCTATGAACAGTTTTATGTATTTGACAGAAAAATACAGACAAATAACCACATAAATTAATAGCCAATTATCACTTTATGCTTAAATATTAAGAATGAGAAATAATGGAGAGAAAAGAGATAAATCGCATGAAAAAAATAAACTTGTTCAGAAATGCCCCTTCCATCGAGACCCTTCTATATTATTATCTCAAGTAAGTGTGTTCTGCGCTATGAAATCGTTCATTCGTTTATTAATAAATCTCATCATATTTGGCATATATATAGTATTTAAAACAATGTTGCGTAAATGTCTCGGTAAATGTACGACAAAGGCATGATGATTCCAGGAGTTTGTGGATAGATTAAAAAAAAACTGTCAATGGCAAATTTTACAAATAACAAGCATTAAATATATTTGACACGAGACAACAATTAACGGGCACATGAACATGCTTCATTAAAAAAAGTCAATCTTTAATCAAATAATTTAACTCATTTGAATTAACCAAATGTTCAGTAAAGTTCTCTCAAAACAATATTAATCACAGGATTGAATAAAATTACATAAACGGTTCCACTTTTAATGAACGAGTTGCGTATTTTTTCGTCAACTAATACCTTTCATTGATGCTTGATGCATATTTAGATATCCAAAACATAATACAAAGGTTGTAAAACGTATAAAACCAAAAAGGACCTTAAGTATAGCCAAATTCTAACGCGGAATCAGAGGTATGCATGAGGGAGGCACATTCTTTAATCTAAAATAATTTCCGAGATCCTTTAACAGCAATTTATAACCATAAAATATTCGTATTTTCACGACATTTCCGATTTACTGGCTACTGGATTAGTAATATCATATGGGACTTACATTCAACTAAGACAGGTATGGACTATAAATACCATAAACGTTAACATATTTTGATATTGCACAAGATGCACACATTTTGACTACTAATGTCTTTTCAATGATACTCTAGGCAAAAAAAATCAATATCTATATACAAAGGTTGTACAACGAATCAAACCTATAGCTATTTTTTTCTGTGTCATTTTGGTCTCTTGTGGAGAGTTGTCTCATTGGCAATCATACCACTTTTTTTTATAAGTATATCCATAGTCTGACGAGGATTCAGAGGTTTGCATGAGAAAGATATATTCCTTAATTTTAAACGATTTCTAACATTTCATGTCAGTAAATTTTAATCAAACAACATCCATATTTTCACGCCAGTTCTGAAGTACTTTTTACTGGCTTGGCGGTACACTCGAGTACTAAAGGTCGACCAAATAACATAAACGGTACCAATTCAAATTCACTGGATGCGCATTTCCACAACTAATGTCCGCGGCAAAATATTTGAATATTCAAAATTTAATGTTGTAAAATGAATCAACCCAAAAAAGACTAAAGTTGAGCCAGGATTCAGAGCTTGGAATGGTGTAGATATATTCTTTATTTCAAAATTTCAATTAATCGATACATAATAATAAACAATTAATGTTTGCATTTAACAGTTATTATCTCATAGTTTCTTTGTGTGTTGTATTTTAGTGTTTTTGTTGTGTCCTTGTTTCCTATTATATTTGATGTGTTTCCCTCAGTTTTAGTTTGTAACCCGGATTTGTTTTGTCGCAATCGATTTCGGTAAACAACGGTTGCCTTTATTTGAACCAATATCATTTACTTTAACCACATTTGTACAAACATTTATAATGTGAATATCTACATGTCTATCTATTAAAGGGTAATTTTTAATTTTGAACATTTCTCAAACAACATTTTTTAAATTTAAACAAATTTCGAAACATAAATCGAAATCTTTTACTTGTAATACAAGATGCAAGGAAAAGTGCTGGGTAACTAAGCACTACTGATAAATCAATTGTATTTCTTACCGGACCATTCTAAAAAACGTAAAAGACTCATGCGACGGTAGAGTCCAATAATAGATCTGGAAAAACATAAATACAGTGTAAGGAATCTCCACAATGAACACTACTAACGACA
This sequence comes from Mytilus edulis, assembly GCA_019925275.1. Taxonomy (NCBI): domain Eukaryota; kingdom Metazoa; phylum Mollusca; class Bivalvia; order Mytilida; family Mytilidae; genus Mytilus; species Mytilus edulis. The sequence goes on along the minus strand of CM034351.1, from coordinate 88,700,212 downwards.
AAATGAGTATGAGTAGAATTTGAGGATGATCTTCCTGTTGGTCGTGTTTATTTGGAACAATTTAAGCTGTCTTTCACAACATGGTGGCTCACTGTTTTGGAAGCATGCATCATGACATGGTGAACCCTTGTAATCATTTTCAGATATAAAATTAAAGAAATATCACAGTATAGTATAATTAAACAAGACGGCAAAATTATGGTAGCAAATTTCAAAATCATTATAAAAATGGCAACTTCCATTCCGTAACTGCCTAACCAACTAGCAAAATGTGCATGACACGTAGTTAAACTACTATTGCTAGCCGTTGTATTTCTTTAAATTCAACATGATATGGTACTAGTTCAGATCCAATGAAAGAAATAATCGATACCAATGTCGAAACTATTAACACAAGGATTATTTTGCTTATTGTTTTACTCACGGTCCATTTCTGAGATCCAACGAAAGGATGTTTTATAATCTGGTATCGTTGTAACGATAGAAGTGTAACAAACAAAATGGAAGCACAATGAGGCACTTTTGTGAATTCCTGCACGAAATACCAAGATCTACAGAGATTAAGTGGAACGAACATTTTAACGTTTCCATACGTGAATGCATATGTATGGATGATCGCTTTATGTAAAATAGCCGCTATGTTAGATAGTCCGATAGCAGAATAAATAAGACTGGCAACTTTTCTGATTTTGTTTTTCGACGTCCTGTATTCCTTGCAATAAATAACAATAACAAAAACGCTTGTTATAATCTCTATTACAGCAGCTATAGGAATTACATAACAGTCAATATTCTTGTCCAAGAATGGTTATACTCTCGGACCTCGCTTAAAATCCCTTTCTCCATCAGTTTCAACTTAATCTGACTTATGTTGATAAATATGTGTGCAATTAGTATTTCTCGAAACAGCTAACTACTTTGTCTTCCATTATTCATATATTCTATCAGATACATTTTACAATGTTTGTCTTAAAGGATGTCCATATAAAATCTTTCAACAGTTTATAAATTAATAGATTCTTCATATGCGTGTTGATGTCTATCATATAATGGACTAAAGACAAAATAGGTCAAATCTGTGGAAAATTAGTATTGAAGAGAATACATCATTTAAGATGGATTCATAATTTTGATCGAACAAATATGAAAAATATCAAGGACATCGAAAATAACAAATATCTTACTTGATCTGAATAACCCGTGCAATATCTATGAATAAGAGATGTAACTGTTGTAAAAAAAATGACAAACGCAGGACCTGTGAATGATTTGTTAAGAATCAATAGTAATTTCACTTTGATAAAATAACTTAGGAAGAAAATATAAAGATATTAATTTGAAATCGTGAAAAACATAAAAAAAAATGTTTTATCAGAAACGGACTGGTATTTATATTAAGCTTTCCCTGACATCAGGCAATAGGAAATTAGCTGCATGACCTTAATTTTAAATATATATTCCCTCTAATTTTGTACCTCTAACCTTTAGTAGTCTTGCTGTTCTATATTTTTGGTTCATTGTATGTTTTGGAGATAAGTGTGCATTATTGTTTGGAGGTAAGCTGAAGTCGTTGTTCGGATGCAGGGTCTTCTGTATGTGTTAAATATCCATCGATGGTCTTGAGCTTTTGTTAGAGTTGTTATACTGACACATTCCGCTTTTTTATTAACTTAGTCAGTTCCAAGACGGCTATTCATCTTATGTAAATTAGACGGATAGCCGTCATGGAACTGACTGTTGACATTCGCTATTTTTATAAACTACCACACAATGTATGCGATTGCCATCCAAGTGTGATATTAAGTTAGCTATGTTTTCCATTCGTTTGATGTTTTCGATTTTTGATTTTGCCATTTGAATTTTCCTGAGAGTTCGCCGTTTTTGTTTCAGCTGAAGGACGCATCCGGGTGCGGGAGTTTCTCGCTACTTTGAAGACCCACTGGTGGCCTTCGGCTGTTGTCTACTCTATGGTCAGGTTGTTGTCGCTTTGACACATTCCCCATTTCCTTTCTCAATTTTATTAAATTGTTTATAACTTAGTTTGTGTAAATCGAATCATTAATTGCAGAAATGCATTTATCAACAATTGCTGTCTTCATGATTAAAACTTTTCAAAATCATACCAGGAAGTTAAGTGATAAAAATTTACATCAAAACAGAAAATTAAAATCGCATTCAATGGCTTATCCATGCATGTGATTTATTAGTCCAACCGACATAGCCTTGATGTCATTTTTGGATTTAAAGCGAATCAAGTAAGTCAATTCAAAATACTTTCGAACCTTAAAAAAGTCCTTAAAATTTATTTTTTTAAAGTTTTAAAATATTCGTTTTTTTTAGCTTGAGGAATTTGTCATATATCAAATTAGATAATATTTAAACAAGTTGCATTAATATTTTCTAATGTTAGTATACACTTTTAGAAATATTAATATAATGTCAAAAACGAATGATGCATTAATTTTTTATAACCGTTATTGCTTTTTGTATATAGAATTTTCATATTATTTGTAGCTTAGCCGACAAGAACCCACCGATAATCCTTTTCTATTTTAATAATAAAAAGATTTCTGGAACACTCTTTTTCGTTGTCGACTTTAAATAAAGAAATCATAATGGCGTATTCCAATTTTTATCAAATTTTTATTTTTCAACTAACAATACTTTTTATCAACTCAGATAATCTTTTAACAAGTTGCTATCATATTTTTCTTATATATATTAACTTTTAAAAATATCAATTTAGTATAATCAACTATGAATACATTGATACGTAATGATCGTTATTGCATTTTTAATATTGAAATGTAATATTATTTGCAAATAAACTCATCATAGATAACAGGATTAAATTTTGTATTAACGCCAGACGCGCGTTTCGTCCCAAAAAGACTCATCAGTGACGCTGGAATCCAAAAAAGTTAAAAAAAAGTCAAATAAAGTACGAAGTTGATGAGCATTGAGGACCAAAATTCCTAAAGGTTTTACCAAATACAGCTAAGGTAATCGATTCCTGAGGTAGAAAAGCCTTAGTATTTCAAGTATTGCATCTGAGCCGACTTACAACCACGGAATATCCTTGGCAATGGAAATAAAAATAATAATAAAAAACATTTTTTTAGAACACTCTTTTCCGTTTGTCGACTTTAAAAAAATAATTAATTGCGTGTTCAGATGTTGTTTTGATGTACACAAATGAATGGATTTTACTTAATACATTTTTATCATACATTAATGTTAAAATTTTGTGTTTTGAATTGAATAAGTCGTATGAATAAATTATACCATTTATATGAATGAAAGCAATTCTGCTTGTATGTGCATTTAAATTTATTTGCTTTCATTTTTATTACGTTTGAGGAAAACCTACATTTTTTTCCTTGTATCGTTGACAAGTAGTAAAACAATTTTTCTATTTTCGACCTTTTGTAATTTATAGTTTTGTGTTATGAGTTAAATAATCGTTTACACATACTTTACATGGATAAAAGCTATTCTGGCTATGCGTGCATTGAACTTTATTTGCTTTAATTTTTATTATATTTGAGTAAAACCTATAAACGTTTACATTGTATTTTTTTACCAGCAGTGAAACACAATTTTAGTTTCGGCCTTTTGTCAATATTTGATTTGTGACTTTAATTAGTTGATACCCATATATTATATGGATGAAATCAATTATGGCTTTGAGTGCATATAAATTTGTTTGCTTTCACTTTTTCATATTGGAGGAAAACCTATTAACTTTTCCTTTAATGGTTTTCAAGTAGTGAAACATAAAATTTAAAATTTCGGCCTTTGTCAACCCTCTTTGAAAGAAACCATGTCTTACTGCAAGCTATGTATTTGCAATCCACGTTCGCTAAAGTTTTGGTTTTTACGATTCCATATGAAGTTATATCTAGGAGTGCGCTTAGGATGAAACAAATAAATATATTGTAAAATTCATTTTCTGATACTAGCTATGTTCAACTCGGCCTTTGGTATTCTTAACGATGTCATCAGCTCAGAAGTTAATGCTTCGGTACTGAAATGATTTAAACCCTTAGTTTCTTATATTCTTCATAGATAAAAATTATCAAGAAACAAATTCCCTTAGACAAAGAAGTCGGTATTGACTATTCGTTTTATGTCCCGTTAAGTGATTTAGCTGCTCGTGTGTGCAATTTCTTATATATCCTTGGCTTTCAGATATTAGAAGATGATCGTTCCTGGTCAAAGTGAAAAAAATAGCGCGAATGGAAAAATGGGATATGTAACGTAGTTCAGTTTGACAACAGGAAGGTAAAAGATCAGAGTATGACACGTCTTACGTCCTCATCATAATGGAAACGGTAAAATCACAAAAATAACGAACTACAAGGAAATTTCAAAACGAAAATCTCCTTCTCAAATGACAAGATCAAAAGCTCGTACACTTCAAACGAATGGAAATTAACTGTCATAATCTCGACTTGGTGCAGGAATTTCCATATGTAGGAAATGGTAAACTAATATAAAAAAGAAGATGTGGTATGATTGCCAATGAGACAACTATCCACAAAAGACCAAAATGACACAGACATTAACAACTATAGGTCACCGTACGGCCTTCAACAATGAACAAAGCCCATACCGCATAAAACTTGTTTTATAGCTAAATAAACCTCTCGCATGTATGACTGTCGCATAACATTTCTTAATATTGACAACAATCTGTGAACAAAACAAACAGACATGATAGGTAAAAATGCAAAAAGTATGGGGTACAGCAGTCAACATTGTGTTATAATATGTATCCCTATAGAAACAAACCACCATGGCAACAAAAAACATAATGACATAAATACACTTTATATACAAAGCATAAGACCAAATATGAAAGACAAGACTACATATAATGACCATAGCACAATAACACAATTACAATAATACGTCGACAACATATCAATAAAACAAAACCTTACAACAAAGAATGACTACAGAGTATTGCTGTTAGGCTTTTGATATAATACAAATTGAATACATTATTTCTTCTTAGATATTTTATAAAGCAAGGACATGAAGTTAACGTTTCTTCAACTGTTTCTACTTCGATCTATATACGCTGTAATGGCACCAGATGAAAGACAGGAACGTTGTGATTTCCTCAAAAATTGCAAATGTCGAAAAAACCCATTCACGCTGCTGTTTTCTGTCGATTGTTCCCAATTGAAAATAAGAGAGATTCCTAAACTTCCAAATATCATCGAAGAAATTTCGTTCAAGGAAAACAAAATACAAGTTATTCCTGACCAGGCGTTTTCTAACATGACTAACCTACTGAAACTGGATCTTTCAAGCAATGAGATTCACGTATTTAGATATTTGTCTTTTATAGGATTAACAAATTTGCGCAGTCTGGATTTACAGAACAATAGACTGGATGCAAGTATGGCAAACTTGAACAAACAAGTATTGAAACCTTTAGAGAACTTGATACATCTAAATATAAAACAAAATTTATTTGGAAACTTTCAACCAAATTTGGCATTTTTGGTTTCTCTCCGAACACTTCGAATGGATTTCAATTCAAATGATACAGGAAAAATAAGTAAATCGTTTTATTCTATGAAAACATTACGGGAACTAGACTTGTCCGGATTGACGGGAAACTGCGCCGTTCGATCGTTAACTAATGAAAGCTTTAAATACATTCCTCAAATTGAAAATTTGAGTCTTTCTGATTGTTGTATTAAAAGTATTAACAAAGGTACTTTCCAGCAACTTAAAAGAATTTCTGTTTTGGATATTTCAAATAACACCTGCTTAAAATTCGAAGTTTGGAGAATGTGACACATGATCTGCAATTTTCTGCAATCAAAGTTTTAAAATTCAATAAAATTCATAAAGTTTTTGACATGAATACAATGCTAAGAACTTCTCAGATAAAGTATTTGACTAATACATCAATTCAAGAGATTCATGGGGACAGTAATCGACTACAGCAGATCGAATTCGGAGCTATGTTGTTTATGCCTAACACACTTGACTACGTTTCAGCCAGGGATAACCAGTTTTCATACGGTCCTTTCTTTTGGGATTTACTACGCACATCCGTGAAGACGTTCAATGTTTCACATATGTTCACATTTCACACAGAGGACGAACATCCTGAACAATGTAGTTATGATATTGAATGTAAGAAAGAACCCGTCACCGTAACAAAGATGAAATATGGTATGGAGTATAGGGATCACGCCACACCACTGCCAATAGCACATCAACTTACATCACTGAATTATTCTTCTTGTCATTTACATTACAGTGTATCATCATACAGTTTAACAAACAATATTCTGCGAAATATTGACCTTAGTAATAACTTGCTCACATCATGGATCGGACCAATTTATAATGTAAAAAGTCTTAAATATCTCGACTTGTCATCAAACTTTTGTTCAAATATGTCGAATTATTTCTTCAGTGAAGATTTCGGTAGCTTGGAAGAATTATATCTACAAAATAATATATTAGGACTTGTACTACCGTATGATTATAAAGGCGCAACATTACAAAATTTGCATAGTTTGAAAACAATAAATTTATCTCAAAATAGAATACAAAGATTATCAAAAGATTTTTTCAAGTCTCAGTTCAAAATTGAAAGAATTGATCTAAGCGAGAATACTTTTCAAAGTATTGATTTTGATATCGGTCATTTGAAAAGTCTGATTTATCTCAATTTGAAAAATAATCGTATTACTTTTTTATCTGCTTCGGCAGTACAACAACTAGATTCTATTGACATTTTAAACAAAAAATTCACAATTGATTTAAGTCAGAATGATTTTTTGTGTACTTGTGAAACAATTAACTTTGTGCAATGGTTAGGTACGACAACTGTCGGACTAATAGGAAAAAAGAATTACACATGCCAACTTTCAGACTTAACACTAGTGTCGCTAGAAAATATTGATGAACTTTACGACACACTGTCAAAGGCATGCATGTCGAAAATTCCTATAATCATTGCACTTGTAGCGTCAGTATCGTCTGTTTTAATTATAATATGTAGTGGATTAATCTATCGATATCGATGGAAATTGCGATATGCGTATTACATGGTAAAAATACGATCTCATGAAAAGATGACCCCAGTTGGAAACGATGATGACAAACCGTATATGTATGGAGCCTTTGTATCTTATGCAGATGAGGATAGCACCTTTGTCCACAAACAATTACTTACAAAACTGGAAAAAGAAAATGGAATCATTTTGTGTTTACATAAAAGGAATTTTCTACCTGGAAATGACATCGCCACTAACATTACTTCCGCTATACACAATAGTCGTAGAACAATTATAATCATGTCTCGAAATTTCCTGAAGTCTTATTGGTGCATGTTTGAATATAATATGGCAAGAATGGAGAGCATCTACGAAAGAAATCACGAAAACGTGCTATTTCTTATTTTCATAGACCAGATAGCATCTAAAGAATTGCCATTACACATTTTAGAATTGGTACAATCACAATCGTATATTGAATATCCTAACGATGAATATGGTGATACTGTTTTCTGGGACCAAATTACACAAGTACTCACGTCCTGACTCTTAATACTAACTTTGTTTACTTATTTAAATAATTTGAAATTTGTTAATTGCATTCGTAATCAATTAATTACAATAAATAGTACTTCAGCATGAAATACAATGAAGAATACGAAAATGAATGGCTAAAATGTTATTATTATGAAAAAGATGCACACCTTCAAATATGTTTAAACTTAAGGTGTGCATTTGTCGATTCTAAGTTTTATAAACTGAACAAAACAACGAAAAAATAGAAACATTATGCATGTGGCGTAATCAATTTCATACGTTTTACATTATCAGGTACTAAAATTATTGTATTAAAGCTGTTTTCTGGATATAATTCAATTGAGAAAGTTTATTAAAAGTTTGAAAAATGTTAAAATATTGGTGACAAATATCTTTGATGTTTAGCATCTGCATTAAAACAGAAATATAGAAAGGTTTCAAGAGATTCGTATGCAACCCCCATTGTTCCATTGAGGATACGTACAACCACAGGCTACATTCGAAGATCGCATACAGTCCCAAGCTCCACTCAAGCATCACATAAATTCCTAGGATTCGTTCCAGGACCGCACACAATCCCGGATTTTCTCGAAAACTGAAAACAATTCAAGGTTTCCCTTGAATATTGCATACAATGGTCTTTAATTACTGTCGCAGTTTAATGTAAACATTCGTTTGTTTCCAAGCACTACAATCATTTTTTTAAACAAATGACAAATAAAGATATCCGTGTAAAGATATAAAGAGAAATAGGGTTTGTCATGTGAACACCAAAGAGAGACTCATAGATTGCATCAAACTGGTTGCATTTTCGGCTGTGTATGTTTAATCTGTAAAAAAGTGCAATATGAAACTCTTGAACTACATACAAATATAAGGAATTTTGTATGATTGCGAATGAGACAACTATATACCAATGTCCAAAAAAAAGTGGATGTAAGCAATTATATGCAACAGTACGTCCTACATCAACTATTATTATACTTCCTGTTAAGAAAGTTCTTCTATAGTAAAATTGCTCTATTTTTGCATAGTTTTTAAAAGAAATATATAGCGTTAAATGCACTATGCGAAAATAGTATGCATTGCTGTTGCGATAGACTATTGATTTTCACGTCAATCATTGTTTAATTTCACGTGCAAAGGCGGAGCGTAGTTGCTTTGACAGACAAGTAGGTTGAAGTTATAAGCCTGATCATATGTGCGCTTGAAATGACAATTTTATAAATCACTAATTAAAGTCGCTTCATGACTAAACTACAGTCTGGAAAAGTATATTCAGATACAGAGTTAAAATCAATCATTTCGACTCAAACAAATACTATTGAATCAATTCCTCGCCCTTCCCCAGTTATGCCCTGAGTACAAAAAAGCTTATATATTTATGACATTGACCTAATATTGTTTTTATACTGCAAACTAAATTAACAAAATGATAGCTTTTTTAATCGAAACACAAATGTCAAACTTATTTTCATCCCTTAATGGACTTCTGATTGTGGAGAAAGTGTTCCATGATGAAATTGACTTTATACAAAATATAGCTATGTTACTATATTTATGAAATAAACACAACTAGTTGCACTATAAAAACATGTATATGCAAAGTTACATAAAGGGCATTTTTTTACATTGAAATACACTACTATTCAAAATAGTAAACAGTCAGTATAATAATGATATTAATGTTGTGTTTAAAATTGACTATGGAAAATAGTAGCCAGGGTTTGAGTAAATAGTGAACTCCCCTTCGGGTCGTGCACTATTGTCTCTCACCCTGGCTACTATTTTCGCATAGTCAATGTTAAACACAACATTATTATATAATTAAAGGCAGCGACATGAAAACACAGAACGAAAGTGGCAGGGTAATAATCCATTCCTCATTCCAGTTCTTAGAGTTATTGCAGTTACTGACAGCTAGTTGAAAGCCAATTACAATTGATTAGTTACATAAAAAAATATATGAATCAATACACTGTAAAAATATTTAAGTACATGTGCCGAGGCGGATCCAGCTATTTCTAAAAGGGGGGTCCAACCCAGAACAAAAAGTAATAACACAAACATACGAAGCTCCGAGGAATATTCTTAACGGAAAGACCCTAATCAAATGACATATTTAAATAAAAGTTCAAGTACAACTAACGAATGGATAACAACATATTTCTGACTTGTTCCCTTTGTTTAAGTTTGTATTCCTGATTTGTTTTCTCTCAATCGATTTATGACTTTCGAACAGCGGTATACTACTGTTGCCTTTATTTGGTACATGGTATAAGATCTGTATATTGTGTTGCCGAAAAGAAATCAATCTCTTTTTACAAAAATGATTTCCAAAGGGAATTTGTCTTTGCCTATGGGAATCTTTTTTTTTCAAAACTCTTGTATTAGATGGTAAAATTACAAAAAATACTGAACTCCGAGTAAAATTCAAAAAGGAAACTCGAACAGTCTCCGGGACAAGTCTGCTATTCCGCTGAGTGCAAAAGTTGTCACCTTAATTTTTTGGAATTAAGTCATAATGAAGTTGATAACTTGGTTGATATTTGTCCTAAATGTTTTTTGCTCTAACACCACTGTTGAAAAAGTAATGCCCCATTTGTCAACAATTTCCCAGAGGAAAAGTAGTTTTCCTCAAGGGAAATTGTTTTTCCTTTGAGGAAAGTCTATTCTAGGAAATTCTATTTCCTTAGAGAATTCATTCTTAGAGGAAATCTATTTCTTGAGAATTCTTTTCCTTTAGAAATTGCGGCTTAAATTTCCTTGAGAGTTAGCTCAATTTTCCTTTGAGGAAATACTTTTTCCTGTAAGGAAATTTGCAGCTTCAAATTTTCCCTTGAGGAAATACTTTTTCCTGTTAGGAAATTTTGTCAACTACAATTTCCTTTGAGGAAATTTTTGACTGACACTTTTTCGAGAGGGAAAATTCAAGACCACAAATTTACAGTATATAGAAGTGGTCTTACCATTAAGGCATTGTTGTCTTCTGTTTATCTTGTTTTGCCGATCATTTCTATTGTAACTGTTTATATATTTTTTTTCTATATTTCTTGTCCTAAACATAAAAAGGGTAAAAACTTTCATTTAATGACTATAACTATTATTCTACATCAGAATGTGTTTTTCTATATATACAATGATATTTAAAAAAGAAATTGAATATTTGTGCTATTTCATTTCACAGAATATTTGCCGGTCATCCCTTTCAAAGACTATTACCCTGGTCAATAGTTTAACAAACAAACATTCCCATACTTTTTCTCCGTGTTCATACTAATTTTTCATTGGACAACAAAGATGTGATTAACTATTCTTCTATGATGTGTTCGCTTGCCTACATTTAACTCTGAAATTTTGTTTACATTATAATCTGTATGTGTTTCACGCGTCGAAATTTCAAATTAATATATATTACTTACAGAAGTCTTTTTAGGAAGATGACAACATTGAAAACATAAAGTACAGAAACAGGATAGTTGTCCCTGATTATTAGGTCTTTCCACCTTTCCGTGGAAATAATAAACATTTTAAACTGATTTTTCATATTTCAATATCAAAATAGATCTTTACTAGTGGAAAGACCTTCAATTGTTCTCTGAACAATTGGTTTTTAATTATTATTATTTTTTTTTTTATTCTTCCGTCTAATTCTTTTCTTGCGTAGTATTGATGTTTCAAAAGATGTCGCTTAGATATTTGGAATATGATATCGTAAAGCGTATGCACTTTTAAAACTGACCACTGCGTAACCAAATACTTTACGTTGTAAGAGTTATCTCCCCAAACACTGTTTTTCTTGTGGCCACTACTCCTTCGCAACCATAAAAGATTACGACAAATTTATTTTACCAAATTGCTCGTTACATCCTCAGGATGTTCTGTTTTATTTTGACCGAAGCCGTATAGAGACTCCATATGAAAGTTAGTTCCCCTTTTGTAGTTGAAATTTTGAAATGTATTTTAAACTGGAAAACCATAAGTGATAGAGACCTAGGGTCTTTTGTTTTGAGATCATTGGTCCAAAAAAATGAAAATTAGGTTAAAGGTCAAAGGTCAAGGTCATATTCTAAATTTTGATTTTGGCCTATTTTCACTAATTTTCATTAACCTTATAAGATACCGACAAATTTATTTTCACTTAATTGTTAGTTGCGACATGTCGTAACTTATATATTTTGGTTAAAAGGTGTGTAGACATAAAATGGGAGTTTTTGCCCCTCCTATATTAAGAATTAAACGTAAAGTGATATAACTCATTAACTATACATATTACAGACCTAGGGTCTTTTTATTTGGGGTCCCTGGTTTATGACCTTTAGAATTTGACGTTCTAGATTTTGACCTTTGCTTAAAATTCATATTTATACATCATTAAGCCATAGGAACTGACATTTTCAACTGAATTTTAATATTTTCATATCAAAATAGATCCTTATTGGTGGAAAGACCTTCAATTGTTCTCTGAACAATTGGTTTTTAATTTTATTTACTATGCATTTGCATTCATGTATCGCAGATCAAATTTATTCGTTCATAGTGTGTTTATTTACGTTTTTTTTATTGAGGTAAGCCAATTGATATTTTATCGTTTGTTTTTCTATGTTGTGATGTTATACTATTGTTTCAGAAAAAGGGAGAAGGTTTGATACCATTAAAACGTTTAATCCCGCTGCAAATGTTTGCACCTCTCCTAAGTCAGGAATCTGATGTACAGTAGTTGTCGTTTGTTTATGTAATTTATACGTGTTTCTCGTTTCTCGTTTTTTTATATAGATTATACCGATGGTTTTCCCGTTTAAATGGTTTTACACTAGTAATTTTGGAGCCCTTTATAGCTTGTTGTTCGGTGTGAGCGAAGGCTCCGTGTTGAAGGCCGGACATTGACCTATAATGGTTTACCTTTATAAACTGTTATTTGGATGGAGAGTTGTCTCATTGGCACTCATACCACATCTTCTTATATCTATGATTTAATTTGTAATTTACATTACATTTTTATTCTATAGTTTGTTAGTTACATCAAAACTGTCTGCTCGAAGGATATGGTCATGCCAAGTACATGGCTTTGTTCAACGCCAAATATGGTCAAATATATAAACCAAATCTCCCATTTGTAAATTCAAACATGACGAACTGTAAAAATAGTTTCCCTCATCATTAAGGAGTTCATTTCCTATGCTTATGGTTGTACACTAACATAAAAAACCTAATTCGTATGTAAAAGTATACCATTAAAAGTGCCTTGATTCACACCGAACAGCAAGATATAAAGGAACGAAAAATTACCAGTGTAAAATCATTCAAACAGGAAAACTAATGATATAACCTATATAAAAAGAGAAACGAGAAACACTTATGACCCACATCAACAAACGACATTAGCATTTCTAAATGGCCGTAAATATTCATAACAGTAAATTACACTTATTAATATTGTATGAATGATGTTCCTCCGCAGATTTTAACATGAATATCAAAGACAGGAATTAACATCGTTTTTGTTATTCCAATTGACGAAAAGGTCCGTCTCTATTTATCACAGGTGTCAACTACCTTAAAAATTTTGCACAAAAGAAAGGCCATCCTGTATCTCATTTAAATTACATAAAAGGAAAAGTCATGTGATTTCTGTTATAAATAAGGCGTATTTTAAAGTTGTTTTGTCGTAAAACACACAGAAGGTGTCAGGTTTTGCCGAGCGTACAGGTGTTTGTTAGACAAAACAACCCTATTTATATGCATGATCTGACTTATATACCATAAAAATATGTTTAGTTTCTGCAGGATGGTAATCGTTTTTTACTAGTCACATTAACATGGAATATTGTTTTCAATGCGTTAAGATTTAGATACACCCTATGGCTCATTGATAATGTGAAATAAACTGATTAATCAAGATATAAACGTTTAATATCACTGTTTTCAGTAACCATAAAAATATAGGTGTATTTGCATAAAGCATGAAATATATGCATTGTTAGGATATATGAAAAATACAAGTCACTTTATAATTAAGTAAGCAGTTATATGCTAGGAACTAAGCTATCTGCAAGCAACATCTTTAGTCTTTTCCAGGTGTCATCTAAATTGTGTGTATCCTTTGACCCAAATTCGATAAGATAAGCATAATTCCAAACGAAGGAAAAGTCAACAGGAATATCAGTAAATGTTATATCTTTTGTTATGACAATAATACGCTCCAGATTTTTTGTAATTTTTTCGTCTTTTGCTCTGTCGAGGTCAAACAAACAATCTCGGGATGACTGAAATTCAGGCGTAAAGAGAAACATAATGGATCTGCTGTTTTGGATGCTTTCTGCTGCGCTGTCCGCAAGACTCGCTCCACTTACAAATCTCGATCTTTTATCGCATGTTTAATCCCCCACTCGTCCTCAAGTTTTGGAACCAATACATCTTTAATCCAAATGGCTGTTTCCCCTTCATATGATATATTAACGTTATATTGGTAGCTCTTATGAACTTTACGCTCTACAATACGGCGAATAACTCCATAAATAGAGAATATAATCTTCCATCTCTGACTATAAACCACAAGCAGCAGTAATATTGTGACAATTGTAGAAAGTAATGACGAAGCCAAGGTTAAACACATAGTACTCTTATAATCCGAAAACAATTCGGAAAAAGGTGTGTAGGCAATACGTGATTCAATGATTGTTTCATTTGATAATTTACATTTATATGATCGTCTGTCCAGATCGACTTGTGTCGCATGTATCCACCTTGTCAAATCTTCATTATCACAAGTGCACACCAATGCATTACCATCAAGGTAAGAGTTATTCCATGGATTGTATGCATCTGATCTGCCCAATTTCTAATGGTTGAACTTATACTTGTAAGGAGATTGATTCTAACATCAAGTACGTTTTTTTGTATTCGTTTTCAGCATGTTCGGGAATAGATTGTAGTAGATTGTCATTTGAATACAGGTTTGACAAATTTGGCATTGGTTTGAATATATCGGGCCTTCAAATACCAAATATTATTTTCAGATACATCAAGTGTCTCGACAGATTGAAGATTTGTAAATAAGTCAGGATTATAATTTAGTACGCCAGACGCGCGTTTCGTCTACATAAGACTCATCAGTGACGCTCATATCAAAATCTTTATAAAGCCAAACAAGTACAAAAATGAAGAGCATTGAGTTTTTGTATATACAAGTGATCCCTGTCTTCATTTTTCTTCATCAGGTTTTATCTCATTTCCACAATTACATAGTTGGGACCAATACAATGCCCTTAAACGATAACAAAACACATCGAGCGATCAAACTTGGTTTTAAACAATGTATATTCTATAAATCAAATCATGATAAGTATAAGCTAATACATTATATACAATTAGATCAAGAACTAATGGAAATTAATTACAGAGATTTAATATACCAAAAGCCTTACTAGACAAATATTTACTAGGATCAGATACTTAAACATACATTTATTATTAATATTTTTTTTTTAAATCTCAACTGATCTTACTGTTCTGTGAAAAAGATGCGGGAGATACGAGAGGATATTCAAACTATTTAATTAAAACAACATGGCGGTGCCATTGCGGAAAAAACTCCAAAGTACAGTCAACGAAAAAACATAGAAAATAAAAACTGAACAAAACAAACCCAACTAAAACCGAGGGTTATCGCACGTGCTCATTAAGGGTGAGCATATCTTGCTGCACTTACATTTTTCGTGTTACTTTTATTATTGGCATTACTAAGTTTTAGCACGTGATATATAAAACATCCAGCCATAGCAGATTACTTATTGATTATAATTTATTCCTAAGACATCAGCATTTTCAAGAATGTATCACGTGATTTGTAGTTTATTATTATGGAAAACAGCCTCCTCTATGAAATTACTAATTCAAAATGTTAGTCTGAACGTTTTATTGATATTTCTGATGTTATTTACATCTTACAGTTTCAATCAACAAAGTTCCTCTACTACCTTTACTGTTAAATGTTTATAGATGGGTTTTTTACAAATACTAGTGTCACTGAACTGTCGTTTTATCTGTCAATACATAGTTCAAATTAACGTGTTTTTCTCTATTGTTCAAATGTAGTCTTTATGAAACACTTTGTTTAATTATACAGGTTTGTTTTGCTAATTTAAAGTTGAAAATACCCTGATTGTAATGCACTGTTAAACTTTAATGTATGTTTTATTTATATTTGTGTATAAGATTCTTTTCTTATTCAAAAATTTTAATGGTATCGTTTTTATAAATTTAAATAAAGGCAACAGTAGTATACCGATGTTCACAATTCATAAATCGATAGAGAAAAAACAAAAACACAATGTTCTTCTTTAAATACATGAATAAACAGTTTTAAATCTATTGCCGATTTTTATACTAAAATGTAAATTACACTAATATTTCACAAAATTAAATATGTTTCTTGTGTGATGCATTTTCTTTTATACATTTTTACGATGACCTTATTCCTGTTATTCAATTTAGTAAAATTTACATAATACATAATGAATCCGTTGTACAATATCATACAGTATAACTCTCAATGGTAATAGGGCAATACAAACATTTGTAAGTTTTTTGAAGGTTGTTTTTGTCTTTTATATTTCCATTCGCGTCCTGCAGTGTCAACAATTAAATAGGTAAAATACTTATCGTTGATATAAATATAAAAAGATGTGGCATTATTGCCAATAACAAATTTATCAAAATGTTGTAGATGAAAGCAGATGTTTGTCACCATACGGCCTTCATAAATGAATGTGATTCGTAAAGTGAAATGTAAACAATCTGAACATGAAAAGTGTAAAACAATTCAAACCTGAGACGTGGTTGACTGATTTGTGAACACAGTAATAAACGAAAACAAATATATCAGACTTCAACCAAAGACAACCACGTCACTTAAGGATCCTAATTTAGGACAGACACGTAAACCTATAAAGGGGTTTAACATGTTTGTAAGCAATGGACTTTGTACTAACTTAAAACAGTAGAGCAACATGTCAACATTAGAAAAAAATTGAATCGCGATCAAAAGTTGTATACCAGGACCAGCAGCAGTTATACAGTGTGACTTGAATAATGATCTGCATAGTAGTTTGTATATCTTCAAATACTTCGTATCTCCTACAATCTGAATTGACAAAACGAAAATCAAATTTGCAACATAGGAGTGGGATAAAGGATACAACAGATACAGTCTGCCTCATATCTTGACTTACAACTATGAATTGACAATGAAGGTCGGTTGACAAAACATTACGCCAAAAGTGATAATTACAGCTTTCTTTATTGTGAATTTTCGATTCCTAGGTAGCAACATTCCAGCAGCGCCTGCATACGGAGTATATATCTCCCAATTGATACGATAATCCCGGGCTTGTATTTCCAATCGTATTTTTTTTTGATAGAGGGTTGCTACATGACGCTATTAAACCAAGAGTTCCATATGGTGAATTTGAAAATTTTATGGACACCATCATGAGTTGGTTGACCGTTACGTATACGGAATATAATTTAAGACTGATTTGATGAATAAATGAGTTTTTTTTTAAACATATGATAACAGACTATCAATTGTCATGGTTAAAGAGCAGGTGGTGTATACAATCTGTGACAATAACTAATATTTCTTCGATCAGAAGTGTTAAAATAACTGTTATTTATTGACCGAACTACATCTTTGACTAGAAAAAATAACTACATTCATCAATTTTATATATGATACCCACTTTCAAAGTAAATTGACCATCACAAGGTAAAGTTCACATAGTCATGATGGTCAAGTTACTTTGAAAGGTGGTATCATATATAAGCATAAGCACATGTTTTACAATATTTTATGGTTGTATCTAGAAAAAGAGCAATATTGAAATCTTAAATATCTAAAAGTTGAAAGGTACATGACCTAGTATAAACAATTGATATATTTTATGATCTTAATATTAATGATTGAATTTTTTCATATACAATAAAGGTGAACATTTGTATAGAAAGCACATAAAATCACCGAAAATATTCTTCACGTCATAAAATCTTCAATTTCAAACTAATTGATTCTTTTAATTTCTTGAAGTTGATACAAAAATGTCCGTTTGAACGATATAAGATAATAATGTTATCACCTAATGTTGAAAACTCTATTGAGCTTCTTGTTTGTTTTGAACATGGCCATCTGTCTTATGATCATGTCACCTACTGTTGTAATCTCTATCTAGCTACTTGTTTTATTTGAACTTGGTCATCCGTATTATAATGTGGTTTCCTCCTGTTGAAATGTCTATTGAGCTACTTGTTTGTTTTGAACATGGCCATTTGTCTTATAATGTTGTCACCTTCTGTTGAAATCTTTAGTTAGCTATTTGTTTTTTTTTTAACTTGGTCATCCGTCTTATAATGTTGTCTATTGAGCTACTTGCTTGTTTTGAACTATTCCATCCGTTAGCAACATCTTCAATCGTCTCCATGTATCATTTAAATCTTCTTCCTCTTTCGGCCATTGTACAACATAGGCATAATTCCAAATGTACGAAAACTCATAGGGAATATCAGTTACTATAATATCTTTTGTTATCACAATAATTTTGTCTAGATTTTTTGTTACTGTCTCATATTTTGCTCTGTCGAGTTCAAACAGACAATCACGGGACAATTTGAACTCAGGAGTGATGAGGAAAATGATATACCTACTGTGTTTGATGCAGTCAGCCTCAGTATCCAACAGACTCTCACCAATTAGAAAATCTCGATCTTTTATACACATGGTCAGTCCCCACTCGTCCTCAAGTTTTGGTGCTAAGACATCTTTTATCCAAATGACTATCTCTCCCTCATAAGACATATACACGTCGTACTGATATGTCTTTCGAACTTTTTTTTCAATAGTACGTTGAATTAATCCATAAATAGAGAAAGCAATCTTCCATCTCTTACTATACAACAGAAGCAGTAACGAGATTGTAACACATGTAGATAACAATGTTGAAGCAAAGGTTAACCACATATTACTTTTACAGTCCGAGAACAATTCGCTAAACGAGTTGTAGGCAATAAGTGTATCAGTAACGCTTCCATTTGATAATTGACATTGATAAGACCGACTGTCCAGATCAACTTTTGTAGTATGTATCCACCGTATAAAGTCTAAATTGTCACAGTTGCACATAAATGCATTCCCGTCAAGGTACAAAGTCATTCCATGGATTTCATGCATCTGATCTGCCCAATTTCTAATGAGTGAATTTATAGTCGTAAGGAGATTTTTTCTAACATCAAGCACCTTTATGTTTGTATGCGTATTCAGTTGTTCTGGAATAGATTGGAGAAAATTGTTAGTTAAATAAAGGTTTGTCAAATTTGGCATTGGTTTGAAAAGATCGTCCGAAAAATGCCAAATGCTATTTTTAGATATATCCAGTGACTCGACTGATTGACATTTCATGAAAAACCTGTTTCCATAAGTGTCTATTCCATCGTTTAGGGTAGCGTCTTTCCAAACAATCTTTTTTAGGTTTGTCTCTTGAAAACGGTTTAATTCATGCCATCCCAAACTGTACCTCGTTCCAGCAGAAATAAATGTCTCTAATCGAAATTCAATAAAAATCATGGTCACAGTTGATTTGCATAAGATATATCCAAATAAGTAAGATTATTGATTTTCGGAACTATGAACAGTAAGGGTAAAGTGTTAACTATTGTAAAACTAATATCTAATTTTTCTAATGATGCTGGCAAAATTACGTGACTGCCACCAGAAATTTTGAAATTAGAATCTGAGGTCATTGAATTTTCTATGAAGAAGTTGACGACATTATATGAATAATCTAACGATTGCAATCGCAAAGCTTTTCTAAAAAAAGAGTCAATCTCTTCGTGATTGTTTATATGAGCTAGTATAAGCCTGTTTCCTTTCAACGAAAGATGTTTTAGACATTCTGGATGATCAAAGGAAAATAAAGAGCCATGTTTGTAATCAACTATTCCATTCTGTGATAAATCTAGATTTTCTATGCAAATGGATTTCAGATTTTTCACTATATCGGGTGTTATTGTGAGAGCATACGGGAAGTCGTCGCTATCAATGGTTAGGTCACTAACATGGCCAACATTAATCGTGGTCATATTTCTATAACGGTATGGATGTAAAAGAAGTAAGGCACGCGATAGGTGCATAAATGTTCCAAACAAATCTAGTACACGTAGGTGTGGAAACGGACTCAAAGCATCATCTTCTGTTTTCACAAAGTTTAACCGACAATTCTTTAGATAAAGCTCTTCTACAGACGATGAAAACTTCTTAAATGTTTCATTTGATAGGCGCACTAAATAACAAGATTGAAAGTATAATTTTCGAAGATACTTCATTTGACTGAACTCGCTTCCAAAGATTGGCACAGGCATCATATCAATTCCTAAGAAAGTCAATTCTCTCAGAACACCAAACGCATGACCGGGATAGTCGAATTGCTTATTATAATTCTCAGGTTGAGGCATATTACTCCTGATATCCAATTTTGTTAAGTGTTGAATTGGAAGGAAAAGTTCGGGTGAATATGCATGAGATAGATCAAGCAGATTGTGAGACATATCAAGCACGGCAAGATTGTATAATCCCTGGAATGACTTATTAGATAAATGTTTAAGTTGATTTTTTCTCACATTAAGTTCCTGTAGATGTGTATAGTTAATCAACGAACTGCTATCAATACTCTTTAACTGATTTGAAGATATAATCTAGAACATTTATATCCCTTGGTAAATCTTGAGGAACAAACTGCAGTCCTCTGTTTTTACAATCAGCTATTTTAACTCCAAGTTGCCCATTAAATACATATTTGATATCACAATATGACGATCTAGAGATGACATCACACTGAATAATAATATTAATAACTGAGTATATTAGAATAATCCTCACCATTTTGTAACATTGATATCAAAAACTTTCACATGGTTTCTAACAATTGCTTTGCAAGTCATCACTACTTTATCTAGGACACAAAGGTCAACAAATGGAATTTATCATCTCAATGTTTCCAATTTAAAGGACGAATGTATTAATACTTTTATTAAAGATATCATATTGCTTTAAACATGAATAGACTGCATGCATGTTCTTGTTTTAAAAAAATATTTACCTTATACTCTATTAAATGACTAAATACTTTAATTTTTTATGGGGAAACAGCCGCGTTATGTTTAATGGGGACATGATTCTTAATTTTTAAGTATTCAAAATAGTTAAATAAATTATCAACCTTTTATTGGTCATAAAACAAATATTCTAAAGGCAGTTTTGAAGTACGTGAATCTAAATTTATCGACAATATTCACATTTATTTGTTTATCTTGTATGAGTACACTATCAGCAAATTGTCAACTTAAATTGTCGAGATTTGCAAAACAAGGATGCTGCAATTATACCATTGTCCTAATTTAATGTCATTATGTTATTGTTCTATTATAATGCCTTTATGTTATTATAATTTTTATTTTTTTTAATACAAAATTATTTTATATCTCTTCCTATGTGACGCTTACAATCTGACGTAAAACATGCAACTCAACACTAGAGTTGATGTGAATCTTCTAATTCAAGTACAAGGCTTTAAATATTTCAATCCTTTTTGGGTTGATTTGAAATACACAAGTAAGCAAAGAATGAGGTTGTTAAATTTGATGAATACTTTTTTGTGCTTCTTTGTTGAACATTTGTTTGTTTTTTGTTCTAATTGAGAATGTTACACGATGATGACTACTGTACCCTATTTTGACAATTTTACCTATTATTTCTGTTTTGTTACGCATCGTTGTTAATATAATTAAATTTGATTGCGACTGGCATAGAAGTGAGAGGTTAAGTGCTGTGAAAAAAGGTTCAATCCATTATTTTCTACATTTGAAAATGCCTGTACCAAATCAGGAATATGACAGTTTTTGTTCATTCGTTTTGATGTATTTTTATCATTTTTATCATTTTATTTTGCCATTTGATTAAGGACTTTTCGTTTGAATTTTCCTGGATTTTTTTAATAACATATTTGATATGACAGTCTGATAATGGTAAGATTTTGTAACACTTGATAGTCTTAAGAATGTAAAAAAAAATAGCTGAATAACTGATAACAAAATTATGTAATAAAGCTTTATATCTCTGTGCAAATAACTACCTATACACATATTAGGTGGAGCCCATATATGTGGTACTGTTGGGACAGAATATATGTGCTTTTCACACATAACATACATCAGCATTTTATCTATGAAAGAGAATGGGAAATTACAAAAACAATGTCTATTCAAAGCAATCTAAAGTATTTGTATTTCACTTCCTATCATATTGAAATATATTGCTGTGTCATCACCGTATATTATCAATGCATTATACACATGAAGTAGCTTTAACGGTCACTGTTACCTGTAGAGAAAGAAAAACTACAAAACAAATAGGTCAGTTGTGTTGATTTAGATAATTTTTAGTGAATATTTACCAGTATATCAGATTTATAAAAGAAATAATTCAAGTATAAAATATAGATATGGAGCTGTCTAAACGGAATTCATATATCATTACTTTTATTTATCAACACTCAATGCATATGAATCTGTTCACCATGTAATCTGTAAAATAAACTAAAAACAGCAGCAATTTTGTATGTTAAAGGGGGGAAGGATGGTTTTTGCAATCTTGTTGAAAAATAACCATGGAATGAAACTTGAGCAAGAACACCTGTACGAGGCGCATCAAAGCATATTATTTAGTGTGCTTGAATACTAGTATATAGTTGCAAGGATATATAGATGATGTTCTCTCACTAAATATTTAAAAACTCGTTGACCATGTTGAACGCACCAATCCCATCGAACTAGAGATAAGGGACACAACAGATACAGTTACATGTAATAAGTAAAATCACGAAAATACTGAACTCCGAGGAAAATCCAAAACGAAAAGTCACTAAATTATAATCAAATAGCAAAATCAAATGATAAAACACATCAACCGAATGGACAACAACTGTCATATTTCTGACTGGGCATACACATTTTCAAATGCAGAAAATAGTAGGTTGAACCTGGTTTTATAGTGCTAAACCTCTCACTTGTATGTCAGTCGCATCAAACGTCATCATACGTCTGCCTCATATCTTGACTTACTTCTAGAAATTAGCAATGAGAGTCGGTTGAAAACATTTACGACAAAAGATATCATTTCAGCTTCCCAATTGGGAACTTTCCATTTCTATGTAGCAACATTCAGCAGCGCCTGCATAAAGAGTATATATACCAGAACACACCCGTGATATCGCGGGTCCGTGACTGAATTAAAGTATATAACTATGCGTATTATCTGATAAAGTCATGCTGATTATAAGATGCACAGTTTGTTTTCTCTGCTTTCAAAAGCTTTCTGTTTGAACCCGTCGACCTGGAACTTGTCAACGGAGTATTTTTTAATCAACAGCATTGTCCTATATTAGTAATAAATAAAGTTGAATCTTTGATTCGCTGTTTTACGTCATGCCGTCTAACAAATTGAAAACTGTACCTATACGCCTTAATTTAAGTCCAGATTTGTTAAGTCCAGATTTTTAGTATTCGTATTGTCATCTTAGAAAGTTATACTGATTAAAATACTACAATAGGAAACAATGTGAAAATGGTTGAATTTAGTAGTGTCAACCCTGTGGTTATGACCCGTGTATATAGCAAAATACTAAATACACCGTATGGTGGTGCGCCTGTTAGATGCGGAACGTACAGATAAGGTAATAGGTAACAGGTGAATATACTATTGGTATCGGTATCAGATTCGACTCGGAACCTGTTAATTATTGGCAATAATAATTATGTGGACAACAAAAGGTTCTGGAGTGGTGTAATTTGTAATCACACCAATGTCCTATATTAGCTATATATAAAGTTGAATTCTTTGATTTGCCGGTTTAACCTGATGACGGCTGACAAATTGGACCTCGTTATTTTAGTATTATAGATATATCCCAATTGATACGGTATTCCCGGGCTTTTATTTCATATCATGATATCCTTGATAAATGGTTGCTGCTCACAAGGAATATATTAAAGAGTTCCAAATT
Organism: Mytilus edulis; assembly: GCA_019925275.1. Classification (NCBI taxonomy): domain Eukaryota; kingdom Metazoa; phylum Mollusca; class Bivalvia; order Mytilida; family Mytilidae; genus Mytilus; species Mytilus edulis. Next base: position 88,676,535 of record CM034351.1, on the reverse strand, counting down.
GTGAAGTTGACATCATCAATGTGTATATTTTACAGACACCACCATGAATTGGTGGACCGTTATGGAATAACCGTTTCACAGATGATATTGGATATGTTCCTAATGTCGTAACTACAATCCACTTCCCTTTTGACCACGAATGTGACCTACCGAACTAGACTATTTATCGGGTTTGTATTACATGAGCATTACGACGGTTACCATATGTTGAGCTTGATCTACCTATCCTTCCGGAGCACCTGAGATCCCCCCCAGTTTGTATGGGGTAAGTGTTGCTTTGTTTTTAGTTTTCTATGTTGGGTCTTGTGTACTTTCATTCATGTGTTTGTCTTTTATTTTTTTGAGCCATGGTGTTGTCAGTTTATTTTCGATCAATGAGTGTGACTGTCCCTATGGTATCTTTTGCCCTTCTTTTAAATGATGAACCGTACAAAATGGACTGAAGGTCATTTTATGCACTAAACAAATAAATGTATTTTTGAAACAATAAATCAATTAAATAATTAGCTCATTCAATTTTATTAATTTCGTTATATGTATATGTATAAGCGTTATTGACCGGAGACGAATTTGTCTAATGTTAGAACGTATCTACTTGTAATATATATAAAACACCACCATGCTGGTGCAGTTATACACATCACATTTATTTATCAAATGAACTGCATTAGGTACGAGTTTTGACAATAAACTATTGTCCAATGATGATTGGGGCTGAAATATTTAAAAAATAAATAAAATCTAAGTACAAAGGTAAAAAGAGCTGGTTAAATCAAATGAGACCATGAATAGAGCCGAATCTCGACAAGTCATTTATGACGGAATTCATCCTTTAAATCAAACATATTTAACAAAATTTTAGACATATGAATCATATTTCCGATTCTTAAACAAAATGCATACTCCTCATTTTGACATACTGATAGCTCGACGAAGCCATGCGTACTGGTAATAAATAAAGAGTAAAAAATCTTACCAATTATGAAGTTGAATGCATACTGAAACATGTGAAATTCCTGATTTAAACATTTGATCTGGACAGTCGGCTTGCATTTGCAAATCATTATGTAGAAGATTACGTTATAACTTGGTAAGGCTGAGTTGGCTTCAGATAAATTAGACTATTTTTAAGTTCTGTTTAAGTTGTATTGACAAGTATTGCTCTTAACTTTACTATATAGATATATGAAGTTGTGGTATGAGTGTCAATGAAACAACTCTCGATCCAAGGAACAATTTATAAAAGTAAACCACTATAGGCCAACGTACGGTCGTCAATACGGAGCCTTGACTAACACCGAACTTCAAACTTTAAAGCAGATCTGCAAGATAAATATCATATACTCAATAATTTATATGTTAGCAGTGACAATATTGCTTTACTACTTCCTGATATTTATAACACTGCTTTGCATGTATTATCATTGCAGTGTGGACATGCAGTATCAGTGATATATATTACATTGCTTTGTCATCACCATGTATTATCATTGCAGTGTTGACATGCAGTATCGGTGATATATATTACATTGCTTTGTCATCACCATGTATTATCATTGCAGTTGGACATGCAGTATCGGTGATATATATTACATTGCTTTGTCATCACCATGTATTATCATTGCAGTGTGGACATGCAGTACCGGTGATATATATTACATTGCTTTGTCATCACCATGTATTATCATTGCAGTGTGGACATGCAGTACCGGTGATATATATTACATTGCTTTGTCATCACCATGTATTATCATTGCAGTGTGGACATCCCAGTATCGGTGATATATATTACATTGCTTTGTCATCACCATGTATTATCATTGCAGTGTGGACATGCAGTACCGGTGATATATATTACATTGCTTTGTCATCACCATGTATTATCATTGCAGTGTGGACATGCAGTATCGGTGATATATATTACATTGCTTTGTCATCACCATGTATTATCATTGCAGTGTGGACATGCAGTACCGGTGATATATATTACATTGCTTTGTCATCACCATGTATTATCATTGCAGTGTGGACATGCAGTACCGGTGATATATATTACATTGCTTTGCATCACCATGTATTATCATTGCAGTGTGGACATGCAGTACCGGTGATATATATTACATTGCTTTGTCATCACCATGTATTATCATTGCAGTGTGGACATGCAGTATCGGTGATATATATTACATTGCTTTGTCATCACCATGTATTATCATTGCAGTGTGGACATGCAGTACCGGTGATATATATTACATTGCTTTGTCATCACCATGTATTATCATTGCAGTGCGGACATGCAGTATCGGTGATATATATTACATTGCTTTGTCATCACCATGTATTATCATTGCAGTGTGGACATGCAGTATCGGTGATATATATTACATTGCTTTGTTATCACCATGTATTATCATTGTAGTGTGGACTTGCAGTATCGGTGATATATATTACATTGCTTTGTCATCACCATGTATTATCATTGCAGTGTGGACATGCAGTATCGGTGATATATATTACATTGCTTTGTCATCACCATGCATTATCATTGTAGTGTGGACATGCAGTATCGGTGATATATATTACATTGCTTTGTCATCACCATGTATTATCATTGCAGTGTGGGCATGCAGTACCGGTGATTTTTATGTATACCTGTGCTGTCATTGTAGTATGAATCCCTTTTACTTTGATAATATATGAATGTATAGAATACAATGGTATTTTGCATGTTTTTATCAACTAACAAAAGTATTGTTAAAATTAATATTTTTTGTGAGAAAAAAAAATAAAAAAATAAAAAAATAACATTCTGAGTGTGTACTTTTTTCAACATATTGTTCTTATAGTATAGATCAATGTAAAATTTAATGGATCTAGGTTAAACAATTTGTTTCGTCTTTTTAAAATCATTTGCTGAAGAATAACTACGTTTACAGGTCTGCAAATGCAGAACAAATCTCATACAAATACATAGCGAATAACTGTTATATATATATTAATCATTCAGGAAAAGGGTTCAAGGATCTGGGATGATAACTGTAGAAAAGGTGTATTAACACATTTGATACTGACTAAATGTTGTTAAAATTCACCAAATTTGAAATAATGATAATATAAAAATATAAACTATATCACTACAGCAAATGCACAATTTCAGCATCTTTTAATTTTATTTGAAGTTACAATGATTATGATCGAACTATTTAGGAGGAGTTGAACATATTTTGTAATGACCTTTCGTGGTATGTGCATTGCCTTGATAATTTCTATAACGATATTTATTGTTTAGCAATTAACCTATCAGTGATCAGCATCCTAAGTTTCCTCCAAGTATCATCCAAGTCTTCTAGATTTTTCGGCCATTGTACAATAAATGCATGGTTCCAAATGTACGAAAACTCTACAGGAATATCAGTAATTGATATATCTTTTGTAATGATAATAATACGCTCCAGATTTCTAGTAATTCTCTCATATTTTGATCTGTCAAGTTCAAACATGCAATCACGTGACGATATGAATTCAGGCGTGATGAGAAATATAATGGACCTGCTGTTTGGGATGCTCTCTGCCTCGTTGTCCGCTTGACTCGGTCCAGGTAAAAAATCTGGATATTTTATACACACCGTCAGTCGCCACTCGGTCCCAAGTTTCGTATTAATACATTTTTAATCCAAATGACAATATCCCCTTCATATGATATATACACGTCATATTGGTAAATCCTCCAGACTTTGCGCTCTACAACACGGTGAATAACTCCATAGATAGAAAAGATGATTTTCCATCTCCTGTTATAGGCTAAAAGTAACAGTGAGATAGTGATACATGTCGATAATAATGTTGATGCAAAGTTAACCACATAGTATTCTTACAGTCCGCAAACAAGTCATATAAAGAGTTTTACGCTATAAGTGTATCGATAATTGTGCCGTTTGACAAATTACATTTATATGATCGGCTGTCCAGATTGACTTTTGTAGTTTGAATCCATCTTATAAAGTCCATATTGTCACAACTGCATTAAATGCATTATTAGTGAGCTGTAACGTCATTCCATGCAGTTCTGGCATCGTATCTGCCCAGCCTCTGATAGCTGAGCTCACACTTGTCAATCTATTTTTCCTGACGTCCAGCATTTTTACTTTAGTAAGATCGCTCAGTTGTACCGGAATAGACTGAAATGAATTTTTACTTAAATAAAGATATGTCAAGTTTGGCATTGGATTTAATAAGTCGTCCGGAAAATACCAGTTATCATTTTCAAATATATCCATAGACTCGATAGATCTAGTATCTTTGAAGAACTGATTTCTGTATAGTCTTATTGTAATATCTAGGTCGGCTTTTTCCCATACAATCGTTTTCAGAGTGTTATAGGGAGAACGTTTTTATTGATTCCATGCAAATGCATAATCTCCACCATTTGAAATATATGTTTCCAGTCGAATTTAAAGAATAATCATGGCAACGGAACATCCAATGTGCTTGGTTTGACCCGAATGGTGAACGTATGTACGATTTCCGAAAATCGAGGCAAGCATGATACCACTTAGGTGTTTTTGTTTCCACCACTGAAAGTAACGGTCATTAAATTTACAGATAAATTCAAAACAAAAGATACCTTAGGGAAATTGCGTTGAACTCTTTAAACAAATCAACTCTAAAGGTTTCAATACATGCATTTTCAAGTTCGCCATCCAATCTATTGTCCTGTAAGTTAAGACTGCGCAAATTTGTTAATCCTATAAAAGATGAATTGCTAAATACCTGAATTGCATTATTTAAGATCTCCAGTTTTAGTACGTTATTCATTTCAAAACGACTAATCTGGAATATATGTTATTTTGTTGTCCTTGAAAGTTCTTCGATGTTATTCGCATTGAAAATATCATCAATGTAAGCATATATCAAAGTTCTTAGAGTTACGTATGCAACCCAATTGTTCCCTCTGTGATGCATACAACCACATTGTGTACTCGAGGATCATATTCAGTACCATGCTACTTGTTAATTATAAGTTTAATGTGTTTTAGATTTTGATGTTGGCATTTGATTAGGGAATATCCGTTTTGATTCTTTTCTGGGAGTGCAGTATTTTTGTTATTTTACTTTATGCTGCACCCAATATTCCCCGACAATCCAAAAGTTCCCTCGAGGATCGCATACCCTCCAGGCTCGTATTCAACCCCCTTGATTCATCGAGGATTCATACAATCACAGGCTACAATCGATGATCGCAATCAGTACTATGCTGCACCCAATGATCGCATACAGTCCTATACTGCACCCAATGATCGCATACAGTTCTATATATATATGCTGCACCAACTGATCGCAAACAGTCCTATACTGAACCCATTGATCTCAAACAGTCCTATGCTGCACATAATGATCACATAAAGTCCTATGCTGCACTCAAGGGTCACTTTCATTCCAAGGTTTTTCACCAGGATCGCACACAATCGCAGATTCCCTTGGGAATACAAAACAATTAGAAGTTTCCATCGAAAATTACATACAATGAATAATATTTACTTTCGCAGTTTGATGTAAACATGCGTTTGTTTCTACGGTCTTTAATCATGTATTCAAACAATGATAAAGAGAAATATGGGAAGTCATATGAAATCCAAAAAAAAAGAACACATAAGTTGCGTCGAACTGGTTTTCGGCTGTATATAATCTGTATTATCAAATGAATGCAAAAAGTGAAATATGAAACTCTTGAACTACATACAAAAATGAGGAGATGTAGTTATATTGTCAATGAGACAATTATAAACTTAAATCCTAATGAAGTGGATGATGGCATTTATAGGTAAATGTACGTCCTACAAAAATGAGTAAAACAGCATAGCATAGTCGTCTATAAAAGGCTGCGTCATGAAAAAAATGAAACAATGCAATAGAGAAAACTTACGGTCTTATTAATAAAAAAAAAATCCGAAAGTAGCGTAACAGCACAACAGAAGAACTAACTATGAAAATCAGTTCAAAAGGGCATAATTCATCGATACAAAGCAGAAAACATGAACAAAAACACAAAACGGACGTGGGAGGGTGTCTTTTCATCCCTCATATCGAAAGTAAAGGATTAGGTCCGGTAAGGGCCGATTTTAGCCTCACATTTCAGGTCCATCTGACGAAAGATTTTCCCTTTATTTGGACACTTTTTAAACACTTAAGTGTCTATTTCAGTTGATTCAATTAATTTATGTGAAGGTTTTAACGATTTACTCATTAAAAACGCTCCGATTCAAGCTTACATATGAAAAATTTATCAAATATGCCAAAAAACGTCACTTTTCAGATGCTTTTGTCACAAATAAAAGTGGCTGCATCCATGTTCATCCTCAACCTTTATATATGTTTTGTATTATCATCAAATGCACCTGACATTTCAATGTAGTTGATACAATAATTTATCAACCCCAGAGGTTTGATATTCATCGATGCCAACTGAAATGAAAAGCAATATGTGATAAAAAAAAAATACCTTCATGTGCTACTTTTTGCGTAAAATGAGGTCGAAATTTTCTATATTTGCTCAAAATTCGTATTTGTGGCCGTATTTTTCTTTTCGAAAGAAAGACATAACTTTTTTGTTTTAAAAGATAAACACAAATTGTTTTTTGTTGAATAATTTGTAATTTCTGTATTTTATAAGGATTCTAAAAATGTATACATTTTTTATTCAGAAATAACTCATATTTATCAAATGTTCATGAATGTAGAAAAAAAACATCATTTTTTGCTGTATATTTATCATGTTTAAAAAATGCACTATTTACGTTAAAAGTTAAATAAGTTTGAATGATAAAAATCAGTCGAAAACTGAATCTTTTCCCGATAAGTCATAGTTTGACGTCGCGAAAATAACAATTGACGTTAGCAACGTCATTACCTCCCCTGTAACTGTATTGGATACCCTTAGGGGTCAACTGACTATCTATAATAGTTTTCAAGATAATAACCAAAACGGCAAAATTTCTTTAAAAGTTACCAATTGGGGGACACCACCCAACATGCCATTCCAATTCATCAGGGCAGATGGATATTGACTTGATAAACAATATTCCCTTGTCAGATTTGCTCTAAAAGCTTTGGTTTCATAGCTATAAGCCAAAATCTACATTTTAACCCTGTGTTCTATTTTTAGCCATGGTGGCCATCTTGGTTGGTTGGCCCGGTCACCGGACACATTTTTTTAAAACTAGTTACCCTTATAATAATTGTGGCTAAGTTTGGTTAAATTTAGCAAAAATTTACGAAAAATTGGTAAAAAATGGCTTTAAGGGCAATGACTCCTTAAGGAGTCAACTGACAATTTTGGTCATGTTTGACTATTTGTAGATCTTACTTTGCTGAACATTAATGCTGTTTATAGTTTATCTCTATCTATAATAATAATCAAGATAATAACCAAAAACGGCAAAATTTCCTTAAAATTACCAATTCAGGGGCAGCAATCAAACAACCAGTTGCCCGATTCATCTGAAAATTTCAGGGCAGATAGATCTTGACTTGATAAACAATTTTACCCCATATTCAGATTTGCTCTAAATGTTTTGGCTTCAGAGTTATAAGCCAAAATCTCTATTTTACCCCTATGTTCTATGTTTAGCCATGGTGGCCATCTTATTTGGTTGGCCGGGTCACCGGACACATTTTTTTAAACTAGATACCCTAATGATGATTGTTGCTAAGTTTGGTTAACTTTAGCCCAGTAGTTTCAGAGTAGAAGATTTATGTAAAAGTTAACGACGACGGACGACGAACGACGGACGCCAAGTAATGAGAAAAGCTCACTTGGCCCTGTGGGCCGGGTGAGCTAAAAGCTAACGACAGGGCAATCCGCACCCAACAAAAACTGGGATGGTTTTATGAGGTTTGCAAGGGTTACCAGATCCTTTTCACCTTGTATCACCGTAGTGTTGTTCGTGTAAGGTCTAACCCAGAAATAAATCTTTTTCGGTATGTCAGATTCGGGGATATGGAGAACGGGATTGTGGTTACAACGATTATTACATATCGGTCGTCATCTCTGAAACAGATATTACATAACCTATTGTGGTGACGTTCATAAAATCCGTGAAGGGATTACCCAATTGGAAAGTTTGGTGTGATAGCTTCCTTGTGATGATTTATTATACTAGGGCCTAACCAAAAATCGTACGTATGATTACTTCTAGATCAACTAATGCCATTATAATAGCTTATTGGAGTGATCAATTTTTAATGTCTCTTACACTCTTTGCATGATTATTGTTCTGTCTCGATAGATGTATACCAAATTATCTGATAAAACAGGTAAAAGTGTTCAAGAAACGACAATTTCTACAAAAGAACTATAAAAATTATAATCAAATACTCAATTATAGTATAGTTGATCATTAGTTATTATTAGTAACAGAATTAAAAACGTTACACATGTAACTCGAATAATTATTTGCAGGAATATATATAGATCAACATTTGATTTATACTCGTGATATATAAAATTTTCAAATTCATGTCAGGAAATTAAAACTTAAAAACAATTCTAAAATAACATCAAACAGGAAAAAAATCCCTTCCCATAGTTAATCGACTGAATATAATTTATTTGTACCTAAATCACAAAGGCTGGATATCATTTTGCAATTTAGACAAGTGAGTAAAGTAAAAATTCAATCGCATCCCCAAAATGTAATTAGTTTGTTAAATGACATTTTCTAACTCTTTTTATTCATGAATTCAATATCAAAATAATATTATCAGTAAGAATACATGTATTTGTGAAGAACGTTGCTGCCTTGATATAAATATTTAATATTATTTGCAAATAAGACGACATGACCATACGAATATCTCTTTTTTTTTTCTTTTTTTTGAAGGAGGTTGTTTCTGGAACATTTTTTGCCTGCTTTCGTTTAAATTATAAAATACCAATATATTTACGTAAAGAACATTTGAGTGGAATTTTTTTACCACCGTTAGATAAAATACTACTTGGAGTTCGGTATTTTATTGATACTTTTTAGGTCTGTTATGGATATATCGCTTCCATTATTTTTAAGTCTAATACTTTCTAGATAAACTCATTTTAATACAAGATAATTTGCACACCAGACGCAAGTACCGTCTTTAAAGACTAATTAAAGACAATTAAAGTACAAGTTGGAGAGCACTTAAGACCAAAAATTCGAAAAGGTTTTGTCAAATACAGCTAAAGGTTGGAAAATTCACAGTTTTTATAAACATTTATTTATAATTATGACAATATATATGATAATTCAAAGTTATATTACAAGTTAATTTATAATTATGACAATATATATGATAATTCAAAGTTATATTACAAGTTAATTTATAATTATGACCATATCAATGATAATTGAAGTCTACACAGAGGTGCTGACTACTTTGGCTGTCGATGAGAAACATCCACAAAGTAGTAGCATCGATCCAATGGTTGTAAATAAACTCGGGTTTAAAACTTTGTCCGCGAGACGCGAGTTTTGTCTGCACAGATTCATCAGTGACGCAAGAGAAACCTCCCATAACCAAGTAAGAAGTTGACGAGAATAGAGGTTCTTATGTGTATGCGTAAGCGTTCATGTTGAATGGAAATACTGCAAATCGCATAAAACGCACAAGAATTATAAAACTATATTTTACCATGTATTTTGAGATACAACGACATATGTTGATTAACATAATGAATATAATATAAACAGGAAAAATAAATCTTACTAGGAATAGCAAATAAAGCACACAATAGGCTTTTCCATGTCTCGCCGAGTGACAGACTATATAATTGGAAAGATAACAACGTAAAAAATGTAACAATTATCTAACAAAAAATAACCGAACCAGGCAACAGGTAACAGGTAGCTATACGACATATGTCCAAAGTTTTTTTTTTCTTTTTTTTTTCGTTTTGTTTTTATATTTTCGTCCCTTATATTCAATAATTTAAAACAATTAAGTTTCTGCTGCATATGAAGGATTTTGTAATGATGTAAGAACAAAATGTGTTTCAATGAAAGCTTTCGGTAGTTTTTAATGCATCTTTAAATCTTTATTCATGTATGTTCAACATATGACATGCAAAGCAAGACAATCTTTAAGTAGTTCTCATATATCACTTTAATATATCGAATTCCTTCTTCTATTGCAATATGATTTTTCCTTTCTATTTTAACGATAACAAATATTTCCTGATTAATACCACCAATAAAAATAAACGATAAGGAAATATTTTTCTCCGGTGCAAAATGTAAATTATTTGTATGAATTGACACGTTTTATTTGAACATCAATGTCAGTGATGCATGTGTCTGTAATATTTTTAAAAATGTTGGGAAGACGGGATTAGCGTTATCATGTATTTACATTTATATACATATACATATGTGATGCTTCAATTATTCACACACACAAAACACGTACATCAAAACCCCTAGCGAAACTCTGTGATCGCCAGACGAGTGATGATCTTGAATTTCAGATGAAAATGAACATGTAGACCTGTAATACACAATCAGTTTTTGGACAGCTACTTTGAGGTCATTAAAGGTGTATAAATTTAAAAAAAAATAGCAATGAAGCTTCTGTTTTCAAATTGAATAACACCAGTATTATAGACGATTGATATAATATAATGTGTACTTCTATGTTGTGATGCTCAGTTGTTGAAACAAAATTATCACAAAAACCATACCCCAGAATACTACAACACTGTTAAACCATTGAAACACAATTTAGTGAAAATTATTCAATATTGTCGGTATTCGTACATTTTTGTGATCTTTCACAAAACTCTTATACCCTGAAACCTTATAAACAAATGAGATCAAACTTGGCCACACTCATATCATAAAAATGTATCCGATGACTACTTACCAACAAACATGGCTGGCATACTTTGAAAAAAGAACATAGGGGTAAAATGCAAATTGGGCTTTTGTCTTGAAAACGGAAAATCTAACAGGGGCAAAAGAGTTTAGAATTTTTTATGCATCAATTGTAAACAAAAATGTTAGGTGGGGAAACAGATTCTTTCCTTGAGTCCTTTAGTTTTAATATCCTAAATGATGATGTCTTAAACGATTTAATCAATAGTAACTGTAAGCCAGTTAGATTTAGTGATTTGTCTTTTAATTGTTTAATAATTGCTGATGATATTGTATCACTATCAAAAAGCAAACTGGATTACTAGCAGTAAAAATTACGAGCTTTGGCTAGCCACAAAACCAAGTTCAACCCATAATCAGTATGTATCTTATATGTCAGTCAAGGATACTAGCAAAACTTAAAAATGACTCATATGAGTAAAACCTATAAATGTATTCCTAATATGGATTCCGAGAAGAAATACAAATATTCAAAATTTCTACTTTCTGTCATATTAATTTTTTTTAATGAAACATGTTCTTACTGAAAACTTTCTATGTTTTATACTATTTTGCTAACTTTTAGATGAAGGTAAATCTAGGAATGCGCTTCGGATGCACCAAATTTACATACTGTGCATTCGTTTAATTTCGTGGGTACCAAAGTTCGTGGATTAAGGAAAACTTACATCTTCGTTGATATTTAATTTGTGGTTTTGACAAAGTCTCATACAAACCTTTGGAAAATTTGTTATTCGTTGAACATTTAGTTTCGTGATTCACCTGTATCCACAAAATACACGAAAATTGGTATCCAACGAATAATAAGAAACCACATATGATAACTTCATGCACTAACACGGAGCGATTCCGAAGCTGCTCTTAAATTCTCTGTAGATCAACATAACAATTATTAAGTAACAAAGATAGATGCGAATTCTCTCATGCGAAGCAAATGAATTTGACTATTCGTTCCTGGTTAGAGTAAATGAATAAAAGTGTTTAAAACACAACAAATATATATATCGTCATTTTATCTATTCAATTATCATGATCATAGATTTGAATTCGATAAAAAAAAAATGGAAACAACAATTTTTCACGCCTCCGAACCCCTTTTTGAAACATTCGTCAGGATCGCCTAGCCTATTATTTCTCAAGAAATTGTACGGTCGCCATCATGAGCTGATTGGTCATAATGACAAAAGAGTATCAGAAATCATATCTGATATTCTTTCTCAGTCATATTAACCTTCCATCATTACCGAACTGAACCAAGAAATAACACGACGAGTGCCGTATACGGTGCAGGAATTGCTTACCCTTCCGGAGCTCCTGATTTCACTCCCGGTTTTTAATGGAGTTGTTTCTTAATTTTAATTTATAACTGTTGATGTAAAATGTCCTTTGGTTATGTGAGTTTTTGTTTACTCCTTGGATTTTATTGTTATTGTCTTAGACAAGGGTGTAAAAGAACCAAACGCTTGATGAGCTATGTATGATCAAAAAGCGTTATAAAATAGCCAAATCAACCGAAAGTCAACTTTGCCTGAGGATATTGAAATCTGAGTTTCTTAATAGTTACAAAATTTATCAATGGATAATTTTAGTAAGATTGTTATAAAACATGACATTGCCAAACATGAATGAGTAATCATGTTCAGCTGGACAACATGTTAGTACAGATCAGAGTGCATGTTCCTTATTATGATGTAATATGCCTAAAACAAATTTAAAGAACAAAAACTAATAAAAAAATATTACTTAAGGTGGTATGGGTGTCTTCCTCCATCTTGGATTGTAAAAAACAGAGAATCAAAGGTCAAGATTTTCCATCAAGTTAGCAAAATTTGATGCAGGAATGCAGATGTTTAATGAACATTTTCATTTAAAAGTACCAATTTATAAGAATATAACTTCTAAATATTGATATTTTTGCAAATGTTAATTATTTTTGGTTGTTTTAATTTTTTTTTTAATTGGCCATTTAAGGGGAGGTAACTCTAAAAAAGTGCATTTTCTGAAGGATTCTGTATGGAATTTTCCTATTTTGTATTTTAGCCGGAAAAAAACGTACGGTGACCCTATCTTTTCTTTTGATATTCTCAAAGCAGTGTCTGAAAGCTATCTTTTCCTCAAGTATTTAACAATTCTATCATTTTGTTTAGTTTCTAATCACAAAATGGTGTTTTTTCCTGTATAATCCATACAAAATATGGAATTTTGTCCCGTCCTGTAGCTTGAGAAAATGCGCGGTGACCTATCATTTTTATTATATTTTTCAACATGTATAAAAAGATACAACGTTTTGGCAATGTATGAACAAATTCTATCATTTTTATTTAGACTCCCATACCACCTTAAACGTATTGCTATAAGGCATTTTTCTATACTTTTTACTATTTATTGTAAAAAGTTTTAATCAATTTATATTTTAGAGTGCAATAAGAATGAAGTTTGTGGTGCTCCAACTGTTTGTATGTCGATTTGTATACAATGTTATGTCATCAGATGAAAGCCATCACCGTTGCAATTTCCTCAAAGAATCATGCATATGTCGACAAGACCGAGTCACCTTTCTGTTTGCTGTCGATTGTTCCAGATTAAGGATAAAACAGATTCCCAAACTTCCAAATATCATTGAAGAACTGTCGTTCAAGGAAAACAAAATACAAGTTATTCCTGACCAGGCGTTTTATAACTTGACTAACCTGCTGAAACTGGATCTCTCAAACAATAAGATTTACGAACTTAGAAATTTATCTTTTAAAGGATTAACAAATTTGCGCAGTCTGAATTTACAGAACAATAGACTGGATGCAAGTATGGCAAACTTGAACATACACGTATTGAAACCGTTAGAGAACTTGACAAATCTAAATATAAAACACAATTTATTTGGAAACTTTCAACCAAATTTGACATTACTAGTTTCTCTTCGATCACTTGGAATGGATTTTACTTCAAATGAGACAGGAAAAATAAGTGAATCGTTTTATTCTATGAAAAGATTACGGGAACTAGACTTGTCAGGATTGACGGGAAATTGCTCTGTTCGATCACTAACAAATGAAAGCTTTAAATACATTCCTCAAATTGAACATTTGAGTCTTTCTGGTTGTCGTATAAAACACATTAACAAAGGAACTTTCCAGCAACTAACAAACATTTCTACGTTGAATATTTCAAATAACACCTGCTTAAAATTTGAAGTCTTAGAAAATGTGACATATGATCTGCAATTTTCTGCAATCAAAGTCTTAAAATTCAATAAAATACATAAAGTTTTTGATATGAATACAATGCTCAGAACATCTCAAATCAAGTATTTGACAAATACATCGATTAAAGAAATGCATGGGGACAGTAACCGATTGCAGCAAATCGAGATCGGAGCTCTCTTGTTTCTGCCTAAAACACTTGACTACGTATCAGCCAGGGATAACCAGTTTTCATACGGTCCTTACTTATGGGATATGCTTCGAATTTCTCTGAAAATGTTTAATATTTCACATATGTTCACATTTCATAGAGAAGACGAACATCCTGAAAAGTGTAGTTATGATATTGTATGTAAGAAAGAACCCGCCACAGATTCAAAGATGAAATATAGTATGGAGAATAGTGATCAAACATTTCAAGCTACACCGCTGCCAATCCCACATCAACTTACATCACTGAATTATTCGTCTTGTCATTTACATTATAGTATATTAGCATACAATTTAACAAAGAATAATCTCCGAAATGTTGACCTAAGTAATAACTTGCTAACATCATGGATCGGACCAATTTATAATGTTAAAAATCTAAATATCTCGACTTGTCATCAAACTTTTGTTCAAACGTGTCAAATTATTTTTTCAGTAAAGATTTCGGTAGATTGGAAGAATTATATCTACAAAATAATATATTAGGATATTCACTACCGTATGATAATAAAGGAAATATATTACAAAATTTGACTTATTTGAAAACGATAAATTTATCTCAAAATAAAATACAAAGATTATCAAAAGATTTTTTCAAGTTTCAGTTAAAAATTGAAAGGATTGATCTAAGCGAAAATAACTTTGAAAGTATTGATTTTGATATTGGTCATTTAAAATGTCTGAAATATCTCAATTTGAAAAATAATCGCATTTCGTATTTATCTGCTTCGGCAATACTACAACTAGTTTCTATTGGTAATTTAAACCACAATTTCAAAATCGATCTTAGTCAGAATGATTTTCTGTGTACTTGTGAAACAATAAACTTTGTACAATGGTTAGTATCGACAACTGTCAAGCTTATAGGAAAGAAGAAATACACATGTCAACTTTCAGATTTAACATTAGTGCCTATAGAAAATATTGATGAATTTTACGATACACTGTCGAAGGACTGCTTGTCAAAAATTCCTATTATTGTTGCACTTGTAGCGTCAGTGTCTTCAGTTTTGATAATCATATGTAGTGGATTAATCTATCGATATCGATGGAAATTGCGATATGCGTATTACATGATAAAAATACGATCTCATAAAAAGATGGTTCTAGTTGAAAACGATGATGATAAATCGTATATGTATGGAGCCTTTGTATCTTATGCAGATGAGGATGGCACATTCGTTCACAAACAATTACTAACAAAACTGGAAAAAGAACATGGAATCATTTTGTGTTTACATAAAAGGAACTTTCTGCCTGGTAATGACATCGCCACTAACATTACTTCTGCTATACATAATAGTCGCAAAACAATTATAATCATGTCTCGAAATTTTCTGAAGTCGTATTGGTGCATGTTTGAATATAATATGGCAAGAATGGAGAGCATCTACGAAAGAAGTCACGAAAATGTGCTTTTTCTTGTTTTCATAGATCAGATGAAATCTAAAGAACTGCCATTACACATCTTAGAACTGGTACAATCACAATCGTATATTGAATATCCTAACGACGAATATGGTGATACTGTTTTCTGGGACCAGATTACACAAGTACTTAGTTCCTGACTCTTTAAATACTTTGACATTTGTTAATTGCATACAAAATCAATCAACTACTATAAATGAACTAAAATGACGAATACGAAAATGAATGGCTAAAATTTTCATTATTATGAAAAAGATGCACACCCTCAAATATGTTTAAACTTAAGGTGTGCATTGGTCGATTCTAGGTTTTAGTAACTGAACAAAACAACGAAAAAGTCAAAATAGGAACATTATGCATGTGGCGTAATCAATTTCGTAAGTTATACATTATCAGGTACTAAAATCATTTTATTAAAGCTTCTTTCTGGATATGATTCAGTTGATAAAGTTCATTCAAAGTTATGACTTTCGAACAGCGGTATACTACTGTTGCCTTTATTTGGTACATGGTATAAGATTTGTATATTGTGTTGCGGAAAAGGAATCAATCTCGTTTTACAAAAATGATTAAGTCCCTTATCAAAATGCAAAATCAAAAGCTCAAACACATCAAACGAATGGATAACAACTGTCATAATCCTTACTTGGTTCAGGCATTTTCTTCTGTAGAAAATGGTGGATTAAACCTGGTTTTAACGCTAAATGTAACTTAACCTCTCACTTGTATGACAGTTGCATACAATTCTATTTTATGGACAACGGTGTGTGAACAAAACAAAAAGATATAACCGGTAAAAATGCCATAATAGGGTGTGCAACAGTCAAAGGCGAAATCAAAATAGGAACGTCTATGAAACAGCCCAAATGGTGAGAAAAAAACGTTAAAACACAAGAGATCATTTCCTACCAATACTAATTTCACTAAACAAGTAGAGTGTCAACTTCAATATGAAGGAAATAGTCATACCTTGTTCACTTCCTCAAAATTTTAGATTTTTTTTCATCTATAGTTGTATAAACGATGATCAATACAAACAAAAAATACTAAATATAATAGTTACAATATATCAATAACGGGTATTGTTGTCCATAAGGGAGTTGGGGCTAGGGTGGAGGCTCCTGGAGTTTGACACTCTATTGTATTAACGATAAATACTTTAAAAAATGGAGCATACATTTGTTTGGAACCCTCTGTGTGTTTCTTTGTTAAATATTTTGTTTTATAGTGATTAGGATTATAACACATTCTAATATGATGACCTATCATCGTCAACCAGTATAATCACAATATATCTACCTTAGGCGCAAACGCAGTAATATAGAAAAACGGCTGTTCCGCGTTACGACCAACTTATTTATACTACCAGATTTTCTCAATTTTCAACATTAAAATCCCTAGTTTATGTAAGCCAAGTTTCAGATACAATATATTTATTTCTATTATGGAGCAACTCGCATAACAAAGTAATACGATTGAAACGGCACTCGGAAACTGTTATTTGAAGAAAAACAATAATCATGACCAAAACTAAAACCATAAAATAACCAACAGTTCCCAAAACAATACACAAAAAAATTATTATAGGGCAACTAGAACCATACGAATCCCGTTCGATTTCATGCAAACTTCATACAATATCTGTTTAAGGATGTCTCTTTTCTCGAATATTCAAAATGTTTAGTTCATGGCATTTATATGACTTAAACTGTTAAAGTATACATAGCATTATGGTATAAATTAATAGATTGCTATATGTCCTGTCAAAGCTCAATCTTGTCAGTGATTTAAATTGTTGCATGTTTTTGCTTCAAATTAACATGGAATGTGCTGTTCTATTCTTTAATAGATATGAATGGTTAAGGAAAAAAGGATTAAAACAATAACAAAGTCAGTTAACTGTAAAGGTATAAGAGCGACAAAAATAATTTAGAAACTCAAAAAGCTAGACGAAGTGTTTTGTCTTATTTTCAAAACTGAGGGTAACACAACGTCAACGAGTATTAATTCCTAAACAGGCGAAATGGTTTGATGCGTTGATTATTCTGGACATATTTTTCAGTGCATTTTGATTGAGTTATAAATAATAACGGCCTCATTCTAGTTAATTGATATATAAACTCGTTCTTTGGCTCACAAAACTAACCAGAAAGTCCTTTTTGGATTTATTCTGGTTATGAGTCGATCGAAT